>JARFIZ010000408.1:0-600000 GCA_036325965.1 Sinopyrophorus schimmeli
AGGGTGCGACGTTAATTTTTCGAAATAAAAAAATTTCGAATTTTAGCGCTCATTTTGAGCCAATTTTGAACTTTCAAAAAATTGTAGCGCCGTTATTTGTGGACGGATCTTTAAAAACTATTCAGAATCGGATTTGGCAGCCTTTTTGGCTTCGGATAGGCCTAAGAAATTGTAGGCGTGCTATTGCAGAGCTTTGGGAAAACGTTTTGAAAATTCAAAATCGATGGATTTTAAACCTATGTATTTTGGGCAAAATATGAAAAAAATAGAATTGCTTTATATTGCAAGGGGGTGTTCCTACGTACCCCTAGTAACTGTAGGTGGTGTCATTTCCCGACGCTTTCCCTCTAAAACAGAAATTTTTGGCCTTTTTGAAAAATTAAATTTGGCTTTGAAGTCCAACTTTTAAAACGCAATAACTTTTTTATCTTTGAGCAGCGCCCGGAAATCTTTTATTGTGGAATGTATTAGGCCGTAATACGTCAGAATCCGGTCCTAACTCAAAACTTTTAAAACCGCCAAAAAAACAAAGTTTTACTTTAAAAAAAACATTACGTTTTTCCTTCCCTTGTAAAAGACTTTTCTTTTTTAAATAAACTGTGTTTCTATTTTTTGTAGGTGCTTCTACACCAATGGACAGGCATGAGGACCAAGGATGGACCAAGGAACTTTTCAGCGCAGATCTTCCCAGGACACAACAGTCAAGATCATCCTAATTAGAATAGTTTAGACTTAGGGGTTGTTACACCATTTTTGTAATACGCGATCTTAAAACTTGTCTGGGGAAGGGAGGAAGGTAAAAATAAAGAGGCAATGCTCTTTATATTTAACCTCCACTGTCTTACACTTTCTTTCTCTCAAGTTTTGAGATTGTGTAAAAAATAAAATAGCAATAGATATAAAATTATAAAATACGGTAACCTTAATTGTGAAGGGATGTAAATGGGGAATTGGGTAAATAAATAAAATTATTTACATGTTTTTGTTTTTTATACTTAGAAGTTTGAAAAATTAGAGAAATTTCAGAAAAAAAATAATAATAAAAATAATATTTTATTTGTAAGAAATAATTTTTAAATTAATATTATAGGAACGTGTACTTTATAAGGTTTAAAACATACACTTCATATAACAACGCCATAGCTCATATGGGTAGAGATCGGTTGTTTGTTCAAATGGTCTCGAGTTCGATTCCCATACCGGTCGAAGAAAAGAAAAATTTTTAAAAATCTTTAAGAAAAATCCAACGAGCAACGAGCCGAACGAGACGAATGACGAATGACGAATGACCGTAGGATACTCGTGATTTGAAAAATATTTTTAAAAATCTCTAAGATAAACCCTCGGCCGACTCGGCCGACTCGGCCGACTGTTAATCGCGATTTGCGATATTACAACTGTAAATCGCGATCACATTTTTGCAATTTTTCTTTTATGTCCCTGTTACGAGTTGCCGCATTCCCCTTACATTTTTAGTGATAAAAGAAACAACAGGTAGTAAATAGTTTTTTTTTATTTTACAACATCCCCTTACATCCCCCTTTATATGTAATTAAACTACTTAACAGAGGAACTCAAATATGTTTTTATCAGAGTACAGCCCTTGATGGGATATTTTAAGACTACAAGAACCTTAAAACACCCCACCATTTACTGAACATTATGTCATCGTTTTTTAATAATAATTAAAAACTAAGTGCCTTATAGAACAACAACAGAAACAAATGGGAAGTGAAAAGGGAAGAATAAAAGGTAAGTATTTAAAACACAAAGATGTGAAATGATTAAAAATGATTATAAATGAACGAAAAGATAAATAATTAAGGTTACTAAATGAATTAAATGTGTGATTCAAACCTGTACTTTATAAGGTTTAAAACACTTATTTCGTATAACAACGCCATAGCTCATATGGGTAGAGATCGGTTGTTTGTTCAAATGGTCTCGAGTTCGATTCCCATACCGGTTGAAGTTAAATTTTTAAAAATCTCTAAGAAAAATCCAACGAGCAACGAGCCGAACGAGACGAATGACGAATGACGAATGACCGTAGGATACTCGTGATTTGAAAAATATTTTTAAAAATCTCTAAGATAAACCCTCGGCCGACTCGGCCGACTCGGCCGACTGTTAATCGCGATTTGCGATATTACAACTGTAAATCGCGATCACATTTTTGCAATTTTTCTTTTATGTCCCTGTTACGAGTTGACACATTCCCCATACATTTTTAGTGATAAAAGAAACAACAAGTAGTAAATAGTTTTTTTTATTTCCCATCCCCTTACATCCCCCTTTACATGTAATTAGCCTACTTAACAGAGGAACTCAAATACGTTTTCATCAGAGTACAGCCCTTGATGAGATATTTTAAGACTACAAGAACCTTAAAACACCCCACCATTTACTGAACATTATGTCACTGTTTTTTAATAATAATTAAAAACTAAGTGCCTTATAGAACAACAACAGAAACAAATGGGAAGTGAAAAGGGAAGAATAAAACATAAGTATTTAAAACACAAAGATGTGAAATGATTAAAAATGATTATAAAGGAACGAAAAGATAAATAATTAAGGTGCAATAATGAAATAAAGGTAGCGCGGCTTTCTTATTTTTAAGAATAACTAAATATATAAATTAAAACTAAGTGTTCCTTTTTGTCTGGTCCACCAGTATCTTTCTTGGCTTGATCTCTCGGTGAATTGAAGGTTGGCCCTCGATGAAATGTATCATCAAAAGATCCTTAAAGTGAGTTTTGAAGTGTCTTTAAAGATACACACTTACATTATTAATAAACTACAAAGGCTTAATTAACTTAAAACACCAAACAAATATTCATTTACAATACGCCTTAAATGTAGCAAGAGCAGGAAATAAGAATAGGCAAGTGTGTAATCTTTTCTACAAGAAGTGCAGAAGAGAGCTGTTTGTGTTTGTGTCTGATAAAAATATATTTTAAAGTCACCTTCAAAGAAGAGACGGTAAGTAATTTTTGGGGTGGCAAATAACGGCAGATCAAATTTAAAAAAAGGTAGAAAGTGATTGTAGCTAAAATTAATTAAGAAATGACTAATGTAATTAAAGTTTAAACAATACAAAAATAATACGAAAGAAAAAACGAGAAATAAGTACAGTTTGAAGTGTAGTAAAATATTGAACTAAAAGTATGAAGAACAAAATAATTGAATAAAAATTAATGTAAATTATGTAAGTAATTTAAATGGCAGTTAAAAAGTAAAAGAATTAATATATTTATAAAACGAAAAATGTAATTAAAGCTAAAATTAATTTGGAACTATAAGTTCAAATAAATAAAAACAAAAAAAATAATAAAGTTAAATTAAAAAGGGTAGAGAAGGAAATAAATAATAAGAAAAAACTTCGAGAAATCATTAAAGAGTACGAACAGTAAATTTATTAATAAACGAATACATTAATAAAGAATTAGAATAAAAAGATATTTGTTTTGTAGAATTTAAGTCACGTATACTAATACGCCAGCGAAACATGAGCCTTCACCAAGAAAAAGGAATCACAAAAACAAGCAACAGAAATGAAAGTTTTATGAAGTAGTAGACTGTTTGTGTTTGTGTGGGGAAAACGTTCCTTTATATGTGACCAAGAAGACCCCCAATATTAATTAAACATTGTTTCTTTTAACTTAAAATAAAATCAACCCCTCTGTTGTATTATTATATATTTCTGCCTAATTTTATACAAAACTAAAATATTTTCCCCATCCCTCGAGTGTAATTGACTGTGTTTTCGTTTAATTTTGACTTAGATTTTTAACTTGTTTAATCATTATTAAAATGATTTAAAAATCAATTTGGAAAACTTAAGTATAGTATTGATATAGGTAAATTTTTTTTGTAAAAATCTATTTTAGAAGAGTTATTTCAATAATAAAAATTGCCAAATTATTCAGTCAATTAAAATATTCAGTTCGAACTAAATTTAAAGCAAAAAATATTCCAAAGGGTGTGTGTGTGTGTAGCCTTATGATCTATACTAATATAATGGATCAGACAGTGAGGAGCCATGCACAGCATGATTTACCATCGCCATCTTCAGTAACTTAGCCTACGAAGAAACAATGTCTAAACAAATAAGTTGGTTGTTTTCAGAAACCGATTTTCCCTATTTTTTTTTTAATTTCAATTAAGACACCCTTATTTTGATCTCTTAAAAGAAATTGTTTAACTCAAATTACAAGAAACTGTTTCGCCCGCTTTCTTGACAATGAACAAATAATAAGTTAAATTTAAACTAAAATAACAAATCCCAATTACAATAATCAAAACTACTTTTTTGATTTCCCGAATTTCTTGTGTGAGGCAAACGCAGGAAAAACTGTGTGTGCACATATAAAGGAACGGAAACACAAATATAAAATATTTACAACCCAACAAATCCTTAAAACTATAAATAATTAAATATCAGAACAGTCTGAGTAAAACTTATGAATGCACTTATAATTAACGCAAAATGTTCCACTATTTTTATTTAAACTTGTAATTCATTATTAAGTAAACAATTTTAAAAGTAACAACAAACCGAATAAAACATAATTTTTGAACGATTAATATAAAACTGTATGTAAACACAAAAGCAGATATACCTAACATTTGAAATATTGGTTGTAATAGACATAAAAACAACCTATTTCTATTTACATCGTTTCAAACGTAGCATCTCCGGTGATTTGAATTCTCCAAAATTAAGCTTCTGAAGAGGGTTGAAGGTGCGGCGGTGATACCTCTTATCATGTAAATGCTGTCCTGTAAAATAAAGAAAAAAAACTATTAGCTCAAGTCCCTTAAGAAAGCTGTTTTAAAAAGAAACACAAAGTTCAAATTGAACTGATGGAAGAGCTCATGTCTAAATTATAACCGTTCCACTTGACCTGATATAAAAATCCATAAAGCTAATAACAGACCTGTGTACTTAATAATAAAATTATCAATTTATTCTATTAAAAGAAACCATTCACACAGAACCACTATTAAACTGTTTGAAAAACACAAAAATTGTAAACAAAAATAAACGTCAAAAAACGCATCTGAAGTTAGCCCTTAGTGTCTTTCAATACTACCACAACAATTTTTTAACATTGAATATCCCAGCTAAGGGCAAAATTTATACTGCAAATTAAAATCAATTATTATACGTTTAAATAAACCTATTTTAATATTAATTATTTAATTAAACATTATTTATTGTTAAATAATGGTTTGCTGTTATTTAACACGTACATAATTAAATTCAAACACCAAATTAGTATTGGACATAAAACATACAAGAGCGACAAGTGAAAGTATCCATCGATTAAAAAGGATAACCTTGTGACACCTTTTTGCACTTGTTTAAATGAAAATTCCCTTGGCCGTTGGATTACTTTATATAAATCAATAGATATTAAGAGAAAGTGTTCAGAAATGCATCGTGTACTATAAATTAAATCTTGACCATTATCTGCATAGTTCCTTCTCTTACAATCAGTAGTGGGGTACAAAGAAAAAGAACCATAACATACCAATTACTTTATATCTAAAAGAAATGGCTAATCCAGAAATAGAAGTTTAAATTAAAAGTTTTAACTCCACTACGTCCAAGTGTAAAGGAAAGAGCTATCCCCAAATTAGTGGCAAAAATTGCATACAGAATAAGGTTTGTTAAATCTGTTAATGGTATAAGAAAGGAATTCATTTACAAAGTAATATACGAAGCAGTTACTCTAAAAGCACTCTGCGAAGATGATGTATTGAAAGTAAAGACAGGATTAATTAATTCTATGCTATCGATGCTTTATAAAGTACTCCGATAACTAGAGGTGCATGAGTGTCTAAGTTGTTAACCCTCCGTTAGTCACCTGGTCTATAATGGTAGACCACTTCCATTGACTTAACATGGTACGATATTTCAGGTGACCAACGGAGGGTTAAAAACCTTTTCAAATAAAATTGAAATATCATGACTAAGTTGTAATTGGGTAAGTTAATTCTTTAAAATAATTACTGCTATCTATTATTAATTTATTTTTCTAGGATACAGCAACATGAAGCTATAGGAACAGAAAATAATAATATTGCAGTAGGAAATGCAAAACCTTAACCTTGATTCATGTAATTTAAAAGCTATAAAAGCATCTGCCGAAATTTTCATCTTTAATTATTTGAAATTAGATATTTTAATTAATTTTGGTAAAAACAATGAAAGTCAAATAATTGTAGAGATCTAAGATGTTAATATTTTTATCTATTATACTAATATAGAATTGATAGTATAATATAAAGAACCAGTAAGTAGCTTTAATACATATAATGTAAGATTAATTTATAAATTTGAAATTGCTTTTTAGGCACTGCATTTAAAACTTTTAAAGCCTCACCTATGATGTAGATGAAAATATTTATAAAATTAATCATTTATAAAGTTTTACATGCATAAGAACAACAATTCACAAGTGGAAAATACAAATAAAGGCACCATCAAATACTAAGAAGAACAATAAACATAGTTAACAAATATTCTAAATTTAAGAAAGCCACATATGGAACTAACTATGCAGTCACCATTTGTTGTATAACGATCAGGCGCAAATATTTATATAAATATTAATAAAAACAATAGATAATTAAATCTTACGTTATTTTTACGAAATATGTAACACCTTGAATATCTTCTTCCTCGGTCCTGTTTTAAAAGTTCGTCTTATTCAATTCCGTGCTAATACTTAGAGTTCCATCAGCACCATAGCCTTTCATGAATTTTACTTTCGATCGGAAGCTGACCTTCCTTTCTCAAAAAGGCTAGGGACCATCTATGACAAATTACATTCGCTGCAATTAAATTAAACCATTAACTAGTAATGTTAAATAATTCTTACTTTTACTGAATTGAGTAAAGCTGTACTTTACAGTTCAAAACATCGTCCAAAATGTGCTAAGAAGATCGACGATAAATTAAGAGAAGTTAATTGCTGCTACAAAAAAACTTGTTCTCTTTCGTACCATTTTCCCATGAATGTCCTTTTGCACTGGTACTTAATACCCTTTAATCATTATCATTAAAAATTAATCATCTGAAAAGGATTGAAAGTGGTGTGATGCCTCTTTGTGGATATTCCTTCGTATAACAGAAAGAAATAAACAATTAACCAAACATTGTTAATTATTTAAAAATTATTAGAATAATTTAAAGTTAATTGATAAGCATATCGAACTGACTAACGCTTGGAACTGATTATTGTATCTTATGTTTATGTAATTGCTTGAATTAAAAGCCCATTAATTTGTACCAAAATGAATTGTGTTTTGTTGCATTACTAATATTAATAATTAATTGCAGTTTAGATGATATGAGATGAAATCGCAAATTAAAAATCATAGAAAATAACTTACACCAAGCATTGCTTTTAAAAGTATTCCCCAAAAGGCACTCGTATAATAATTATTAATAAACCGTATGTTAATTGGTTTAAAATTAAACAAATATGTACAGCACAGAATAAAACCGTGTCTTCGATACAAAAGTCGTGTTTCAACTGATAGCAATAAAAAGCTATCTCTAAATTCGAAAATACCAAAAATTACCATAAGCGAATCAGATGATTCATCAAAGCTTTTCCAATACTCTTTGTTTAATTTAAAAAATAATTATTAGCTTTTGTATTCTGACATTGTCTAGATTTTCTGAGGATTATCTTTCCACATTCAATAAGTTAACAAAGGAAAACTTTTGCCTTACATTGAAGAATTTTAAAAGATTTTTCAATTTTGCCACCACCTTATTTTCCCGTTGAAAATATTTATTATGAGTTTTGGACTTGTACCCAATTACATAGTGTTGAATTAATAATCAAATTTTAATTAATTAAAAAATGTTTAGCAGTTTATTGTATTGATAAAATTAAAGTAAAAGCAAAAGAAAACGACTAACTCTTAATACTGATTATTATGTTGTACGATTATGCAAATACCTTGGTACTTTGCTTAAATTATTCAAAATCATTATTAAAGACCGTTCGTTAAAGTTAAATCAATGATAGTTTGTTATATTATTAATATTGCTAACTAGAGAAAAAGATCAAATAAAATCATTTGGTTTCTGAATTAATTTTAGCACGTTTAAATCCAACGGAGATGGAAAATAATCTTTTTATTTTATTATCTTGTTTAAACAAAACATTAAAAACCACTTTAAAATAATTAAACCATGAAATTAAATTAAATGACTATTAGATTTCAGATATTAAGTTGTAGCTCTCTTTGCGCCTAACTAAATCTAATTTGGGGCGGCTGAGAAAAATGAAATAACTCAAACAAAGGGAGGCAGTTCTAAATACATAAGTAAATACAAAAAGTATTCAACTATTTAGCGTTTGAATTCTCAAAGAAATCGACTTAATGTATCAGATTTTTCTCCCTGAATTTGAGAATTTATCGAATGCAAGAAAAACTATAACAAACAATAAATATTACTCTCAATAAATATATAAGCAATATTTAACAAAAAGAAAAAAAAACAATATAAAATTTAAAATTGAACCATAAGTCGTATACACTGTAATAATAATTAGAATTATCGTAAATTGCTCAAGCATAATATGATATATTAAATTTTTGTGGTTGCAATGCATTTTCAATGCATGAATATATTCGCTTTGAACGATTCATATTCTTTCTTTGTAAAATCAGTATCACAGTATTCAACATACTCGTTAAGTCATTAATTCTTTAATTTAATGTTAAAAGCAATTCAAAACGTTTAATTTCAGATACATTCGCATCGCAATTCGCAATAACAATATCAAACGTCTAAATTTGCTTTTAATATTCGCGTCGACTGAAAAGGTCAGCCTTTTTATATGTACAATTCGTCAAGTCAAGATTTTTTACATTATTTAAAAATATTTACATCTAATTGTTTAAATATTCCTACTCTACGTGTCAAGTCTTGGTCATTATATTGGTCAGTCATTTTGTAATCGTTTAAGAGAAGAGCTCATCTGCATAACACCAAATTCTGAAGAAGTATTCGTTTTTCGATAACAATTTTCCTCTGGAATAAGTGTATATGTCAGCATCCATGCTGTTATCTCTTAGCCACGATGTTGTCGTTGTGCTATACGACGTAGGCTCACGATCTGTTACTTCTTTAAACTCTTCAGCATCTCCATCTATTTTTATAAAAATCATCATGAAATAAATAAAACTAAATACAACAATAACTCAAAGCACAAGCCGTGCTGAAGCGTTCGAGTTCTGCATGTAAAAAGCAAAATTAGTGTGCAAAAGCAAAATCGAATTAACTTCTTCTTATTTAGTGTTATGCAGGCAAGAGGGTAAGGTATAAAAAAGCTAAAAGCAAATAAACGAATTTGGTAATAATAAAAAGATTAAATACCTGTGGATGGCAAGACTTTGAACGGTTCATCAGATTCCAAAGGTTCGCTAAGGCCTATCTCGTTCCTGGCATAAATCCTAATTAAATACTCGTGATCTTCTTGTAAATCACGAAGAGTAAACTTCTGAACTGGAACAGAAACTCGCCCTACTTCCATCCACATAGTCTTTTTCGTATCTCTTATTGCAATATTGTAACCCAAAAGCGGAGAACCACCATCAAATTCTGGTATGCCCCAAGCAATAACCACAGCGTTAGGACCTATCGTTCTTATTTCCAAAGGAGCCGTTGGTGGTGAAGGCACAGCTAAAAAATTAAAATAATTAACAATTGCAAGAAATGTTAAAATTAGATAACTGAAGAAAGTAGACTCACTAGCATGTTCTAAAAGATGTACAGTGCCTGTGGTTGCTGGACTGCTTAAACCGACACAGTTTTCTGCAAACACCCTAAAAACATATTTAGTTTTTTCTTTGAGATTTTCAAAAGTGTAAGAAAGAGTCGAAGCGTCAATAGTTTGAACTTTCTCCCAAGTTGGCATATATTCGAACTTCTTTTCGATAACATAACCGGTGATCTCGGATCCTCCATCGTTTTCTGGTTTCTTCCATTCGATAGATGCAGATTTTGCTGATGTCTCCAGAACTCTGAGATTCCTTGGGCAAGTTGGTGGAGCTAAAGTAATTAAATAATAGTAAAAAAAATCTCAAATAAACACAAAAGCTTTGCTTACTGGGAGTGCTAAGCTTCGTAGGAGGAAATATTCCCAAAAGGCAATATAAGGAAGCGTCAGTCTTAGCAAATTCATATTTAATTCCTAAAGCGTAAGCATGGAAATTGTTAAGCAACTGCAACACGGTTAAGAACTTAAAGAACTTACTAATACGAGAGCCTGCTATTATGGTGTCGTCTGGAAGGAAAGGCTCGCTGAGCCCGACCGAATTTCGTGCAGTTATTTTAAAGTTATACCCCTGGCCCGTTTCTAAATAATTAACAGCAAAGTTGGTGACCGCACCCTTGGTAGCTCCTAATTTTTTGTAAACTCTCCTACTAGATTCTTTAATTTCGACGATGTATTCAATTATAGAACTGCCACCATCCGACGAAGACGCTTGCCAGTTGATTGTAAAGGAAGTAGCAGACATACCTGTAACTTCCAGAGGCGCACGTGGAGGAGAAGGCACATCTATAACATTTTATTTAATTGCACCTGTTTCTTTAAAATCCTTAAAAATTAACTTACTAAATCTCGATTTTGTTGATACAGTTTCAGTTTCACAAGAATCAGATTTACCAATTGGATTCTGAGCGTAAATTCTAAAGATGTACTCCGCATTAGTTTTTAATTCTTGGATTGTGTAGGAAGAGACCGTTCTTTCGATGTCTGCAACTTTAGTCCATTGCATCGATGTAATTTCGTACTTTTCGAGCTGATATTTTGTAAGCTCTAAGCCACCATCGTCAAGTGGCGGATTCCATGTAAGCGTTGCACATTTCTCATCGATACTCTTAACTTGTAAATCTTGTGGAGGTGTTGGTTTATCTAAAACACATTTATAATTTAAAATAAATTATTGATATCGCGTACCGCTTTAGGTTTAGCTGTTAAAAGACTTTAATTGCAATTAGAGCAAGTTAAATATGCATTTACCATCGATTAAGGTGTCCCCTTCAGATTTTAGACGACGAGCTGAATAATCTAAAGCAAAGCAAACAAAGCAAATAAAAGCAAGTTAAAAGCCCAAGAGTTACTCACCTACGACTCGCAATTTAATTTCTTTCTCAGCAGATCCAGCCGAATTTTCAGCTATGACCGTGTAAGTAGCTGTGTCGTCCCGATCCAAAGAGTAAACAACAATTTTTGTGGTTATTTCGTCAGAGAGGTAATATGTGTGCTTTGTGGAAGTAACAACTTTATTGTTTTTCTTCCACGTAATATCGGGTTGTGGATACCCGGAAATTTTAAAAACGATTTTCCATTCCTCATTAACTTTCAAAGTTTGATCGAGCAAAGATTCGTCGACTTGCAATTTTGGAGCCTCTTCGATTACCACTTCGCATCTGGTTTCGGCTGTTCCCATTTCATTTTGGGCACGAACTGTGTAAATACCCGAAGTGGTATCTCGAGTTTCTGACATGACATATTTTGCCACGTTATTCTCATAAGTTATATTAATCGATTTGATCACTTTCCCGTCTTTGTACCAAGTGATTTCGGGTTGTGGATTGCCAGTAATGACGCAGGATAATTTCAGATATGCTTTTAATCCAATGCGCACATCTTTGAGCGATTCTAAGATCGTGGGAGCTTCCTTAGCTGTTGGTGTTTTGATTAGAATGTAATCGCTGCTCTTAGAAGGTTCACTTGGTCCAACTTCATTTTCTGCTATTATTCGGAATGTATATTCTTTGTTTGTTTTCACTGTTGTTAATTTATGCGTTGTGCTTGTTATTGTTTCTGTGGTCCGGGTCCATCTGTTCAAAATTGAATTATAATATTTGTTTATAAGAAATCATTATTAATGCTTACTCTCTTGTTTCTCTATCTTTATATTCGATGATGTAATTCTTGATTGGAGTATTACCATCAGATTCGGGTGCTTTCCAGTGCAAAGTTATCGAAGTATCGGTTACTTCTACAAGTTCTGGGGTTCCTGGTTTTGATGGCACGTCTGCAACGTAAATAATTGTTTTGTTAGCGAAAAAAAAACTCAAAAAGAATTAATTATCTCATACCTATTACATAAAGAGTTAATTCCGCAGAAGCTTCGCCACAAGTGTTGGATAGTTTAATTTTATATTTTCCATTGTCTTCATTTTCAAGTCTTCTAATCGTAAGGCTAACGGATTCTTCGTCGATTGTTGGTTGGTGACGACGAGAAGGCAAAACTAATGTTTCGTTGACAGTCCAAACACTTGTCGGTTTAGGTGTGGCCGTGTATTTAATGTTGAAAGTAACATTTTCTCCATTTCTGATTCTATAAACTTTGTGTTCGTCATCCAAGAAGAGCTTTGGTGGAGTTTCGATGACTGCAAAAGAATAATTGAGTAAGAAATAAGAAGAAAAGGTGTGTTTCCAAATAAGGAAAACAATTAATTGTATAGTTGTACAATTCCATTATTAATTAAATAAAAATTACTTACTTTCTATTTCTACTTTTGTCATCGTAAACAAATCTTCAACTCTGCAGGAGTATTCGACTTCATCCTCAGACTTGACGTTGTGTATGATTAATTTCTTAACAGTATTATCGGACATGATTGTATATTTCGTTGTTTCCTCAATAACTCTACCTCTTCTCAACCATTCAACTTCAACATCTCCCCGATTTAGTTCAACAACAAGAGTGACATCAGTACTTGGAGGGGTCATCGTAAGTTGTGGAAGATCTCTGATAAATTTAAGCGGTGGTTTCTTAACTGTTAATTTAGCTGATGATTTTTGATCTCCAACCTAAAACGTTTAAATTAAATTAAACATGACATGAAACAAGTGTTAAATTAAATTAAGTACCTGGCAAGAATAAACACCCTTGTCTTCCATTTCTGAGTTATAGATCTTAAGTTTCTGGCGTTTACCATCGATGGACAATTGTATGTGTTCTGAAAATTGTAATTCTTTTCCATCTTTAAACCATCGAACAAGAGCATCCCCTTTAGTGAGTTCGATTTCAAACATGGCCCTTTCGCCCTGTGTTACTGTTTGGTCCACCATCTTGGTGATAATCTCTGGTGGTAGCTCAACAACCGTAACATCAGCGGTACATTGTTCTGTTGGAAGGGCACAAGTGTATTCGCCTTCGTCGTGAATCGAAGTGCTTCGAATGATTAATTTTCGAATTCCTTTATTCTTCTCCACCTTGAATTTATCTTCTTCTTCTGGGATCGGTTGCCCGTCCTTTTGCCACACAACATCGGCAGTATCGGACGATACTTCCACTTCTAATACGGTTACTTCTTTTTCTTTAACTTCCATGTCTTGTAATTTGCGAACGAACTCAGGTTTTCTTTCGTTGACGATGACGGTGGATTCGGTCTTTTGATTTTTAACCGTACACTTATAATTTCCAGCGTCTTTCATCGTAGATTTCTTAATGACGAGTTTGTGTGTCTTTGCTTCTTGGATAACGACCCGATGATCCATACCACTGATCTCTTCATCGTTATGGAACCATTTGGTGGCGACGGTGTGCGACGTTTCGCATTCCAAATTCAACGTTTCTTGTTCGGTGATTTCGACGGTCTTCTTGAGTTTCTTCGTGAACTTAACAGTTTCGACGTCGACCGTTATTCTGGCTCCGTGAGAAGCCTTTCCGACGCGATTTGTGGCGATGCATTTGTAATCGCCCGAGTCGGTCTCAGAATTGGCGTCTGTAATGACGAGCTCGATGTTCTCGCCTTCGTAGGTGAGTTTCGTCCTGGAATTCGGTTTGAGCGGTTCGTTATTACGCAACCAATACACTTCGGGTCTTGGATTTCCGGTGACCCTTGCGAGAAGACGTATAGTGCCCTTCTCTGTGACTGTTACGCCTTGGAAACGTTCCATGAAGAGCGGAGGCTCTGCTTTGTCATCTAAGAAAATGCAATTTATGATAATTGTCTTTTACCGAACGGTGAAAAGTAATAATGAATTAAATGAAGAAAAAGAATAACCTGTGTTAATCATCTCTGATGAAGCAAATATATCCATGAGTGATAGCTTTTTATTAAGATCTCGAGTTACAAGCTGAGATGAAGCATTAAGTTCTATAAAGCAAAAGCGAATTAAATGGAGCTTAACAGAGTATACGCAATTAATTGATTGCTAATATTATAGAGGAAAGTTGACTAATAATACTACTATAATAAGATATTTTGTCGTATATCTATTAATTAGAATGCGTTTTATGGGTCTTCTTCTTTTGGCGTGTTGAGAGTAAAATTTTAGTAGGCTACCGAAAAGCAAATCAGATTGACAAAATTAGCTCCCCTTTAAAACCATTGAGTGATTACTCTTTGCATAAAAGCAAAAGTACGCAACATAACACGTGGTTATATTTAATTTAGTCGCACCAAAGAAGTATAACTTCTAACGCACCGGTTTCATTGTAATATTAAGTACAGTAGAATCCTATTAATCCGAACAACTCCAAGAAAAAAATGGGGACCTTAGTATCTACTTATGTATGTAAAGTAAAAGTCTGTATTACTGTTATGTAATATACGAATGGTGGCACATACATTATAAAAAGCATACAAAGTTATGTTGGTACTGAATAAAAATGTATATGTACTTACATAACTACATAAGTACATTAGACTTGTATTGTTTCTAAAAAAGGCACTCTCAGTACATGAAACTCAATAATCAGAATTTTTCATTAACACTAGAACCGCGGAATCGGTCATTTTGACCGTTTCGCAATTTTATTGTCTTGTTACTTTTTATTAGTTAAACATATTGTTGCCATATTACATGACTTTTCCTAATTTTAGTTGATAATGACTGTCCTATAATTGTTTTTCATTTTAAATTGTATTTTTTCCCCTTTAATAGGAGACACATACTTTTTTCTTTCCGGTTATTCATTCGATCGGTTCTATCGATAATTATTATTTATAGCAGCAGAGAAATGCTTTATTACATAGAAAAAAGAAACTCGAAACAGTGCCTTATTATAACGAAAACTAAATAAAAGTAGACCTTTGCGATCAAATGGCCAAATAATATTATGCAAAGGCAGCTTCTTGAAGATGGTTGTTTTTAACATTTTGAATATAACCGGATCACTCACTATATTTTCTCGAAACCAGTAGCCCATGTCCTTGTTCAAGATCCAAGCTATCCCTATATCAAAATTTATCAAAATTGGTTCAGTGGTTTAGGCGTGAAGAGGTAACAGACAGACGGACAGACAGACAGAGTTACTTTCGCTTTTATAATATTAGTTTGGAAAATTAAATTTTTTTAGAAATAAATTAAGTATTGTGAACCGTGCTTAAAGTGGAGTGTGCACATTCGAGCTCAAAGTGGCACATTCCGATCTCGGGAAAATGAAGCGCGCCGCTTCGCGTCGCGCTTCATTTGCTTCCCTCGCTCGGAAATGTGCCACTTTTCGCTCGAACGTGCACATCCTCGTTTTCATTGATTTGCCTTAATTAATGTTTTCGCTTTCAAATTAAAAGTAAATATAAATGTTCAAAAAATGTATTTACCATAGTCATGAGTGGAAGTGAGCGAAAAGATACGAGAATTTAGTAGGTGCGAATGAGAGAAAACGATTAAATTATTTATTTAATTTTTTGAATGATTTATTAGCCTAAATTTTGTAAATGGTGCTTAAAATCGAGTGTGCACATTCGAGCTCAAAGTGGCACATTCCGATCTCGGGAAAATGAAGCGCGCCGCTCCGCGTCGCGCTTCATTTGCTTCCCTCGCTCGGAAATGTGCCACTTTTCGCTCGAATGCGCACTTCTTCGTTTTTATTAGATTTTTACATGAATCTTTTTTTTTTCAAATCATACAATTAAAATTTCAATCAATTTTGATTTTATATTCGGTAAAAGTTATGGCATTTATTGTTTTTAAAACTGTTCAAAAGCATTAAATGTGTTGCAATAAATATTTAATTGTTAAAAGACCAATTTTTCTTAAAGGTCTAATTGGCCGTTAACCGCAGTTGTAGCAAGTTCAAAATTGCCGCGGTTCTAGTGTTAATCCGAACACCCTATACCCCCTATTAGTTCGGATTAACGGGGTTCTACTGTATTTATTTCGGGTAGATTTATGATTTATGCATCTCTTGACTGCACGTTTTAGGCAATTACTTAACACTGCAATCCATACCATTTAAAAAATCGGTCCCGTAAATTGTATTTACATTATAGTAATTGTAAATAAAGAAACTAAAGCAATTTAAAATGTATTAATTATGGTTTATTAATTATATCCTAATTTGTTAACAAAATACAAATTTTTGGAGTGCTATCAAAAAAGGAAACGATGCAGACAAATTGGAGATTTTTAAAAATTGCCAAAATGTTGTTTTGATGCTTCTAAATTGTGAAACGTAAATTACTCTTGGAATGCAACGATTAAAAGGCCAAACGTATGTTATCGCAAAAGCAGGTAAAGAATGCGATAAGTCGATTCGAAAATTGCCCCAAGTGCTTAGTCATTTCCGTGACCTAATAATAATAAGAACAAAGGAATTTACTTTAGGCCTGGTACATTAATATTTTCCAAAGCCATTGCGGCCAAAAAATACCTATTTTTTTTTCGAACAGGGTGGTATACAATTATTTAACGCAAATAGTAATTATACCTAAACAAACCGAAAAAAGTAATAAAAAATTTTAAAAAAAACTTACAATATTGATTTGCACACAGGGGGTGCCTTTGAGGGTTACACACCCTTTAGTAAATACCATGTCACAATATACAAACACTAACACTAAATAAAATAGAAATTTTGGGAGCATTGTTAACACTTTGACGTATCATTCACGACTGAACTGCGGGGAGGGGACGACTTAGGCAATTGGCGATAAGAACTTTACTTATCGTTATTGCATACCGTGCATTTTAATATTTAAAAATTGCCAAAACGACCGCTCTGATACTTCATAATTATTTATAAGAAGTTAAAATTTCTCAATAAAAAAAATTCGAAATAAATTTTGCTATTTTGGCGATTCGAAACGTAAGGGAACTTACAGTTCCGAAGACCTTTAATAAAAATTTTGAAAAACTGCGTAGCTATTTTAAATTACATTTTTACTCTTTCTCATGATCAAAAATGAGCCACTTTAAGCCCTAATTGTACGTCCAACTTTTCAGTACAATTTACTACAATAAATTTAATTTTTTTTTGGTTCATGGAAAATTTGAAAGAACCAAATTATGCAACTTTCCCCTATTTAAACGAGCCATAAGTATCACCAGGCAATCAAATAAATTAAAAAAGCAATCAAATTACCTTCAACTGTAAGTTGTGCGGTGGTTTCAGCTGTTCCTAAAGGATTCTTAGCTTTTACAGTGTATTCAGCAGTATCCTCTTTAGTGGTCTTCGTGATAGTAATCGAATAAGTATTACCTTCTTTCTTGGGCTTTGGCTTAGTTATTTCTTTATTGTCCTTAAACCAAGTTATTATTGGAGCTGGATTACCAACAATTTTTGTACTTAGCACTACGGTCTCTTCAGTCTTAACGATTAAACTCTTGAGAGACTCGATTACTTGTGGCGCTTCCTCGTCTGTCGTTTCCACTTTCAATAAAACTTGCACTGTGGCTTCACCTTCTCTATTTTTCGCTCTAATCTCATAAACACCTTCTTGCGTCTTTTTGGCTCTTTTAATCGTAAGAGTTGTGCTATACATATGCATATCTGATTCTTTCGTAATAGTAATGTTTTCCTTCGGTATTAAAGGCTTTCCATTGAAATACCAAACTATGTCGGGTTCTGGAATAGCAACCAATCTGCCTTCGAAGACCACATCGGTTCCCTCATTGACGCATTGAGCTGTCGGTTTCTTCGCGAACATGGGAATAATTCCTTCTACAATATCGGCTAGAGACGATTCTCTGCTTAGACTCTTTCTCGAAAGGCCAGTTGTATCGGAGCCGTGATCGGAGAGAGGAAGTTCGATGATCAGCTCGGTCGTGCTCGAAGCAAATCCTGCAGAATTCTTGGCGACACATGTGAAAGTGCCTGCGTCTTCAGGGAAGACCTCTTTGATTATTAACGTGGCCACGTTGTCTTCGTCGTAATACATTGCGAAGTCTTGCGATGGTTTTATGATTGCCGTTTGTCGGAACCATGTTATTTGTGGTCTCGGGGTACCTTCCACTTGGCATTCGAATTGAATTGTTAAACCGTCACGTGTGTGTTGTGGACGTAGTTTTTCGATGAATCTTGGAGCAACAGCTTCTTGACCTTTGTTTGGTTCTGAAATAATTAATTGTTGTGTTTATTGAAAAACAATTAAAGTAAATATTAAATTAATTTATACTTACTTTCAAAGACGGGTAACTTATCGATCTTTTCATTGAGCTTCTTCTGGAGATAAATGGCATAATTTTGTTCGTCCAAAAGATAATGAGCTGGCACCCAACCCTTCTCTTGTGTCAAATTCTTCTTGACTAACCACCAATCGGGGTTATCATTTTCTAAAATAAATACACGTTCGCCCTCCACGAGGTCCATAGCTTGATCTGCTTCAGCTGTATAAGTGCTGATGGAGAAGTAAATGTCGCCTTCTTCATATTCTTTGCCATCTTCTTCGATGACATCTTCAGATTTACGAAGGATACGCAATGTTGCAGCTTCTGTAATCAAATCTGTTAATTCTAAACACTACAAATTAAACACTAAGAAACTGTAGCAACTTTAAAAGCTGAAGAGCAACGCGAATATTCCGAAGAAGCGAACGCAAAGCCTGAAAAGAAAAAAAATAACCTTGATCGAAAGATGGTTTTCTCCTCGTTTTAACAGATAACGAGAGTGACTCTTCTTCGTAATCCGGTTCTTCTGGTTGAGGTTTCTTAATACCCAGACTCACCTCTTCCTCGGTCTCTTCACGTACCTTGTAAGCCTTCTTCTTTTTCTTAGGCTTACGTTTAAGCGCTATGTGATAGCTCTCCTCGGGCTCTTCACCGTCGTATGGTAGTTCCTCCGCATCGCTACCTTCGTCAATAATCTCTTCTACAGTAGGCGTTGTATCTTCGATTTCTTTTATAACTTTGATAGTGTCCTCGGCCATTTCCTCGCCATAAGTTGGACGTCGTTTAAGTCGGATTTTACCCGACATAGAAATTTCCTCTTCTGTATAAGAATCGAGCGCGATTCTAAATTCTTGTTCCACATCCTCTTTCGATTTAGTTACCTTCGGTCTGAAAGTAACATTAGGGACGACTTCCTCGATTTCTGGTTGTGAGGGTTTCCTTGCAGGTTTAAGTCGTTTCACTGTGATATCCTCTTCAGCGGAGCCTTTACGTGATGGCGCTTTCTTTGTAATCGAAGCTTCCTCTTCCACGGAGTCTTGTTTCTCTGGTTTCTTAAGAACAACTTCCGCCTCTTCGTCTTCTGTTGGTTTCTTGGGTTTAATCGAGACTTCATCCGGCTCGTCCTCTTTTTCTTCTGGTTTAATTACTTCTACCTTCTTTACTGTTAGTTCAGCAGCGCCTTCGTCCTTAGCGGGCTTAGGTTTACGTTTAATTTTAATTTTGGCAGAAGGAGCTTCCTCTTCCTCCGGTTTGGGAGATTCTGGCTTTTTGATTGTTATGGCTTCTGTTTCCTCCTCTTCTGTGGGTTTAGGTTTAACTTTAGGCTTTGGTTTAATTGTTATTTCGGCTGCCGGTTCTTCTTCCTCTTGAGGTTCAATGGGTTGAATCTTTTTAATTACTACTTCATCAGCGGCCTCTTCCACAACGGGTTTAGGCTTTGGCTTAATCGTTATTTCAGCTGCCGGTTCCTCTTCCTCTTGAGGCTCGATGGGTTGAATCTTTTTAATTACCACTTCATCAGCGGCCTCTTCTACAACGGGTTTAGGCTTTGGCTTAATTGTAATTTCAGCAACCGGTTCTTCCTCTTCCTTCGGCTCGATTGGTTGTATTTTCTTGATTGATACTTCGTCTCCTGCTTCTTCGACGACCGGTTTGGGTTTTGGCTTAAGGGTTATTTGAGCTGCTGGCTCTTCCTCTTCGGTAGGTTCGATGGGCTTTATTTTCTTGATGGTGACTTCGTCGGCGGCTTCCTCGGCGACGGGTTTCGGTTTGGGCTTGATTGTTATTTGAGCTTCCGGCTCTTCTGGTTCTTCTTTTTTGGTTACACCTACACATAAAAAGAAGTTAGTTTTGCCCATAAAAAATTAATGGGAATAACAAGGCATTTTAGCAAGTTGGTGTTTTTTCGTTGTGTTAATAGCTGCACTTAGGAGTACTTGTTTAAAGTATTTTGTGTCACTTACCTTCGTCTTCATCTTTAGGTTTAGGTGTAATTGTAACTTCAGGTGTTTCCTGTGTTTCTTTGTCAGGTGTAACAAAAGTAACTTTTTTGACTGTGAGTTTATCTGCACCTTCGTCTTCTTGTGGTTTTGGTTTAGGTTTAATAGTGACATCAGCAACGGGCTCTTCGTGTTCTTCTTTCGGTAGTTTTGGTGTTTCTTCGTCATCAACTTTACTGGGTTTACGTTTTGGTTTAACTGTTACCTCAGGTGTTGGTTCTTCGGGCTTTTTATCCTCTTCTTTTTCCTCAACGTCTTTTTCAAGTGGTTCAATAACTTCTATTTTCTTAATTGAGACTTCATCGGCTCCTTCGTCTTCGACCGGTTTTGGTTTAGGTTTAATTGTTAATTTAGCTTCTGGTTCCTCAGGGACTTCATCTTGTGGCTTAATTTCATCGATTTTCTTAATAGTTACTTCATCGGGTGCCTCGTCCTTCTTTCGTTTCGGCTTACGTTTAATCGTAACTTCAGCTGAAGGCTCTTCAGTTTCTTTTTCAGTTGGTTCAAGTTTGTCAATCTTTTTAATAACAACTTCCTTTTCTCCTTCGTCCTCAACGGGTTTAGGCTTTGGTTTAATTGTGATTTGTACAACAGGCTCTTCTTGTTCTTCGGGCTTAATCTTATCCTCTTCGTCCTTAGGTTCCTCTTTCGCTTTCTCGGGTTCTTTTTGAGTTACAACTTCGTCCTCGGGAACTTCTCCTTTATCTTGTACTTTTTCGATTTCCTCCTCTTTGTCTTTTTGCACTTCAGAAGGCTCAGGAGCTGCTTTTTTATCTTTAACCTTTTTGATCTTATCTTTTGGTTTTTCCTTCTTTTTGGGCTCTTTAGGTTTGACTTCCTCTTCGACCTTTTGATCTTCGCCGCTTATTAGATCGGGCGTTTCTATTTTTTCTTCAGGTTTGATTTCCTCCTTGATTTCTTGAACAGGTTCTATCTTGGGTTTTTCTTCTGTGTCTTTCGGCGTTTCCTCTTCTGCTTTTGGTTTTGGAGCCTTTACTTTAACTTCAGTTTCTTCCTCGAGCTCTGGCTCTTTGGGAATCTTCTTTTTAATAGTTACTTCTGTAGGTTCTGGTGCTGATTCGTCTTCTACAGTTTCAGGCGCGTCCGGGACCTTTTTAGATGTCTTTTTCTTTTTTGCTTTTTCGATCTCGGGCTTCTCGAGCTCTGTTTTTTCTCGGTCATCCTTGTCGATGTCGAAGGGCTCGAATGGTTCAAGTTTTGGCTCGTCTTTAAGTTCTTTTGTTGGTTTCTCGACAGTCTCGTCCTCTTTAGGCTTTGATTTCTTATCGGCGTCTTCAACCGTGTCTGTTGGTTTTTCTGGTATTTTTCTAAGTTTGACGGTTTGGTCCTCTGCGTCATCGGGCTCGGGCACTTTACCTTTGCCTGGTTTTATTACCTTAGCTTCCTCTTCCTCCTGTTCTGGTGCCTTTTTGGGAGGTCGCTCGTATTTATACTCGTCGTCGACTTTCTCTAGTTTTTTCTTTTTTAATTCCTCCATTTCCTTGTCGAGTTGTTCGAGCTTATCAAGTTCGGTGTCATCGTCCTTTATTTTAGGGATCTTTTTCTTTTTGATTTTTTCAGCTTCTTTAATATTTCTCGATATGACGCCATTGTCCTTAATTGTCTTAAGTTTGCTAATTACAGGTTGCTTTAATATTTCTGAGAGTGGAGGAAAATCGACGTAGACAATGCGACTGCCTAATTTAAATTTGGGTAACTTAACAGATTTGGGTTCTTTCTTTTCTGGGACCGTTTTCTTTTTAAGTTTGATGTCCTCCAAATTGATGGGCTCTTCTTTGATTTCCGTGACTTTGGGCTTTTCGGGTTTCACTTCCCATCGTTCTATTTTCATTTTAACTGGTTTTTCGGCCTTAGGTTTAGCTTTCTTAAATTTGAATTGGTCGTCAACTTTCTCGAGTTCTTGAGCTTTCTTTAACTCTTCCATTTCCTTATCTAATTGTTCTAATTTGTCTAATTCATCGTCAACCTTTGGCTTTTTAGGACGTTTTTTAATTTTCTTTTCGGCATCAGCAATGTTGCGCGAGATTTCCGCTTTGTCTTTCACCGCTGGTTGAAGATCTTTAGTTGCAGGAATCTGTTTCGCTTCAGATTGTGGAGGGAATTCAACTAAGCGAATTCTACTTTTTAATAAAAATTTAGGCAATTTATCAGACGGCGTTTTCTTTTGTGGCGTCTTTGGTTTCTTAATTTCCTTAATATCTGCTAATTTACCTACTTGAGAAGCGTCAATTATATTTAAAGGCTGTGGTTTAACCTCGATTAATTCCAATTTCATTAGTTTTGGTTTCTTTTTCTTTTCTTTAATTTCTTTCTCTTCGGGAACGACTTCTTTTTCATCTTCTACGACCTCCGGCTTTTTCTTTTTAATTGTTTTTGGTTTCGTTGACTTTTCTTTGGGCTTCTCCTCCTCGACTTTGGGAACTTCGTCAACTTTATCTTCGGGAGCTTTTTCAACAGGCACTTCCTCCTCAGCCTCTTTAATTTCTTTAGCATCTTCAATCTCTTTGATATCAAGTTTGTCTTCCTCTGGTTCAGGAATTACCTTTTTCTCCTCGTCCACCTCTTCGACTTTCTTTTTCTTGACTACCTTTTTAATTTTCTTAGGTTTCGGTTTCTCTACTCCTTCATCTTCGGGTATTTTATCTTCGGCTTCTGTTGTAGGGACCGGTTCCTTTTCAGCTTCTGGTGTTTCCGTTTTCTCTTCGTCCGATATTTCCTTAACGAAAGGTTTTAATTTAACCTCCTCTTCGTCTTCTTTAGGTTTCTCCTTTGACTTAATTTTTCGTGTAGTGTCCTCGACATCGTCTTCTGGTTTCTTATCTTTGGGCACCTTCTCCTTTGGCTTCTCACCTTCATCCGTAGCTTTTGGAACTTTTTCCTTCTTAGCTTTTAGTTTCTTAGGCACCTCTTGTGGTTTCTCTTTGTCTTCCGCTTCGAATTCCGGTTTTTCGTATTTTTCTTTCTCTGTGTCTTCTTTATCGATGTCGTAGGGCTCAAATGGTTTTAATTCCGATTCGTCTTCTGGAATATCTTTGGGTTTCTTTTCCTCGTCTTTCTCCGGCTTCTTTTTCTTTTGGCTTTCATCTTCGACGATTTCTGGTTCTTTGGGTGGCGCCTTCTTTAATTTAACTTTGTCGGGCTCCTCCGGTGCTTCGGGAACTTTACCTTTACCCACTTTAACAGGTGTAACTTCTTCATCTTTCTCTTCGGATGGTTTTTTCGGTTTCCTTTGGTATTTATATTCGTCATCAACTTTTTCTAGCTCGGGACGTTTATAATCGTCGTCTAATTCGTCCAGTTTTTCAAGGTCTTCGAGATCTCGAGGAATATCTTTGGGTTTACGTTTCTTTTTCTTGAGGACTTTTTCGGCCTCTTCCATGTTACGCGAAAGGTCACCTTTGCTCCTAATTGTATTCAATTTGCTGAAAAGGGGTTCTTTTAAAGCTTCGGTTGCTGATGGAAAGTCTACGTATCGGATTCTGCTCTTTAATAAAAATTTAGGAAGTTTAACGGCGGGTTTGTCGTCTTTCTTAGGTGGAGGCACCCGTTTCTTTAATTTAACGGCCTGAAGCTCGGCTGGGGCGTCTTTGGCGTCGACTATTTTTGGTTTTTCGGCTTCCATTTCAACTTTTTTGATTGGTAAACGCTTGGGTTTATCTTCGACCTCTTCAATTTCTTTTGGTAATTCATCTTCGGGTTCAATTGGGCTTGGCTCTTCCTCATCTTTAATTTCCTCCTTAGGCTTTTTCTTTTTAACCACTTTCTTTTCTTTAATTTTATCTGGGATCTTGGCTTCGTCTAATTCTGGTTGTTCTTCTGTAGCTTCGATTACCTCTGAAGGTTCTGGTTTTTCATCCTCGGGAATTGTTTCTTGTTTTTCATCGGGGAGTACTTCGTCGGGCTTCTTTTTACGTTTGACTTTTTTAATTATCGTTGTTTCTATAATTTCCTCTTCCTCTTTGTCTTTTTGTTTATCTTCTATTGTGGGTATTTCATCCACTTCCTCTCCCTCTTTGTCTTCGTCTTTAGGAGCGATGTCTTCTTTGCCTTCTACTTTAGGCTTATCGATTTTCTTTTTACGCTTGACGATCTTTTTCTCTTTGTCTTTAGCCTCGGGAACCTGTTCGACGTCTTCTACGGTTTCGACTTCGTCTTCAGGTTGGTCCTTTTCGGGTTCTTCGGGAGCGAGAATTTCTGTGTCATCTACAGTGTCTACTTTGTCATCTTTCTTTTTGCGTGTAATTTTTTTAGTTTTTGTGGGTTTAGGTTTATCGACTGTTTCTTGTTCAGTTTTGTCAATAGTATCTGGTTTAGGAGTAACTTTTTCTTCGTCTTCGGTTGTTGGTGTAATGATTGATTGTATAGTTTGTTCTTGTGTATCGTCAGGTGTATCCTTACCTGGTAAGCGTACTTTAACCTCGGTGTCTTCTTCGGACTTCTCTTCCTCAGCCGAAATAGTGTCAGGAATTTCGTCTTTTCCTTCTGTCGTTGGCACATCCTTCTTTGGTTTCGTTTTCTTAACTACCTTCTTAACCTTATCTTTTTCCTTCTTTTCAAATTCTGGTTTCTCAAACTCTTCTTTCTCAGCTGGCTCGCGGTCAATATCGAAAGGCTCGAATGGTTTAAGACCGTCCACCTCTTCCGGTACTTTTTCCGGTTTCTTATCCTCGGAGAGCTCCTCTTTCTTTGGTTTCTTTCCAGAGTCTTCTATTACTTCCGGTTCCTTTTCTGGAACTTTCTTAAGTTTGACGATTTCCTCTTCCTCTTTTTGTTCTGGAACTTTACCTTTGCCTATTTTTAGAGGGACTTTCTCTTCGTCTTTTTGCTCCGGTTTCTTTTTGGGCTTTTTCTCAAATTTAAAAGCGTCGTCCACTTTCTCTAATTCGGGCTTTTTGTAGTCGTCATCCTCGATATCTAATTTTTCGAGGTCTAATACTTCTTTTTCTACGTCTTTCGGTTTGCGACGTTTTGTTTTTACTATTTTCTTCGCCTCTTCTACGTTTCTCGATAATATGCCAGCGTCTCTGATTGTACCTAAGTCCACCACCTTGTGTTGGAGAAGTTCAGGTGGAAAATTGACGTATTTAATTCTACTTTTCAATAAGAACTTGGGTAATTTAACAGTTTTCTCTTCTTTTTTCTCTGGGACCTTACGTTTCTTTAATTTGATTGCTTGTAAGTCCTCGACTGGTTTCTCTTTCTCTTCGACGGGCTTTGGTTTTTCAGGCTCCTCTTTGTCCTTTATTTTTTTAGGCTTTGGTTTTTCTTTGACTTCGATTTCCACCTCCTCTTTTATTTTCTCTTCCGGGCGTTCCTCTTCAACCACTTTATCTTCGACTTCATCGACTTCTTCCTTTTTCTTTTTCTTAATCACTTTAGGTTTCTTTTCCTTCTTTTCAACGACTTCTGGCTCTTTCTCTTCTTCAACTACATCTATTTTCTCTTCTTTAGGCTTCTCCTCTTCGATTTCAGGAATTATTTCCTCATCTTCTACTTTAGGAACTAAATCGGCGTCTTCGGTGGTTTCAATTTTGTCGCCCACTTTCTTTTTAATTACAACTTTTCTTACTTTCTTAGGCTTCGTTTTCTTTTCTTCGTCGCGCTCTTCTGGGACATCTTGGGAGTCTGTTGAAGGTAAAGGTTCAGGTTTGCCTACTTCCAAAGTGGGCTCCTCTTTTTGATCTTCACCAGAAACTTGTTTTACGAAAGGTTTAAGTTTCTTTTCCTCTGTCTCTTCTTCTGGCTTGTCCTTTTTAGGAATCTTAAATTTGACGTCAGTTTCCTCTTCTGGTACTTTTTCTTTAGGTTTGCCTGGTTTAATAGAAATTTCCTCTGTTTCAGGGGTTGGTTTCTCCTTCTTAACCTTTGGTTTTTTAGGTACTTTTACTTTCGGCTTTTCTTTGTCCTCAGCTTCGAATTCTGGTTTTTCAAACTCTTCTTTTTCTGGTTCCTCACGTTCGATGTCGTAGGGCTCGAAGGCGATTTTATCCCGTTCATCTTCGGGTATATCATCTGGTTTAGTGTCCTCTTTGACTTCTTTAGGTTTGATTTTTTTACCTTCGTCTTCTACCGTTTCCGGTTTCTTTTCGGGGATCTTTTTGAGCTTAGGTAGTTGTTCCTTGTCTTCCTCTTCGGGTAATTTACCTTTTCCTACCTTTAGAGGCTTTTCTTCTTCTTTCTTTTCGTCCGTTACCTTTTTGGGTTTGCGTTGGTATTTAAATTCTTCGTCGACTGTTTCTGGTTGATCCTTTTTAAGCTCTTCAAATTCAGAATCGAGCTTTTCGAGACTCTTAATGGCTTTATCCACGTCTTTTAATTTTCGTCGCTTTGTTTTGATTACCTTTATTGCTTCCTCTACATTTCTAGACAATTCGCCGGTATCCCTTAGAGTTGTGAGTTGAGTTACGGAAGGAGCCTTCAAAATTTCTGATTCAGGTGGGAAATTGATATATGTAATTCTACTCTTGAGCAAGAACTTGGGCAACTTAACACTCTTGGGTTCTTTCTTTTCAGGAATTTTCTTTGCTTTACGTAATTTAATTGTCGCCAATTCTGCGGGGGCGTCTTTGGCTTCAACGATATTTAGTTTTTCTGGCTTTTGTTCTTTCCTTTCGATTTTCATTAATTTAGGTTTCTCTTTCTTTTCGGGAATTTTATCTTCCTCTTTTATAATTTCTTGGACTTCCTCCTGTTCCTCGACTGTGTCTTCTACCTTCTTTTTCTTTTTCTTAGGAATCTTGCGTTTTTCGATTATTGTTTCCTCTTCGATTATCTCTTCTGTTTCTGTGTCTTTGGGTTTGGGTTTAGTTTCCTCCTCTATGATTTCCTGAATTTCTTCTTCTACTTCCTCAGTATCGATATCTTCCTTCTTTTTCTTTTTCTTCGGTATTTTTCTTTTTACAATAATAGTTTCCTCTTCAATTATTTCCTGCTCTTCTATGTCTTTTGGTTTTTGTGTTTCCTCTTCTATTTGCTCAATGACTTTTCCTCCGGCTCTTCTTTCTTTTTGATCTTTTTGATCTTCTTTTTCTTTTCGAGAGGTTCCTTCTTTTCGCCCTCCTCATCAATTTCGTCGACAGGCTTTAGTTCCGCTTCGTCTTCAGGGACGATGGCTTCGCCTTCATCGAGAGGAACCTGGTCGGACGCTTCTTCTGTTTCCACTTTGTCCTCGCCCTTCTTTCTACGTACAACTCGTCTAATTTTCTTTGGCTTCTCCTTGTCTTCTGTAGTTTCTGTTGTTGGTTCATCTTCAGTCTCTGTCGAAGGAATGGGTTTGGGCATTTCCAGTTCAACTTCGGGCTCAACTTTTTTATCTTCATCGGACACTTCTTTCACGAATGGTTTTAGTTTTACTATTTCATCCGTCTCCTCTGGCTTATCCTTCTGTTTAATTTTGCGCTTCTTTTCGGTTTGTTCTTCTGGTTTTTGTTCCTTAGGAACACCTTTTTCTAAAGTAATTTCAGTCGTTTCCGGTTCTGGTTTATCTTTCTTAAGTTTCGTTTTCTTTGGAACTTTATCTTTAGGCTTGTCATCTTTTTCCTTTTCTATTTCTACTTTTTCTAAAGGTTCTTCGTCTCTTTCGCGAGGCTCGATGTCGTATGGCTCGAAAGGCTTAAGCTCTGGCTCCTCCTTTTCTATCTCTTCTGGTTCTTTGGGCTCTTCGGGCTTCTTCTTCTTAATTTTCTTTTCGGTAGCTTCGACTGTTTCTGGTTCTTTTTGAGGTATTTTCTTAAGTTTCACTACTTCTTGTTCATCTTCGATTTCTGGAACTTTGCCTTTACCCAATTTTAAGGGCTTAGCCTCTTCGTCTTGTCCTTCGGACGTCTTTTTGGGTTTCTTTTGATATTTAAATTCTTCGTCTACTTTCTCAGGTTCTTGTTTTTTGAGCTCGTCGAATTCGAGATCTAATTTTTCTAATGATTCGATGGCTTTGTCGACGTCCTTTAACTTGCGACGCTTAGTTTTTACGATTTTAATAGCTTCTTCGACGTTCCTTGATAAGACACCATTGTCTTTAATTGTTTTAAGATCTGAAATTGTGGGTTGTTGAGACACAGGAACATCTTTGTAATTAATGCGACTTTTTAATAAGAACTTAGGCAACTTCACGCTCTTACTTTCCCTACGTTTAGGCAATTCACGTTTCTTTAATTTAATAGTTGCGAGCTCCGCTGGAGCATCTTTAGCTTCGACGACTTTAAGCTTCTCTGGTTTTTGTTGGGTGATTTCTATTTTCATAAGTTTCGGTTTTTTCTTAGATTCTTTGATTTCTGGAGTTTCATCTTTTGGTATTTCGTCTTCTACTTCGATGCCACCCTCTTCGCCTTCTATTTCTGGTACTAAATCATCTTGCCCCTCGACTTCGGCTTGGTCGCCGGTCTTCTTTTTCCTTTTAATTTTAACGATACGTTTCTTTTTGGTTTTATCTGTTGTGTCTTCGTCTTCTGGTTTATCTTCAGTTTCGCCCGTTGGAATTGGTTTGGGTAGTACAAGCTCTACTTCAGGAGTGGGTTTTTCGTCTTCATCAGAAGTTGTTTTAACAAATGGCTTCAATTTGACTTCCTCACCTTCGTCTTCAGGCTTGGGCTTCCTTGGCTTTCTAAATTTAACTTCAGTCTCCTCTTCAGGTTGCTCTTCTTTGCCGGGACCTTTCTCTAAAAGAATTTCCACAGTTTCAGGTTTACGTTTCTTAACCTTTGTCTTTGGTTTCTTAGGTACTTTATCGTCCTCCTTCTCTTTATCTTCCGGTTCAAATTCTACTTTATCCGGCTCGATTAATTCCGGTTCTTCGCGTTCAATATCGAACGGCTCAAAAGGCTCAAGTTTAGGCTTCTCTTTTACTTTCTTTTTAGTTTTCTTAATCTCCTCGGTCTCTGGTTTTTTAGGCTTTTCGGGCACTTCCTCTTCAACTTCCGGCTCTTTCTGGGGAATTTTCTTTAAGGTAACCTTTTCGATTTCCTCTTCAGGTTGAGGAACTTTACCTTTACCAATCTTAAGCTTTTTACCTTCTTCGTCAACTTCTTCTGGTTCTTTCTTTGGTTTTCGTACGTATTTTGGTTTATCCTCTTCCTCTTCGGGAACTTCTTCTTTCTCCTCCTCGTATTCCGTTTCGGGCTTTTCGAGCTCTGTTGTGTGACCCTTTTTTATTTTAATTTTACGTATCTTTTTCTTTCTTATGATTTCGGCTTCTTCGATATTCCTCGAGAGTTCGCCTTGGTCTTTGATCGTTGTAAATTCCGTTATAGAAGGCTTTTGTACAAGTGGAGGATATTCAATAAAAGTAATTCTACTCTTAAGCATAAATTTCGGAAGTTTGACTCCTTTTTCAGGCTTGGGTTTTGGTTTCGTCGTTTTCTTTAATTTGATTTCGTCTAAGCGAACTGCTTCTTCCGTAACCGTTGTGACTGTTGCTTTTTGAGGCTTAATTTCCCACCTTTCGATTTGCATTTTAATTGGTTTCTTAGATTTCTTTGGTACTTTCTTTTCAGGTTTAAAACTCTCGTCGACTTGCTCTAAAGGTAGGTCTTGTTTAAGGTCTTCTACTTCTTTGTCGAGCTTTTCTAATTTCTTAAAGCGAATCTTTCGCTTTTTGGTTTTTAGAACAACTTCGGCTTCTTCCACATTTCTAGATAATTCACCACAATCCTTAATGGCAGGTCCTAACTCCTTCATTACTGGTTTCAGTTCTTTCGGTGGATATTCGACGTGAGTGATTCTACTCTTAAGCATGAATTTGGGTAATTTAACTTTGGATTCTTTTCGTTTAGGTATTTTGGGTTTTCTTAATTTGATTTCGGCCCATTTAACAGGTTCGTCTTCGCGTACTACAATTACGAGTTTCTCGGGCTTAACCTCAATAGTTTCCATTCTCATCAAGACTGGTTTCGGTCTTTGTGTTTTATCTTCCGTTGTATCGACTTCATCTGGCTTAGTCTCGTCGACCTTCTTCTTCTTCCTTTTAATTTTAATAATCCTTTTACCTTTACCTTCAACCTCTTCTATTATTTCCTCGCCTTTAGGTGTCTCTTCTATAATTTCTTCGGTGATAATTTCCTCATCCTCGATTTCAGGAACTTCGTCTTTCCCTTCGAGTTCCTCCAATTCATCGTCGCCCTTCTTCTTACCTCTAACCTTTTTAACTCTACGTATAATTTTCTTGACTTCGGTGATTTCTTTTTCGCTTTCGTCATCTGGTTTGCTTGATGGAAGAGGTTCGAGAGGTCCCAATTCAGTTTCGGGTGCTTCTTCCACTTTCTCATCAGATACTGTTTTAGTAAAGGGTTTAAGTTTGACTTCCTCTTTCTCCTCTTCTGGTTTATCTTTTTGTGGCTTACGGAATTTGATTTCTTTCTCTTCCTCAGGTTCTTTGGGCTTGGGGATGCCTTTCTCTAAAGTGATCGTTTCACTTTCTTGTTCTGGTTTCTTAACTTTACGTTTGCGCGGTTTTGTAACTTCGGGTTCTGGTTTCTCTTCCTCTTCCTTTTCAAACTCTGGCTTTTCAAATTCCTCTATCTCTGGCTCCTCTCTTTCGATATCGTAAGGTTCGAAGGGTTTCAATTCCGCTTTCTCCCTCTTGGGCTTCTTCGGTTTTTTGACTTCTGTTGGTTTGTCGTCTTTTGGTTTTTCTTTTTCTTCTTCGATTGGTTCAGTTGGTTTCTCTGGGATTTTCTTGAGTTTGACAGTTTCTAGTTGGTCTTCTTCTTGAGGCACTTTACCTTTACCTATTATAAGTTTCTTAGGCTCTTCCTTTTCCTCTTCGGTTTTCTTTTTGGGCTTCCTTTGGTACTTGAAGTCTTCGTCGACTTGTTCGAGCTCTGGTTTTTTGACTTCGTCGTATTCCAAGTCTAACTTTTCAAGCTCATCGACGACCTTCTTCTTATCTTTGAGTTTTCGTCTTCTTGTTTTTAAGACGATTTCGGCTTCTTCTACGTTTCGGGAGATGACACCGTTATCTTTGACAACAGGTTCAAGAGTTGAGAAAATGGGCGTTTGTTCGGTTTCTTGTTTTGAAGGAAAATCGACAACTCTAATTCTACTTTTAAGCATGAATTTGGGTAGCTTGACATGTTTGGCATCTTTTTTCTCTGGGATTTTCTTCGGTTTCTTTAGTTTTATATCGGCTAATTGGATGGGCTCGTCCTTAGGGTGGCTGACTATTAATTTCTGAGGCTTAACGTCTTTCCTTACAATGGTCATTAACTGTGCTTCTTCGACAACTTCTTTTTCGGCTTCCGCTGGCTTGTCTTCCCTTTTCTTCTTACGAACGATCTTAACTTTTTTGATTACTTTTTCTTCGTCGCCTTCCTGTACGCTTACTGGTTCTTCTTCGTCTGCTTTTGGTAGTTCTGGAATGTCTTTTTGATCTGCTTTAGAGGATTTTGTTTGTGGTTGTTCTTGTAAGTCTCCTGAAAAACATAGTTTTTGTAAGTGTACGTGTATTACTGTTGGAAAGGATGTGGAAGTATGCTGAGGTTCGTATTTACAAGGTTCTGTTTGAGGGAGTTTTAGATTATTTTCTTTGTAGTATTATTCTGGAAGAGGAGTAAACATTGTTTTGGTCTTAAATTGTTCATAACATTTCTTTTTGTAAGTTTTTAACTTGTTCCTCTTCTGATCCGATTCTCGTAAGTATTTTTATTTGTTGTCAACATTGAAGTAACACTAACTTACCTTTTTTATTTAAATATATTGTACAAGAAATATGGTTTTTGTAAAAACAAATATAACTTAATATTGTGAATGTTAAAAATGTTGATATGAAAAAATATTAATATTTTAAACATCTACTAACAACACTGAAGTGAGATGACGAGAAGAACAATTAAAAAATAAATAAACTAATACAAAATCTGGCAGTGACGCACCCAGAGGTAAAACCAATACATTTTGTTCACTGCCCCAAAAATAAAAAAGTTTTGAGACCTTTGTAAAAAGAAAAGATTATTTTCTTTGTATGAACCTTTATGAACTTGTATTAAAATGAGTGTTATTCGTTTAGTTCCCTTGCTCCAAGATTAAATCTTGGGTGCGCTAATGTTCAAAAAATAAAAATAAAACGTCCCTGTTTAAAAACAAAAAAAAAGGTTTCGTATTACGACGGTCGGGTGATATCCGTGTTAGTGAATGAACATCTGTGTTTCAAATGTGTATACGAATGTTATCAACGTTTTTACGGTAACGAAAGAAGTTCTCGATAGTCGTTAAAATAGTAGATTGCTGACGACTCAAAAATAACACATATATACAACGATAAATCACATTTGTTATGTTTCAAAATTCTTTAAACTTTCATCGAACCCAAGTTGTTTATTTTTAATTATTTAGTTAGTGGGTATTTATTTTCTTTCCATTTAGAAGCTTCGTAATTTCTTTTAATTTTATTAAGTTAGCACAAATGTTTGAAATATTATTTATAGATATTAACAATTAGTTTTTATGAGCCGATGAAAATTAAAATACGAACCTTACACCCCGTTTTACTCTTACCTTCATCGACCGGAACAGTTTCTTTTTTCTTCTTTTTAACGCGTTTCGGTTTATCGTCTTTAGGCACATCGATTTCTTCTACTGTGACAGTCGTTTGGTTTTTCACCCTCATCTTCGATTGTTACGATTTCTGTGACCATCTGGACGTCGCGTCGTCGTCATCCTTAATAATTTTACGAACCTTCTTCGTTCGCTTCTTAGGCTTTCCCTTTTCGTCGATAATCTCTGTCGTTTCAACGACTTCAGGCAATTCTTCAGCTACTATTGTTGTTTCTTTCGGTTTCTTTTTGCGAATCTTTTTCGTCTCTTCCGTTACTTCCGTTACCGTTTCTGTGACAGTCGTTTGAGGCTGCTCCCCTTCGTCCTCAATCGTTGTTATTTCTGTTATCTTTTCTTTGTCGCCTTCGTCCTTAATTATTTTACAGACTCGTTTGGTCCTCTTGCGACGTTTACCGTCGTCTGTAACTATTTGCGTTTCTTCGATAACTACTGGAAGAATTTCAACAGGGACGGCCTCTTCCGGGATCTCTTTCCTTGGTTTCTTAGGTTTTTTCTTTTCTTCCGGCTCGATGGGAATTGCTTCCTCTTTGACGTCCTGTACATCTGGGACGTCCGGAAGTCCCGAGAGCTTTTTAAGAATAACCAGTTTGACTGTGTCTAATACTCCTTGTTCGTCTTTAATTGCTTTTTCTTTCTCTTCGATTAAGGGAACTTGGAGAACTTTTTCTTTAGGTTTTCTCTTTAGTTTTTTGGGCTTCTCTTCGGTATCCTCGACGTCCTCTGGGATTTTTACTTCTTCTACTGTGACCGTCGTTTGAGGCTTTTCGCCTTCGTCTTGTATTGTGACGATTTCCGTGGTTTGTTGAACGCCATCGTCTTCTTTAATTATCTTACGTACCTTTTTAACTCGCTTCTTTGGTTTACCTTTATCGTCGATTACTTGTGTTATTTCTGTCTCTTCTGGAAGTTCCTCGACAACTGGTTCCTTCGGTTTCTTTCGCCGAATTTTCTTGATTTCCTCTGTAATTTCCGTTTCTTCGACTGTGACCGTAGTTTCGGGCTTTTTACCCTCATCTTCGATGGTCGTTATTTCCGTAGTTTCTAATACACCGTCGTCTTCCTTTACTATTTTGCGTACTTTCTTAACACGTTTCTTTGGTTTACCTTCGTCGTCTTTAATTTCTGTTATTTCTACTACTTCAGGAAGCTCTTCAACAGGGATAACTTCCTTGGGTTTCTTTTTAATGCGTTTTGGTTTTCTTCGGTCTCTTCTGGGACTTTTATTTCTTCAATTGTTACTGTCGTCTGAGGTTTTTCGCCTTCGTCTTCGATAGTAACAATTTCGGTGGTTTGTTGAACGCCATCATCCTCTTTAATTATTTTACGAACTTTTTTAACGCGTTTCTTGGGCGTTCCTTTCTCATCGATTACTTGTGTTATTTCTGTCTCTTCTGGAAGCTCTTCAACTACAGGTTCCTTGGGCTTCCTTCGGCGGATTTTCTTAATTTCCTCTGTAATTTCTGTTTCTTCGACTGTAACCGTGGTTTCGGGTTTTTGGCCCTCATCTTCAATAGTTGTGATTTCTGTCGTTTCCAATTTACCGTCGTCTTCCTTAATTATTTTGCGTACCTTTTTAACACGTTTCTTTGGTTTGCCTTCGTCGTCTTTAACTTCTGTTATTTCTACAACTTCTGGAAGCTCTTCGACAGGGATTGTTTCTTTAGGTTTCTTTTTAATACGTTTTGGTTTCTCTTCTACTTCGTCTGGGACTTTAATTTCTTCAATTGTGACTGTGGTCTGTGGCTTTTCACCTTCATCTTCGATTGTAACAATTTCGGTGGTTTGTTGTACGCCATCGTCCTCTTTTATTATTTTACGAACCTTCTTAACTCGTTTCTTAGGCTTTCCCTCCTCGTCGATTACTTGTGTTATTTCTGTCTCTTCAGGGAGCTCTTCAACTACAGGTTCCTTGAGTTTCCTTCGGCGGATTTTCTTAATTTCCTCTGTAATTTCTGTTTCTTCGACTGTGACCGTAGTTTCGGGTTTTTGCCCCTCATCTTCAATAGTTGTGATTTCTGTCGTTTCCAATTTACCGTCGTCTTCCTTAATTATTTTGCGTACCTTTTTAACACGTTTCTTTGGTTTACCTTCGTCGTCTTTAACTTCTGTTATTTCTACAACTTCCGGGAGCTCCTCAACAGGGATTGTTTCTTTAGGTTTCTTTTTAATACGTTTTGGTTTCTCTTCGACTTCGTCTGGGACTTTAATTTCCTCAATTGTGACCGTAGTTTGAGGCTTTTCGCCTTCATCTTCAATTGTAACAATTTCGGTGGTTTGTTGTACGCCATCGTCCTCTTTAATTATTTTGCGCACTTTCTTAACGCGTTTCTTTGGTTTTCCCTTCTCATCAATGACTTGTGTTATTTCTGTCTCTTCTGGAAGTTCCTCGACAACAGGTTCCTTAGGTTTCTTTCGCCGAATTTTCTTAATTTCTTCTGTAATTTCTGTTTCTTCGACTGTGACCGTGGTTTCAGGCGTTTTACCCTCATCTTCAATAATTGTTATTTCCGTGGTTTCTAATTTACCATCATCTTCTTTAATTATCTTGCGTACCCTTTTTACTCGCTTTTTAGGTTTACCTTCGTCGTCCTTAATTTCTGTTATTTCGACAACTTCTGGGATCTCCTCAACAGGAATAGTTTCCTTGGGTTTCTTTCTACGACGTTTAATTTTTTCTGTAATGATTTCCTCAGTTTCTTCCGTTTCTGTTGTTGTTTCTGGTAGTCCCTTTATTTTCTGTAAGATTACTAATTTTACAGCATCTAATACTCCTTGCTCGTCTTTAATATCTTGGAGCGAAGGAACAAATAACACTTTCTCTTCTGGGATTTCTGTCTCTTCAACTGTAACTGTGGTTTGGGGTTTTTCACCCTCGTCTTCGATGGTTGTGATTTCTGTAGTTTCTACCTTTCCATCGTCTTCCTTAATTATTTTACGTATCTTTTTCACGCGTTTCTTTGGTTTACCTTTGTCGTCGATGATTTGAGTAACTTCCGTTTCTTCTGGTAATTCCTCAACTTTAACTTCTTTTGGCTTCTTTCTACGGATTTTCTTTGTCTCTTCTGTGATTTCGGTCTCTTCGACTGTGACTGTAGTTTGAGGTTTCTTGCCCTCATCTTCGATGGTTGTGATTTCTGTTGTTTCTACTTTACCGTCGTCTTCCTTTATTATTTTCCGTACTTTCTTAACCCGTTTCTTTGGTTTACCTTCATCGTCTTTAACTTCTGTTATTTCTACAACTTCTGGAAGCTCCTCAACAGGAATTGTTTCCTTGGTTTCTTTCTAACACGTTTAGGTTTCTCTTCGACTTCATCTGGTACTTTAATTTCCTCAATTGTGACTGTAGTCTGTGGCTTTTCACCTTCATCTTCGATTGTAACAATTTCGGTGGTTTGTTGTACGCCATCGTCTTCTTTAATTATTTTTCGCACCTTCTTAACGCGTTTCTTTGGTTTTCCCTTCTCATCAATGACCTGTGTAATTTCTGTCTCCTCCGGGAGTTCCTCTACAACAGGTTCTTTAGGTTTCCTTCTGCGAATTTTCTTTATTTCCTCCGTAATTTCTGTTTCTTCGACTGTGACTGTGGTTTCAGGCTTTTTACCCTCATCTTCGATAGTTGTTATTTCGGTAGTTTCTAATACACCGTCGTCTTCCTTTATTATTTTGCGAACTTTTTTAACACGTTTCTTAGGTTTACCTTCGTCGTCTTTAATTACTGTTATTTCTACTACTTCAGGAAGCTCTTCAACAGGGATAACTTCCTTGGGTTTCTTTTTAATGCGTTTTGGTTTTTCTTCGGTCTCTTCTGGGACTTTAATTTCTTCAATTGTGACTGTCGTTTGAGGCTTTTCGCCTTCGTCTTCGATGGTAACAATTTCGGTGGTTTGTTGAACACCATCATCTTCTTTAATTATTTTACGTACTTTTTTAACGCGTTTCTTGGGAGTTCCTTTCTCATCGATTACTTGTGTTATTTCTGTCTCCTCTGGGAGCTCTTCAACAACAGGTTCCTTGGGTTTCCTTCGGCGGATTTTCTTTATTTCCTCTGTAATTTCTGTTTCTTCGACTGTTACTGTGGTTTCGGGTTTTTTACCTTCATCTTCAATAGTTGTTATTTCTGTAGTTTCCAATTTACCGTCGTCTTCCTTTATTATTTTGCGTACCTTTTTAACACGTTTCTTTGGTTTACCTTCGTCGTCTTTAACTTCTGTTATTTCTACAACTTCCGGGAGCTCCTCAACAGGGATTGTTTCTTTAGGTTTCTTTTTAATACGTTTTGGTTTCTCTTCGACTTCGTCTGGGACTTTAATTTCCTCAATTGTGACCGTAGTTTGAGGCTTTTCGCCTTCATCTTCAATTGTAACAATTTCGGTGGTTTGTTGTACGCCATCGTCCTCTTTAATTATTTTGCGCACTTTCTTAACGCGTTTCTTTGGTTTTCCCTTCTCATCAATGACTTGTGTTATTTCTGTCTCTTCTGGAAGTTCCTCGACAACAGGTTCCTTAGGTTTCTTTCGCCGAATTTTCTTAATTTCTTCTGTAATTTCTGTTTCTTCGACTGTGACAGTGGTTTCAGGCTTTTTACCCTCATCTTCGATGGTTGTTATTTCCGTAGTCTCTAATTTACCATCATCTTCTTTAATTATTTTACGTACCCTTTTTACTCGCTTTTTAGGTTTACCTTCATCGTCCTTAATTTCTGTTATTTCAACAACTTCTGGGACCTCCTCGACCGGAATAGTTTCCTTTGGCTTTTTCTTGCGACGTTTAATTTTTTCTGTAGTAATTTCTTCAGTTTCCTCGGTTTCTGTCGTCGTTTCTGGCAGTCCCTTTATTTTCTGTAAGATTACTAATTTTACAGCATCTAATACCCCTTGCTCGTCTTTAATATCTTGGAGCGAAGGAACAAATAACACTTTCTCTTCAGGTTCTGAGATTTCTGTCTCTTCAACTGTGACTGTGGTTTGGGGTTTTTCACCCTCGTCTTCGATGGTTGTGATTTCCGTTGTTTGTACTTTTCCATCGTCCTCCTTAACTATTTTGCGAACCTTCTTGACACGTTTCTTTGGTTTACCTTTGTCGTCGATGACTTGAGTAACTTCTGTTTCTTCTGGTAATTCCTCAACTTTAACTTCTTTTGGTTTCTTTCTACGGATTTTCCTTGTCTCTTCTGTGATTTCTGTTTCTTCAACTGTGACAATAGTTTTTGGTTTCTCGCCTTCGTCTTCGATAGTCGTTATCTCTGTTGTTTCTAATTTACCGTCATCTTCTTTTATTATTTTACGTACTTTCTTTACTCGCTTTTTAGGTTTACCTTCGTCGTCTTTAACTTCCGTTATTTCGACAACTTCGGGCAGCTCTTCAACAGGAATAATTTCCTTGGGTTTCTTTTTAATACGTTTCGGTTTTTCTTCCACCTCTTTTGGAACGTCGATTTCTTCCACTGTGACTGTAGTTTGAGGCTTTTCGCCTTCGTCTTGAATAGTTACGATTTCGGTCGTTTGTTGAACACCATCATCTTCTTTAATTATCTTACGCACCTTTTTAACGCGTTTCTTGGGCTTTCCTTGGTCATCAATTACTTGAATTACTTCTGTTTCTTCTGGTAATTCCTCCACCACCGGAGCCTTTGATTTTCTCCTACGAATTTTTCTAATTTCCTCTGTTATTTCAGTTTCTTCGACTGTGACTGTTGTCTTTGGCTTCTCACCTTCGTCCTCAATCGTTGTGATTTCTGTTGTTTCCAATTTATCGTCATCTTCTTTTATTATTTTACGTATCTTTTTAACTCGCTTTTTAGGTTTACCTTCGTCGTCTTTAACTACCGTAATTTCTACAACTTCCGGGAGCTCTTCAACAGGAATCGTTTCTTTGGGCTTCTTTTTAATTCGTTTCGGTTTTTCTACGGTGTCCTCGGTGATTTCCGTTTCCTCTACCGTGACCGTAGTTTCTGGCTTTTTGCCTTCGTCTTCAATAGTAACAATTTCGGTGGTTTGTTGTACTCCATCCTCTTCTTTGATAATTTTACGAACTTTTTTAACTCTTCTTTTCGGTTTTCCTCTATCATCAATAACTTCAGTAATTTCAGTTTCCTCTGGCACTTCTTCAACTTTACTTTCCTTCGGTTTCCTACGTCGAATCTTTTTAATCTCTTCTGTGATTTCCGTTTCTTCGACTGTGACTGTTGTTTGCGGCTTTTCGCCCTCTTCTTCAATCGTTGTAATTTCCGTTGTCTCTAATTTACCATCATCCTCTTTGATTATTTTGCGTACCTTTTTAACACGCTTTTTCGGTTTACCTTCGTCGTCCTTAACTTCTGTAATTTCAACAACTTCTGGTAGCTCTTCAACTGGGATCGTTTCTTTGGGTTTCTTTCTACGACGTTTTACTTTTTCTGTTATGATTTCTTCCGTTTCTTCGGTCTCCTGCGATAATTGCGGCAGACCTTTCAATTTCTGTAAGATTACTAATTTTACGGCGTCTAACACCCCTTGTTCGTCTTTAATATCTTCGAGAGAAGGTACAAATAACACTTTCTCTTGAGTTTCTACTTCGTCGACTGTGACTGTTATTTGGGGTTGCTCCCCGTCGCCTTCAATCGTTGTAATTTGTGTTGTTTCTACTTTACCATCCTCTTCCTTAATTATTTTGCGAACCTTTTTAACTCGTTTTTTAGGTTTCCCATCTTTAACAGTTTCTGTAACTTCAATTACTTCAGGAAGTTCTTTTAATAAAGGCTTCTTTGATTTTCTCTTACGCTTAGTAATTATTTCTTCTGTGATTTCGGTTTCTTTCACCGTAACCGTAGTTTGGGGTTGCTCCCCTTCATCTTCGACTGTTATAATTTCAGTGGTCTCCAATTTTCCATCCTCCTCTTTTAAAAGTTTCCTAACTTTTTTAACTCTTCGTTTGGGCTTACCCTCCTTTGTGACAATTTCTGTTATTTCAGTTTCCTCCGGCAATTCCTCTACGAATGTTATTTTTTCTTCTTCCACCGGTTTATCTTTAGGTTTCCTAACTCGTCGTTTGGGTTTGTCTTTATCCTCTTGGTCGAACACTTTGGGTTCGATTTCCTCATCGTCGTCTTTTCTAGAGATTGGTTTAAGACTTAATTCTTGATCCTTCTCCGGCTTCTCGTCGTCGCCTTCGGTGTCTTTAACAAAAGGTTTCAATTTAATTTTTTCCAACTCGTCTTCAGGTTTATCCTTTTGCTTAATCTTAAATTTATGTTCTGGCGTTTCCTCGTCCTCTGGTTTCTTCGGTTTTCCTTTCTCAAGAGGAATTTGTTCGAATTCTTGTTCGACATCTTTACCTTTATCTTTAGGACGCTTCTTCTTGTCCTTTTCTGACTTGGGCTTCTTTTTACCTTCAAAATCAGTTTTTTCTGGCTCTTCCAATTCTACGTCTTCCCTATCAAAGTCTTCGGGTTTAAACGGTTCCAAATCCGGAAGATCTTGCTCGTCCTTTTTCTTCGGTTTCTTAAGCTTTGGTTTCTCTTCCGGTTGAGCTGGCTCTAATTCGTCCTCGGGCTTGCCAACTTTCTCTGGAATTTTCTTAAGCTTAACCTTTTCAATTTCCTCTTCTTCGGGTTTGGGTACTTTTCCTTTGCCTATTTTTATTTTATCTGGCTCGTCGGGCTCGTCCTTATCCTTTTTCGGTTTACGTTGATATTTGAATTCCTCGTCCACTTCTTCCGGTTTTTCTTTCTTTAGCTCTTCGAGCTCCAAATCTAATTTTTCCAAGTCCGAGAGTTCTTTGTCATGATCTTTGAGCTTGCGTCGTCTTGTTTTTAAGACGATTTCTGCCTCTTTCATATTCCTCGAGAGGACCCCGTTGTCTTTGACGGCGCGTTTTAGTTCAGTTATTAAAGGAATTTGCTCTTGTTCGCCTTTGTCGGGAAATTTGATGAAACGAATCGGAGTCTTAAGCCTAAACTTGGGGATCTTGGTCGTCTTAAGATCCTTCTTTTGTGGAACTTTAGATTTCTTAAGTTTCACATCGCCGAATAAAGGAATGTCGTCCTTATCAACCACTTTCAATTTGGTTGGTTTGATTTCGATGCGTTGGATAGGAATTGCTTGCAATTCCGCTTTCTCTTCGACTAGTTGAGGACGTTTTGGTTTTTCCTTCTTGGGCTTTTTCTTTGTGATTTCTTTGATGGTGACTTCGACTGTTGTTTCTGGTTTTTTATCCTCTTCTTCTGTGGTTGTTAATTCCGTTACTTGTTCTTTATCACCAACTTGTTTCTTGATGATACGTTTCTTAATCAATTTTTCTTGCGTTTACCAGTGGCTTTGTCGATGGTTTCGATTTCATCCACTTGCTCCGGTAATTCAGTAACTGTTATCGTTGGTGTCTCGTCTTCGAAGGCCTTATCTTCTTCCGAAACCGTAATTGTAGTTTTTTCAGGTTTTTCATCCTCTTGCGTCGTCGTAATTGTTGTTACTTCTTGTTTGTCACCCTTCGGTTTGATTATTTTACGTTTTCTAGTCACTTTTCTAATTTTACCTTTGGGTGTTGTTACTTCTTGCACTTCCACTTCTTCCGGAAGTTCTTTGCACGTTTGTTCCTCAGGTTCCTCTTCAGGAACTTTTTCCTCTTCGTCCTGTATAAATGTTTCCTCGGGCCGCTTGATTTTCTTTTTCTTTTTGGGTTTCTTGTCGTCGTCAGTTTTCTCTTCGACTTTAACAGTTACCGTTGTCTCAGGCGTTTTACCATCTTCAATGACTGTTATTATGTCCGTAGTTTCAATTTTATCGCCTTCGTCCTTTACTAAACGTCGTTTCTTTGTTATTCTCTTTATTGGCTTTCCTGAAGATGTGTCTATTTCAATGATTTGTTTATCCTCTGGTAATTCCTCAATTACAGCTATTGGAGCTGTAAATGTGTCTTCAGTCACTTCAGTTTCTTTAATAATGACTTCGGTTACAGGAGCCTCCCCTTCATCTTCGATTGTTATAATTTCCGTAACCTCTTGGCGTTTGCCTTTAGGTTTCCGTAAGATTCGTTTTTTGGTTGTTCTTTGTCTGGGACGACCCTTGTCATCAATGATTTTAGTAACCTCTACAATTTCTGGAAGTTCTTCAACCAACGAAGGTTGTTCCTCCGGCTCTTCGAGTTTTACTTTCGGTTTTTTCTTAATTACTTTTTTCGGTTTCTCCTCTTCAGTTTCTAAAACAGTTACCGTTGTTTCGGGCGCTTTGCCTTCCTCTTCGACTGTTGTAATTTCAGTTGTCAGCTTCTTGCCGTCCTCTTCCTTTAAAATTTTGCGGCGCTTTATTTTTCGCCTTACGATTTTCCCCTCGTCTGTTACAACGTCTTTGGTTTCGACGATTTCGGGTAACTCTTTTACTTCTACTGCGTCTTTCGGTTTCTTTTGTCGAAGTCTCTTAATTTCGTCCTTAGTTAATTTAATTTCGTCCACAGTTACGGTGGTTTCGGGTTCTTTGCCTTCTTCCGTTACCGTTGTTATTTCTGTGGTGGTTTGTTTGTCGCCCTCTTGCTTAATGATTTTGCGCTTCTTTTTGATACGTTTTTTCTTCGTGCCCTCTTCTGTTACAATTTCTTCCGTTAAGACGTCTTCCGGTAGCTCCAGGACTTCTGGAAGCTCCAACTTTAAGGCTTTGGATACCAAAATGAATTTTACAGCATCCAAAACGCCTTGTTCATCCTCGATGTGTTCCGGCATAAGAATAAACTCAACTTTCTCAGGTTTGGCTTCGGAGACTTTTACAGTTGTTTTTGGCTCCTCTCCTTCGTCTTGCGTTGTTAATATTTCGGTGGTCTCGACGACCCCGTCCTTTTTCTTCACAATTTTGCGCTTCTTCGTAGTGCGAACTTTAGAAACGCCTTCGTCGTCGATTACTTTTGTTACCTCAACAACTTCTGGTAATTCGTTAATTTTCTCAGTGCTCGGTTTCTTTGGTTTCCTTTTGGGTTTATCTTTGTCCTCGCTTGGTTCTTTAGGTGCTTCAATTTCCTTAACAGTTACTGTAGTTTCAGGAGCTTTGCCTTCATCTTCAACTGTAATGATGTCTGTTATTTTTTCTTTGTCGTCGTCTTTGGTGATTATTTTCCGTCTGCGGATGACTCGCTTTATTTTCTTTCCGGTATCTGAGACGACTTCGGTTACTTCTTTTTCTTCGGGAAGCTCTTCAACAATTGGTTTCTTAGGCTTTCTCTTTGGTTTTAATTTTTTAGCTTCTTCTTCAGGCATTTCGATTTCCCTTACAGTCACAGTTGTTTCGGGGGCTTTTCCTTCGTCTTCGACAATTACAACGTCTGTGGTCTTCTCTTTACCATCTTCGCGACTAATTATTTTCTTTCGCCTTATGATCCGTTTAGTTTTCTTTCCGGAGTCGGAAATAATTTCGGTTGTTTCCTTCTCTTCGGGGAGTTCTTCAATTAATGGTTTTTTAGGTTTCTCCTCGTCTTCGTCTACTGGAATTTCAATTTCTTTTACGGTCACAGTAGTTTGAGGTTGTTTGCCTTCGTCCTCTACGGTGACCACGTCCGTAGTTTTTTCTTTGCCATCCTCACGTGTAATAATTCTCTTTTTGCGTACGATTCTTTTAGTCTTTTTACCTGAATCGGTAATTACTTCTGTAGTTTCCTTTTCTTCCGGAAGTTCTTCTCTGATGGGCTTCTTACGTTTTTTCTTTGGTTTCTCTTCATCCGTAACTTCAGGTGCTTCGATTTCTTTTACTGTTACTGTTGTTTCAGGTTGTTTTCCTTCGTCTTCAACAGTAACGATGTCTGTTGTTTTCTCTTTACCATCTTCGTGTTTTATTATTTTCTTACGTCGAATAATTCGTTTGATCTTCTTGCCAGTGTCTGTAATTATCTCAGTTACTTCTTTTTCCTCGGGAAGCTCTTCGATAATTGGTTTTTCCTCCGGGATTTCTATTTCTTTTACAGTCACAGTAGTTTCGGGTTGTTTGCCTTCGTCCTCGACAGTGACGACGTCAGTAGTTTTTTCTTTGCCATCCTCGCGCGTAATTATTCTCTTTTTACGAACGATACGTTTGGTTTTCTTGCCTGTGTCACTAATTACTTCTGTTGTCTCTTTTTCTTCAGGTAACTCCTCTTTGATTGGTTTCTTACGTGGCCTTTTCGGTTTTTCCTCAGGCTCTTCGGGTACTTCAATTTCTTTTACTGTTACCGTTGTTTGCGGAGCTTTGCCTTCGTCTTCAACAGTAACGACATCTGTTGTTTTTTCTTTGCCGTCCTCTCGTGTAATAATTCTCTTTTTACGAACAATACGTTTAGTTTTCTTTCCTGAATCTGATATTACTTCGGTTACCTCTTTTTCTTCGGGTAACTCTTCTATTATTGGTTTTTCTTCTGGTAATTCAATTTCTTTTACGGTTACAGTAGTCTCAGGTTGTTTACCTTCATCCTCCACAGTAACGAAATCTGTGGTTTTCTCTACGCCATCTTCTCGAGTAATAATTCTCTTTTTACGAACAATGCGTTTAGTTTTCCTTCCGGTATCGCTGGTAACTTCGACAACCTCCTTCTCTTCGGGTAATTCCTCTTTAACTGGCTTCTTACGTTTCTTTTTGGGTTTCTCTTCTGGTTCTTCAGGTAATTCAATTTCTTTAACAGTCACACTTGTTTCAGGTTCTCTACCATCCTCCTCGACAGTAACGACGTCCGTTGTCTTTTCTTTGCCGTCCTCTCGTGTAATAATTCTCTTTTTACGAACAATACGCTTAGTTTTCTTTCCCGAGTCTGATATTACTTCGGTTACCTCTTTCTCTTCGGGTAACTCTTCTACTATTGGTTTTTCTTCCGGTAATTCGATTTCTTTTACAGTCACAGTAGTCTCAGGCTGTTTACCTTCATCCTCCACAGTAACGAAGTCTGTGGTTTTCTCTACGCCATCTTCTCGAGTAATAATTCTCTTTTTACGAACAATGCGCTTGGTTTTCTTTCCAGTATCGCTGGTAACTTCGATAACCTCCTTCTCTTCAGGTAATTCCTCTTTAACAGGCTTCTTCCGTTTCTTTTTGGGTTTCTCTTCTGGTTCTTCAGGTAATTCAATTTCTTTAACAGTCACAGTTGTCTCAGGCTCTTTACCATCCTCCTCGACGGTAACGACATCCGTTGTCTTTTCTACACCATCCTCGCGAGTTATTATTTTCTTTTTGCGTACGATGCGTTTAGTTTTCTTGCCAGAGTCTGTTATGATCTCAGTTACTTCCTTCTCTTCTGGTAACTCTTCTATTATTGGTTTTTCTTCGGGTAATTCGATTTCTCTAACAGTCACTGTCGTTTCGGGTTGTTTTCCTTCGTCTTCAACAGTAACGATATCGGTTGTTTTTTCTTTACCATCCTCCCGAGTAATTATTTTCTTTTTGCGTACGATTCTTTTAGTCTTCTTGCCTGAATCTGAAATTACTTCTGTAGTTTCTTTTTCTTCAGGCAGTTCTTCCACTATCGGCTTTTTAGGCCTTCTTTTCGGTTTCTTTTCTGGTTCCTCTGGCACTTCGATTTCTTTTACAGTTACTGTCGTTTCGGCGTCTTTGCCGTCTTCTTCGACGGTGACAACATCTGTTGTCTTTTCCTTGCCGTCTTCGCGTGTGATTATTTTCTTTTTGCGGACGACACGTCTCGTCTTTTTACCGGAGTCTGATATTATTTCAACTATTTCTTTCTCCTCTGGAAGTTCTTCGACAGTTACTTTTTTGGGTTTCTCTTCGTCTTCGTCTTGTGGAATTTCGATTTCTTTAACAGTCACAGTAGTTTCAGGCTGTTTGCCTTCATCTTCGACGGTAACTACATCTGTCGTTTTCTCTTTTCCATCCTCGCGTGTGATTATTCGCTTTTTACGTACAATTCTCTTCGTTTTCTTTCCGGAATCGCTAATCACTTCTGTGATTTCTTTCTCTTCTGGTAACTCTTCCTTAACGGGCTTCTTACGTTTCTTTTTCGGTTTCTCTTCTGGTTCCTCTGGTAATTCAATTTCTTTTATGGTAACTGTGGTTTGAGGAGCTTTGCCTTCGTCTTCAACAGTAACTACATCTGTCGTTTTTTCTTTGCCATCCTCTCGAGTAATAATTTTCTTTTTACGAACGATACGTTTAGTTTTCTTACCCGAGTCCGATGTTATTTCTGTAACTTCTTTTTCTTCGGGTAATTCTACAATTATTGGTTTTTCTTCAGGCAATTCAATTTCTTTAACTGTCACAGTAGTTTCTGGTTGTTTACCTTCATCTTCGACGGTGACGACGTCGGTAGTTTTTTCCTTGCCATCTTCACGTGTAATTATTCTCTTTCTGCGTATTACACGTTTGTTTTCTTGCCAGTATCGGTTACTACTTCTGTAACCTCTTTCTCTTCAGGCAATTCTTCTTTAACCGGCTTCTTATGTTTCTTTTTTGGTTTTTCCTCCGGTTCTTCCGGTAATTCAATTTCTTTTACGGTTACCGTTGTTTCAGGGGCTTTTCCATCCTCTTCCACGGTGACGAAATCAGTTGTCTTTTCTACACCATCTTCGCGTGTTATTATTTTCTTTTTGCGAACGATGCGTTTAGTTTTCTTGCCTGTGTCTGATATTATTTCTGTTACCTCTTTCTCTTCGGGTAACTCTTCGATTGTTGGTTTTTCTTCGGGCAACTCAATTTCTTTAACGGTCACAGTTGTTTGCGGTTGCTTTCCTTCATCTTCTACAGTAACCAAATCTGTAGTTTTCTCTTTGCCATCCTCTCGAGTAATTATTCGTTTCCTACGTATAATACGTTTTGTTTTCTTGCCAGAATCAGTAATAACTTCGGTTGTCTCTTTCTCTTCTGGTAATTCCTCTCTTAAGGGCTTCTTACGCTTTTTCTTTGGTTTCTCTTCCTCATAGATTTCTGGTACTTCGACTTCTTTAACGGTGACTGTTGTTTCAGGTTGTTTGCCTTCGTCTTCCACTGTAACGATGTCTGTGGTTTTTTCTTTGCCATCTGCGCGAGATATAATTTTCTTGCGACGTATAATTCTCTTTGTCTTCTTTCCAGAATCGGTGATCACCTCAGTTACTTCTTTCTCTTCAGGCAATTCCTCGATTATTGGTTTTTCCTCAGGCAATTCAACTTCTTTAACAGTTACAGTGGTTTCGGGTTGTTTACCTTCGTCTTCGATGGTGACGACGTCAGTAGTTTTTTCTTTGCCATCCTCGCGCGTAATTATTCTCTTTTTACGAACGATACGTTTGGTTTTCTTGCCTGTGTCACTAATCACTTCTGTTACCTCTTTCTCTTCAGGTAACTCCTCTTTGATTGGTTTCTTACGTGGCCTTTTCGGTTTTTCTTCAGGCTCTTCGGGTACTTCAATTTCTTTTACTGATACCGTTGTTTGAGGAGCTTTGCCTTCGTCTTCAACAGTAACGACATCTGTTGTTTTTTCTTTGCCGTCCTCTCGTGTAATAATTCTCTTTTTACGAACAATACGCTTAGTTTTCTTCCCTGTGTCTGATATTATTTCGGTTACCACTTTTTCTTCGGGTAACTCTTCTATTATTGGTTTTTCCTCCGGTAATTCGATTTCTTTTACGGTTACAGTAGTCTCAGGCTGTTTACCGTCATCCTCCACAGTAACGAAGTCTGTGGTTTTCTCTACGCCGTCTTCTCGAGTAATAATTCTCTTTTTACGAACAATACGTTTAGTTTTCTTCCCAGTATCGCTGGTAACTTCGATAACCTCCTTCTCTTCGGGTAATTCCTCTTTAACAGGCTTCTTACGTTTCTTTTTGGGTTTCTCTTCTGCTTCTTCCGGTAATTCAATTTCTTTAACAGTCACAGTTGTCTCAGGTTCTTTACCATCCTCCTCGACGGTAACGACGTCCGTTGTCTTTTCTACACCATCCTCGCGCGTTATTATTTTCTTTTTGCGTACGATGCGTTTAGTTTTCTTGCCCGAGTCGGTTATAATCTCAGTTACTTCCTTCTCTTCGGGCAGCTCTTCAATAATTGGTTTTTCTTCGGGCATTTCAATTTCTTTTACAGTCACAGTAGTTTCAGGTTGTTTACCTTCATCCTCGACAGTGACAACGTCAGTGGTTTTTTCTTTGCCATCCTCCCTTGTAATTATTCTCTTTCTGCGAATTACACGTTTTGTTTTCTTGCCAGTATCAGTAATTACCTCTGTAACCTCTTTCTCCTCAGGCAATTCCTCTTTAACTGGCTTCTTACGTTTCTTTTTGGGTTTCTCTTCTGGTTCTTCTGGTAATTCGATTTCTTTAACAGTCACGGTGGTTTCAGGCTCTTTGCCATCCTCCTCGACGGTAACGACGTCCGTTGTTTTTTCTTTGCCATCCTCGATGGTTATTATTTTCTTTTTGCGTACGATACGTCTGGTTTTCTTGCCTGAGTCTGTTATGATCTCAGTTACTTCTTTCTCTTCCGGTAACTCTTCTATTATTGGTTTTTCTTCGGGTAATTCGATTTCTCTAACAGTCACTGTTGTTTCAGGTTGTTTTCCTTCGTCTTCAACAGTCACAATATCGGTTGTTTTTTCCTTACCATCCTCTCGAGTAATTATTTTCTTTTTGCGTACAATTCTCTTAGTCTTTTTACCCGAGTCTGAAATTACTTCTGTAGTTTCTTTTTCTTCGGGGAGCTCTTCTCGTATAGGCTTCTTACGCCTTTTCTTTGGTTTCTCTTCCTCGCTAATTTCAGGTGCTTCGATTTCTTTTACCGTTACTGTTGTTTCAGGTTGTTTTCCTTCATCTTCAACAGTAACGATATCTGTCGTTTTTTCTTTGCCATCTTCACGTTTTATTATTTTCTTTCGTCGAATAATTCGTTTGATCTTTTTACCTGTATCTGTAACTATCTCAGTTACTTCTTTCTCCTCGGGGAGCTCTTCGATAATTGGTTTTTCTTCAGGCAGTTCAATTTCTTTTACAGTCACAGTAGTTTCAGGTTGTTTTCCTTCGTCTTCAACGGTAACGACGTCTGTAGTTTTTCTTTGCCATCCTCACGTGTAATTATTCTCTTTCTGCGAATTACACGCTTTGTTTTCTTTCCGGTGTCACTTACTACCTCTGTTATTTCCTTCTCTTCGGGTAATTCCTCTTTGATTGGTTTCTTAGGTTTTCTTTTCGGTTTCTCTTCGAAAACTAAAGGTAATTCAGTTTCTTTCTCAGTCACAGTAGTTTCAGGTTCTTTGCCATCTTCTTCTACAGTAACGATATCTGTAGTTTTTTCTTTGCCATCTTCAACAGTTATTATTTTTCTACGACGAATGATCCTCTTAGTTTTCTTACCAGAGTCTGTTATGATTTCAGTTGTTTCCTTCTCTTCCGGAAGTTCCTCTACGACTGCTTTTTCTTCGGGTATTTCAATCTCTTTTACAGTCATCGTTGTTTCGGGTTGCTTACCTTCATCTTCCACAGTCACAATGTCTGTCGTTTTTTCTTTGCCATCTTCTATTGTAATTATTTTTTTCCTTCGAATAATTCGTTTGGTTTTCTTACCGGAATCTGTGATTACTTCTGTAACTTCTTTCTCTTCTGGTAGTTCCTCCACGATTGGTTTTTTAGGTTTTCTTTTCGGTTTGTCTTCCTTAGGCTTTTCAGGAATTAATATTTCTTTTACGGTCACAGTTGTTTCGGGTTGTTTACCTTCATCTTCTACAGTCACAATGTCTGTGGTCTTTTCTTTACCATCATCAATGGTAATAATTTTCTTGCGACGAATGATTCGCTTAGTTTTCTTACCTGAGTCCGTTACGACCTCAGTTACTTCCTGCTCTTCGGGTAATTCCTCCACGATGGGTGTCTTTTCAGGTTTCTCCGCAGCCTCAATTTCTTTGACTGTCACAGTAGTCTCAGGCTGTTTGCCTTCCTCTTCAACGGTCACAATATCCGTGATCTTCTCTTTGTCTTTATCTTTAGTAATAATTTTGCGACGTTTTATAACGCGTTTAACCTTTTTCCCAGTATCGGAAATAACGTGTGTTACTTCCTCTTCTTCGGGTTGCTCTTCGATTACTACGTCCTTGGCTATTTCCCTAACGTCGGTTTCGTCCGTTATTTCCTCAATAAGAGGACCTGTTTCTTTTGGATGTTCTATTTTATCACCTGCTATTTCGTCGATAACTTCTTCGATAACAACGTCGCCCGTATCTACCGTTTTTTTCTTAGGTTTAAGTACAGTGCGTTTTGTGATAACGGTTGTGTTTTCTTGTGAACCGGGAGTGCTTTTAAATTTAGTAATAATCTCATGTGATTCTTCGAATTCGGGTTTGGGTGTTGTGTCTGTATCTTCACGAATATCGAGTATGGTTTGTTCTGTGACGAAGGATTCGTCTGTGGTGGACTGTGTAGTTCTTGCCCGTGTCGTGTGTTGTACATAGTCATCCAGGTGTCCTGTAATGTGACAATTTTAGAATGTGTTTACCTTGTTAATGGTGTTTATTGGGTTTGTGTGGGTGATGTATTGTGTTACGCTTGTTCGACCGATTAACCGAACATTTTTTTTTGCTAACTCTTTACATCTTTCCTTTTTTTTAAATTCGAATTTTAATCACCTCACTAACAAAATTACATACACAAATTATTTGTAAAATGTGGATCGTCACTTACCTTCGCTGTCGTGTAGAACTACTTCGCTTATCAGAAGATTGGCGTGATCTTCGATCGTAACTCGTACCTTTTTGGAAGCTGGTTTTTCGCTCTCTTGAAGTACAGATTCGAGTTCGCCCGTTGACTTTTGTTCGGTAACAATAAGCCCAAACTTCTCCGTACTCGTTTGCGTGGCAGTCATCTCCTTGAGTTCCTCGGGCTTAAAAGTGCCCGAAGCCTGCATAGGAATCACTTCTTCAGACATCGCTATATGCTTTTGCATCACTTCTTTTTGCGCGGTTTCTTCTTTGGCAGAAGCTTCCATCACCTTCTCGCTTTCTTGTTCGATGGCCGCAATCTCCGTCACATCGACCCCTTGCTGGAAAATCAATTCAACATTCGCCTTTTTGGGTTCGTGCTCTTCCACCTTATAAGAAATTTCCTTCTCCGAGGTCTCAGTTTCAGTTTGCGTCAACCCTTCGTACACGTCTTGTTTCTTAACCGCGTGCACCGTCTTAGGGGTTTCGGAATCGACCAAAGTAAGGGTGCTATCTAGGGGCTTGGTCTGCGTCTGTTCGGCCGCTGTTTGTTCCAAAAATTGCAATCTAGCAGTATCGCTTTTGGGAATAGGTTGCACGAAAGTGTCTTCATTTTCCTGAGTTAAAACTTGGGAGACCGTTATTGTTTTCTCCGTTGTTTCAATATCAACCTCTGCAGTCATCGACTTTGGTTTTTCTTTGTCGATCAACGCTTGCTCTTTATCGGCCGATGTTTGCTCCGTGATAGTGACCGTCTCCAAAAGCAACTGCTCGGCTTCGGCTTGAGCAGTCGCTTGCGGCACCGTTTTAAAATCAGCCACATTATACTCAGCAGTTGTCAAAGAAGTCTCTAAGACTTCTTGCGAAGAGAACTCGGCTTCAGCTGTTGCAGTGTTTGGTAGTGGAGTGGCTTCGAAAAATTCCTCCTTATCTTCTGTTGTGGTTCGAGTTATCGACATGTGCTTCTTAGGCCTGTAAGAAACATCGGCCGTTTTTGTCTCTGAAGGTTTGTCTTCCAATGGGCGCTCTTGCTCTTGGACAATTTGCTCGCTTATTATGACAGATTCCAAGCTAGTCTGCGAAGGCTCGGCTGTGTCTTTCATCGGCGAAACTCTGCTTAACGTGGAGGTAGAGCTGTGCACCTGCACCTGTGATTGTTGAATGGTTTCCTGTGGCAGAATTTCAGACTCTGCAAATTTTTCAGTTGGTTTTGTGAGATCGGTAATGTCGCCTTCTTTCTCATGAATTGTTGCTTCAGTTATTCGAAGAGATTGTATTTCATCTAAATTAGTGGTGGCTTCTTTTGTGTCATAGATGGTTTTATCTAATTGTCCTTCGCTTTCGTGGACGACGCTCTCTGTGAGGATGACTCCTTCTAAAGTTCCTTGATCGACGCTACCGAAGATGGGTTCTTGTTTCTCAAGAGTTATGTCACCCAGACCTTCAGTGGCTTGTACTTGGATTTGTTCCAAAGCCTCTATGGGACTAATATCTTCTTCTGCTGTGAATGTAGCAAAAGTACCTGGTTTATATTCATCTTCCTTGTAAGCTGGTATTGTCTGAGAGATGTGGACGCTTGTTTTTTCCTCGAAGCCAGCCTCGGCTGTTTTAGTAGATGGTTTGAATTCACCTTCAAAAGATACTTCGGATTCGTGAATGGCAGCTTGGCTAACACTAACAGATTGCGTTTCCTCCAAGTTTGTTGTGGCTTCCTTTTTGTTCATTTCCAACCCCTCAGTTAAATCAGACTCACGTTCGTGTATCACGTTTTCTGTCAAAGTAACACTTTCTAAAGTGTCTTGTCCGATATTAACAAAATTGAGTTCTTTCATTTCCGGTTGGAAGTCGCTGATGGCATCGGTCACTTGCACCTGTGTCTGCTGTAAGGACTCGATGGGACTAATCTCTTTTTCCGCTTTCTGCGTTGCAAATTCACCCGGTTTGTAATCGTCTTCTTTATAAGCGGCTATGGTTTCTGAGATGTTAACACTTGTGGTTTCTTCGAAGCCGGATTCGGCTGTCTTCGTGGATGGTTTAAATTCGCCTTCGAAGGGCTCTGCTGTATCGTGAACAGCTGCCTTTGTGACACGAAGCGATTGAATTTCTTCGAGATTAGTTGTCGCTTCTTGCTTGCCGATTTTGAGGGCTTCCGTTAGATCTCCTTCGCGCTCATTAGTAAGGCTTTCGGTTAAAATTAAGCCCTGAAGAGTTTCTTGCTCGATGTTAACAAAACTGGGCTCTTTTGCTTCTTCGATGAAGTCGCTTGGGGCGTCGCTCGTTTCCACTTGCATTTGTTGCAAAGGCTCTAAAAGACTTATTTCTTTCTCGGCCTTGTGAGTTGCAAATTCACCAGGTTTATAATCGTCTTCCTTGTAAGCGGCTATAGTTTCTGAAATGTTAACACTTGTGGTCTCCTCAAAAGCTGAATCTGCTGTTTTAGTTGTTGGTTTAAATTCGCCTTCGAAAAGCTCGGCCGATTCCTGAATTTCAGGTTTTGTTATCCTCAAAGATTGTATTTCTTCGAGATTAGTGGTGGCTTCCTTTTTGCCTATCTCTAAAGCCTCAGTTAAAGAAGATTCGCGTTCGTGAATTATATTTTCGGTCAAAGTCACGCTCTCAAGTGTGTCTTGCCCGATGTTAACAAAGCTGGGTTCTTTGGCTTCTGGTTGAAAGTCTTCGATGACATCATTAGCTTGCACTTGAAGCTGCTGAAGAGGTTCCATAGGACTTATTTCTTGCTCAGCTTTGTGTGTCAATAAAGCATCGGCTTTATAATCCTCTTCCTTATAGGCAACCACCGTCTCAGATATGTTTACACTAGAAGTCTCTTCAAAAGCAGATTCTGCTGTTGAAGTTGTAGGTTTAAAGGCCCCTTCAAAAGGTACCTCAGATTCTTGAATATTCGTCTCGACTATCCTCAAAGATTGGATTTCTTCTACGTTACTCGTAGCTTCTTTTTTACCAACGTCAAGCATCTCACTGAGAGAAGCCTCACGTTCATGAATTAAGTTCTCAGTTAAAATAACACTCTTTAAAGTGTCTTGCGTTACATTTACAAAACTGTGCTCTTTGGATTCGGGCTGAAGGTCCTCAATGACGTCATTAACTTGCACTTGAGTTTGTTGTATAGATTCTATGGGACTGATATCTTCCTCAGCTTGATGTGTTAAAAGTGAATCGGGCTTATAATCTTCTTCTTTATAAGCGGCAACTGTTTGTGAGATATTAAGACTTGTAACTTCCTCGAAACCAGATTCGGCGGTCTTCGTGGCCGGTTTAAATTGTCCTTCGAAAGGCTGTTCGGATTCTACAAGCGTTGCTTGTGTTTGTTGTATGCTTTCAACTGTACTTTGAACAGCTGAAGCCGATGCTTCGGCTGGTGTCTCAGATTTAACTTCTCCAACGTCCACGTTGAAGATGGTTTGTGAGACTGAAACAACCTCCATGCCTTCGATGTCCACGTCTGCAGTTTTCGTCGAGGGTTTTTGGTAGTCGTCCAGCGAGCCTTCTTTTTCTGTGAGAAGAGTTTCCGAAATGACTACAGGTCTCTCGTCTTGGATGGAGACCTCGGCTTCGCTTGTTGTTGCTTTGAATTGTCCGGTAAAGGCTTGTTCTTTGTCTTGAACATCTACCTCTGATTGTATGACGCCCTCGACGGTGGTCTGTTTGACTTCAACGGTGAAGCTTTTTATTTCCTCTTTTATGAAATCAGATACGGAGGCTTGGCTTTGGACTTCTGTCTTAGAAGCCACTTCGTGGCCGACGACGTCGAGCTCTGCCGTAAAGCCCTCCACCTTTTGTGTCTCTCCTAAGATGTTTTCCTTCTCGCTTAATAAAACCTCGGAGATCACGACACTTTGTTCGTGATCCACAGAGACTTCGGCTTGCTTAGAAATCGATTTAAATTCTTTGTAAGAGGAGCCTCGCTTTCTTTTACGTCGGCCTCCAACTGAATTACTCCTTCAATTTCAGTTTGCTGAACATTGGCAATACTTTCAGTGGGCGCTTCGTGTGTTAATTCGCCTGTAGCAGCCTCCGGAGTAACTAACATCTTCGACGCGACTTGTTGGTTCCCAGATATATCGAACTTAGCAGTGCTAAGATCTGGTTGCTGAAGAGTCTCGAAGACATTTTCTTTTTCGGCGGAAGTAATCTCAGAGATGGTGACACTTTTCTCTTCGTCGAGCATCAAATTAGCTGTTTTCGTTACAATCTTAAGTTCGGGGGTGAAAGTGTCTTCGCCCTCTTCTATTTGGGGTTGCGTTTGAATCACGCCTTCGACAGTCATTTGCGACGTTTCAGCTGTGAATTTATTAAATTCTTCTTGAGCAAAACTAGCCTCGGCTGTTTGAATTAATACTTCAGATTGTTCGGCGACTTCTTTACTAAGAATATCGACTTCGGCAACGCCACCTTCCGGCTTCTGTGTGATGTCTAAGATATTTTCTTTCTCCGAAGGCATCACCGAAGACACTATGAGACCTTTGGCCTGATCCACGGCAAACTCTGCGGTCTTCGAGACGGCTTTAAGTAAGTCGGTGTAAGGAACTTCGCTCTCTTGAATGTTGGCTTCGGATTGTATAACACCTTCTAGTGGGGTGTGTTTTAATTGAGCGGTTGATTCGGTGATTGTTTCTTTAGTGAAATCATCGGCCATCGATTCCGTTAAAACTTCGCTTTGTTCAGCAACTTCTTTGCCGCTTATATCGAACTGTGCCACCGTGCTGCTTGGAGTTTGTTCTGTTACCAAATCGGTTTCTTTCTCGTTGGATAATATCTCATAAACCGCGACGCTCTTTTTATGTTCCACGCTTAAATCTGCTGTTTTAGAAACGGCCTTTAAGACGTCAGTGAAAGGAACTTCAGTTTCTTGTATTTCAGGTTGTAATTGCACGATACCTTCAACTGGTGTTTGTTTAACACTAGCGGTGTATTTGCTGATTCCATCTTTCGAGAGGTCCCCGATCGTCGATTCTGTAATAACTTCCATGCTTTCTGCGACCTCTTTGCTGCTGGAGATGTCGAGAGTCGCTTTGCTACCCTTAGGCTTTTGGAGAGCTTCTAAAGTATCTTCTTTCTCGGATAATTCAACTTGAGTGGTGGTAAGACTCTTAGCATGTTCTAAGGTAACGTCAGCAGTCATTGTGACCATCTTCAATTGGTCAGCAAAAGGAGCCTCGCTGTCCTGCACGTCGGGTTGACTTTGTATTACACTTTCTCTTGTGTTGGGCTTAACTTCGGCAGTGCTCTTCCCGAAAGCGCTTAAAACGAAATCTCCAGTCGTGGCCTCTGCGTGGACCTCCATTTTAGAAGCGACCTCTGTGCTTAAAATATCGCACTGTGCCGTCGTACTTTCGGGGTGCTTCTCGGTCTCTAAAACACTCTCAGTTTCTGTCGTTGTCACTTCAGAAACTTCAACACTTTTCTCTTCGTCAACTGAAAATTTAGCTGTTTTAGTGGCGAGTTTCAGCTCGCCGCTGAAGGAATCTTCGCTTTCGCGTACGTCGACTTCAGCTTGCACGATGCTCTCGAGCGTTGTGTGTTTAACACTAGCGCTCGACTTCGGGACGCCGTCGTCGACAAAATCAGAAGCCATCGACTCGGTCTGAACTTCTGTTTTTTCAGCGATTTCGTGCGTGTCGATGTGAGGCACCGCTTTTTTGTCTTGGGGAATCTCCAGTTTGCTTATATCTTCCTCCTTATCTTCGGCGACTATCTCGGTGACGTTTTGGACGACTCTGCATTGCTCTACGTTGACGCTGACGTTTTGCGTTTCCGGTTTGAATTCTTTGAGGAATTCTTTTTCCTTTTCTTGCGCCGAGCTCTCGGAAACGATGAGCCCTTCGAATGTGTCAGTTTTTCTTCGGCACTAGCTTTGACTGGCTTAAGGTCTTGTAAATCGCCTGCGTCGTCTGAGGGCAATAAAATATTTTGTTCGACAACTGTGTGGGTGACGTCGATGTCCATCAGGGCCGTTTTGGTGAACGGAAGCACCTCGGGTTGGTAACCCTCTTCGTTCTCGCCCAGGGTTATCTCTTGCGTTAAAGCAGTTTTGCGAATTTCGAGTCCAAAGTTAGCAATGATGCTCGTCGGTTTCTCTGCTTCGGGCAGTTCTTCTTCGGCGTCGGCAGCAACCGCTTCGGTGCGGGTTACCGTTTCAAGAAGTATCGTCTCAACGTTAGCACTGGCTTCGTCCTTTGTAATTATTTCTAAGTCGCTCGTCGTTACTTCTGGAGTAACTGTTAGGACCGTGGATAACGGTTTTTCATAAATTAAGTCGAGCTCGGCGACGGTCGATTGTGGGATTTCTCCTGGGGCGAAGCTCTCTTCTTTGCTATCAGCTATAACCGTGGTAATTGTGACGCTTTGATCTTCGTTTACCCCAATTTCGGCGCTTTTTAATTCCGGTTTCTTATCTTCCAACTGGCCTTCGGCTTCTGTTACCATTGTCTCGGTCTGTTGAACGCTGTAAAGTTCAGATTGGTCGGATTCGGCGGCGACCATTGTGGGTTTCTCGATCTCCACGTCCTTAAGAGTATCGCTGAGAGTCACCTCGGTTTTTTGAGCAATTTCGTGGCTCTCAATTTCTGGAACTGCTGTGTACTCGGTGGGTTTGATTGTGCCTTTTTCTAAGGTCTCAGAATCGCCACCGGTTACTTCGGTAACGATCAGACCTGTACTTTCGATTATCTCCACCTCAGCTTGTGTTGGCACAGCGATCACTTCTTCGAAAGTTTGGCCGGCTTCTCGGATCGAAGATTGCGTTTGAATGAGTCCTTCGAAAGTGATTTGTTCGACATTGGCTTGCACTTTGTCTGCTTTAGGGGCAAGAACCTCCCCCGTCGTGCTCTCGGAGATTACTTCGGCGCTTTGAGCAACCCCTTGGCCGCTGATGTCGAAGGTTGCTTGCTTCAGATCGGCTTCAGCCGGTTGCAAAAACTCACCTTCTTTCTCGGTCGTCGTTGTCTCGCTAACGGAAGGAATTATTTTTTCTTCAAACTCGACAGTTGCTGATTGCGAAGCGGGGGCGAGGCTCTTTTCAAAAGTGCCCTCGCTCTCCCCTATTGTGGCTTGAATTTGCATTACGCTTTGCTGCTCCAAGTGTTCCACGGCCGCTGTTACCCGTGTTGGGGACTCCCTTTCTAATTGTCTGTAAGTTTCCCCAGAGTAAGTCTCAATTTTTTCGGCGACATCTTGTGCTGTTACGTAGGTCTCGGCCGTTGAATACTCGGGGACCTCTTGTTCGCCCAGCTTCTTCTCGGCATCAGCTACAACTACAGCTGTAACCGACACGCTTGTACCTAATTCTAACTCAGAAGTAGCTTCTTGCATGTCCGGTTTTATATCCTTCCAAAGGCCTTCCTTCTCGCCTGCCACAGACTCGCTTAAGATCAACCCCTTCAATTCGGATTGATCGGCGGTCGCTTTGGCCGTTGTAACATCATAATCTGGGATTTTATTACAAGAGTCGTCGGTTAATATTTCCGATTTAAGAGCGACACCGTGCGTTGTAAAATCTGAGGTTCCAAAAACGCCCTCCGGCAGAACAGCTTCTTCGAAGATTTTCTCTTTGTCCTGCGATTGGATTTGTGTGACGGTCACACTTGTGCCTTCCTCGAAGACCACATCGACTTGTTTAGAGTCTGGTTTTAGATCTGACACCGACGTACCCTCTAATTCACCAGGGGTTGTATGTAGTTGCACCAGAGGATGTAAGATGTCCTGAAGAGCCTCTGCGATTTCCTTTTCGGGAGATTCTTTCCTGAGATCTCCAACTTGCGCTCCTGCAATTACTTGCTCTTTGATCGCGACCTCCTTTTCTAAGACCTCAAGGGTTGCTTGTCGTTCTGAAGGTTTTAAATCGTGTTTAAGTTCGGTTTCTTTGTAATCTGTAACTATTTCGGTCGTCAATGAAAGAGCTTGAGCTGGTGTTATATCAATTTCGGCTTTCTGTTGCTCTGGAATTATGTCTTCTGACAGCTCTTTTTGAACGTCAGTTGCATTAGCTTCGGTTACAATCAATTCAGTGAAGGGTTTAGTATACTTTTTCGCTTTACCAGTGACTGGCTCTTCTTCGGTGAGCTCAGAAGCATGGCTGACGGTTTCAATTTGTGATTGAACAAGAGTCTCGTGACTTTCCAGGCCTGGACTTGCTGTAATCTCTGCTGGCTTCATGCCAGGAGTGTATTCGTCCTCTTTTTCATGTGTGATTATTTGACTAACGTTGATTTGCACGTGGCCTTCTTCTAAATCCATTAAAGCTTGTTTAGATTCGGGCAACGCTTCTTTAACGTGCTCTCCTTCTTTCTCTCCAAGTAAAGATTGCGTTACTTGCACGCTTTCAAAGGTTTCTTGTTCGGCTACTGCGATTCCCACTGTTGGTTTTTCCTCTTTGATTACCTCAGGTAGGAAGTTGGTGAGGACTTCTGTCTTGTTGGCTACTGTTTGGCCAGTGATATCGGGAGTGGCTTGATAGGACGTGGGTGCTTCACCAGGAACGTACTCTCGTTCTTTGTCCTTTGTGTAAATTTCAGTTACGTGAAGGCCTTCTTCCTCTGGGATAATAACATCGGCTTGTTTTTCACCAGGTTTTTGATCCTCGCTGTATTGTCTGATTGATTCGTCTAAAATAGCTTGAGAAACGACGGTTTCTGTCAGGGTTGTGTGTGTTTTAATCGCAACTCCAGTTTGAGGACCTTCATCGTCCATTTCTCTAGCTCTGCTCTCTGGATTTATTTCTTCGACAATACTAGTGGGTAGCATGTGCGTTGAAACTTCCTTACCAGTTTGCTGCTCTGGCAGTTCTTGTACTTTAAGCACCTTTTCCGATTCCATGGTTTCTTGTTGAATGATTTCAATTTCCTGTTGAGTTCCTGAATAGCTGGTTGAAACGTTGTACTTGAGGGTTGCTCCTGCATATAATCGCCTTCCTTCTCACTAATGTGAGCGACACTTATTTCTTTCGCTTCTTGTGTTTGGATGTCGGACGTAGCCGCTTCAGTAACATACTTAGGAAAGTCTGTAAATTCTGAAGGAATGTCGGCTGTTTGAATTTGTGAAATCAGTAGAGGTTCAGTTGGCTTAACAGAAGATTCTGCTTGAGCTTGGCTCGGTTTGGCGCTCTCGGGAAGAAGACCTTCAGATTCTTGAATGGAGACTTCAGAAACGTCGGTGGTTGATAGACAAGAAATGCTGGATTCAGCATTTTTCGTGTCTGGTTTTGATCCTGGGACATACTCGCCTCCACTCTCAATAATTACGTTTGCAGTTGTAAGAACTGATTCTTTGGGTAGGTACTCTACGTCAGCAATTTGTTGGTCCGGCTTCTCATCTTGTACTTCGCCTTGTGGTAATTGACTGTCAACCCCAGTGACAGTCACACCTTCCAAAAGAACAATCTCTTCAGAAGCAGTCGACGATTCAGGTTTATGTGCACCCTCGAAGGTAACCTCTTTGTCCTGGAGCTGAGCTTGTTCAACGACGATGCTCTCACCGGTAATCAAACCGACATCTGCTGATTGACTAGGGGGTAGTTTACCAGGAATATATTCACCCTCAAGCTCAGGAGCTACCATCTCCGATGAAATAATTTGCTTTTGAGAAATGACATTAGTCTTAGCCACTTCAGTCGCAACAAAAGCTTCAGGAAGATGCTTTCCCGGTTTCATTTCCGAGGTAACCTCGCTTACAATTAAAGATTCAACAGAACTCACGTCCACCTTTGGCTTAACCATGATGGTTTTAAAGTACCATCGAATTTATCCTCAAAATCGGCTTGGTTTATTTCCAAGACCGAAATCGACTCGTTCGTTCCAAAAGTTTTAGTTGCTTGCGTGCTGGCCGGAAGCTTATGTGCTTCCAAGTCCTCCTCGCGCTGTTCCGATTCAATTTGAGCCACCCCTGTGGCTTCTTGTAATAAAACAGAGACCGCCGCTTTAGCATCGGCCAGTTTGTCTCTTTCAATGTCGCCAATTCCATGCTCTTCGATGACTTCACTGATTGTGATGCTTTCGATTTGTGTGAAGCGAGCACTGGCTTCGGCCGTTTGAGGCTTCATTTTGCCTTCAAATTCTCCCGCGATAATTTTTACATCTTGTTCGGTCACTTCGTAAGGCTCCACGGTATCAAATGTCTTAGTTGCTGTGTAGGTTGTCTTATCAAAGTCTTTGGTTATCTCTTCTTTATCCTGTGAGCGCACCTCTTCTTTGGAAATGGCTGAATGTGTGATAAGACTGATGTCAACCGTTTGCTTTTCGGCGTCTCCTATGAGGATTTCGGCCGTTTGGCCCATAGGAGTGGTTTCGAAGACCGTGGAAGAAGTATCCACAGGAATTCTATTTTCTGGCGTCGCTACAAAAGGAGTAACAACACCTACGTCTTCAGCTTCGATTATCTCTTCGTTGATGTCCGGCGTGCGGGCTGTTATTTTCTTCTTGATTACCTTTTTTCCTTCGTCGATAACTTCGACTTCGATTTCGACTTCTTCTTCTTGTTTGGCGCCCCTTTTTTTAGCACCCTTTTTAACGATTTTAGTTTTTTCGACGACGATAATTTCTTCTTCTTCTTTGATTTTTTTGGTGACGTCGTCTTCTTTGGGCTGCGAGACGATGCCGAAGGAGTCGGTTACTGTTTTGGTTTGGTCATCAACGGGCAACTCGGTGATCTGTACATCGTGTTTTGCTTGTATTTTTGCGCCACCTTTTCGTGTTATCTCTTCCTCCTCTTCAATGGTTTCTGTGAAAGTGTACGTTTGTGTTCCGTTTATCAAAAATAATACCGGATACTAATATTTACAATAAACTAACATCCTGACTAGAAGGAGCGTATTAAGCTTTCAGTGTAATTAGATTGCTAAACGGAAGCGTTAAAGAAATAGATAGACAGAGAGAAGTGTTTGTAAGTGTAGTAGTAACAGTGTTATGTATTGTTACATATTTACAGAAGAATTAAGATCATCATAAAAAAGAAATAGAAAATAACCCACCTAACTACTAAGCAGCAGATGAAGCAGAAGCGGAAGCAAAGACAAGTTCTTCGAGATCACATTAAGAAGAAGTCGTTTTAAACAATGATTCCTCGTGGCAAAAGACAGAAAGAAGGTTACTTAATAACCAAAAGTAAAAACTAATAACGTACTGGTCCAGAAAAAAAGTGAATATTCCAATTTGGTCACTTATCAAATTCACTAAAAGTAGTATTAGATTTTTGACATTTTTTAAACTAAAGGAGTCTCATCCCATAAGGAATCAATTAATAAATTTTGTATTTCGACATCTTCGTTTGCAATTCAGCTTTTAATTAGTTGCTACAGCTGCAAAAGCTAATTACACATTTATATACATTGCGTTTTTAACAAAAACTTTTGCGCCCTAAGAGCCAAGAAAAAATCTAAACATATGCAGGATTCAAAAATAATAACCGATTAAAATTCGTTATTGTATGTTAAAAATTAAAAAATTAGCTATAGATCTACTTTGTTAAAATTAATAAGTTTGTGCAAAAAAGATAGAAAAAAAGGTCGTTTGGTAAAACTAAATACGACTATACTTTCTTAATCGGTTATTTTACAAAAATTTGATTGCTTTGGCAATAGGAAAAATTGATGAAGCTATTGGTAGCATATTTCAAAACATTAAAAAATTAATCCTGCATAATCTGTAGGTACCCAAAATTCAAATTATTAGGGACGTCTATAACAGTACTAATAAAAAAAATAACAATAGAGACTTACCACCAAGACTAGAAAAAGAAAATAAAAGATTAAGATTAAATGCATTTGTGAAACAGAATTTTTTTTATATTTCTGCATTCAAAAATGCATTAAATAGACGTCCCATAAAAGAAATAATAACTAAGCGCTAAGATCGAATTTTAAAATAACAAACAAGCCAAAGAAATATTAGAAAACACTTACCCTCATCTGCACTTTCTTTTACTGTTTTTAGGGATGTCTTTCTCTTATCTGTGGATAAATCTCAAGTTTACTAAATGGTTCTTTTTTATTTATTTTTCAACGAACTCAAACTCAAAGAACATTTATAATTATAGGCGTTAGCAGAAAATGTTAAAGAAAAGATAACTTTACTACTCTTTTTTTCAAAGAGGAAATTCGCAATTATCAATCTATAAGTCCTTTAAGAAACAAATCTAACAAAACTAGTTTTTGATTCTAAATGAAATTTATAACTACGATATCAATAATTATCTTTCTCTAAATGTATTTCTCCGCTAATGCCCATTTCTACAACACAATTAAAAAAAAATAAAATAAAATACACACAAGCAATCAAACTATTATAAATACTACAACCAATAAAAATAACAGGTACTACACAATAAATAATAATAATAATACATCTACAGGATATAAGGACGTTACGAGATTTTTCTTACTTTTTATTAACTACACAACGCTCATGCAATTACAACAAAAATAATAAATAAACAAATAAATAAATAAATAAAAGTTTTATGGCACAAAAACAAACATTTACACTCGGCTTTGAAACTTACCAAAATGCACTTCAGTTTTTTCAGTAACGGTCACGGTGTGGATTGCACCAGTCTTGCTTATGTCCTAAAATCAAAAATTTAGCATTTAAAACACAATTAAAAATTAATAAATAAAATCATAAACATCATATTAGTGTCTTTCAAAAGCTCAATAAAATAACATATTTATCAGACAACTATAAAAGTCCCCTTACAAACATACACAATTAATTAAGTTATTGAAAATCGAAAAAATAATATTAAAAAATAATAATTTAAAAATATGAAATTAAGGTAATACTTTATTCTTTAAGATAATTACCTCAGTGAGTTCACTGGTTTCCCAAGCACGTTGTATGAAATCATCAGGTGAAAACTGCGTTATAATTTCTTCAACAGTGGCGTACTTAAATTCAATCATCTTCATGAAAGCCTTAAATCCTACGGTAGCAGCCAATTTGCCTTCGTCACTCGTGGTCTCTTCTGTTAGCACTTCGGAAATCAAAGGACTATGGCCCTTCCTCTCCACAACACTAACAAGAGCAGACTGCGCGTGAGGCGTCTTCAACGATGGAAATTTATTCTCATTATACAAAACGGTAATCTCGTTAACAGTTACGCCAGTCTTCATCAGATACCCAATTTCTGCCAGCTCACGAAGCGGATGTTCTCCAGGTCCAAAATCCTTGGCTTTAATGACGTTGAGCATTTCAGACACCTCTTTGGCCATTTTAAGCTCTTCTTTAATGATTATCTTTTCAACGCGTTCAATTATATCTTCTAATTTCACTTCTGTGACGGTCGCGCGTTCGGAAACCGTTTGTTTGACGTCAGAAGTAGCCCTATCTGCCTCCGGTGTCGTCTCCTCCAAGTCCTTGATGGAATCAGAAGGTTGGACATCAGAGATGAACAAGGATTCGTGCGGCAACAATTTCCGCTTAGCTTTCTGTTCTAAGGTCTCGAAAGTTTCATCTTCTTCGTCGATCTTTTTACAACTTGCTGTTGCTTCCAACGATATCGGTTCCTGGATTGGTATGACAGGTTTAGCTTTGGCTTTCTCATCGGTAATTTCTTCGATTTCTTCTGTAGTTTCAATGACTTGGACTTCTTCGACTCCCACTGGTTTGGTTTCTTCTTCGGTGGTCTTAATACCCTTTCTGCGTTTGATTATCGTTTTTTCAACGACGACGCGTTCCTTTTTAACTTTCTCTTTCTCTTCTTGCGCCTTCTTTATTAAGATTTCCTTTTTCTTCTGTTCGGGGATTTCTTGCACGTGTAGTTTGGCTTTGGTGATGGCCACGCCTGCATCGCTTAATGCTTTACAGCTGTAGGTTCCTACGTCTTCTTTTGTGACTTCGGTTATTGTGCAAGTCGTCTTGTTTTCTTGGATTCGAATCTTGACTCTTTCGGTGTTGCGAATTGCTTTGTTGTTCAGATACCAGACGATGTCTACGAATTTAATTGTTGTTAATTAATTGAATTAAAAAGATAAAAAACCAATTAATACCTGGCGTTGGTGTTCCCGAAAATACACACTCGAATGTGACGGTTTCCGTTTCGGTTGTTCGTATATCTTTGATTTCTTGAACGAAAGTAGGAACGCTTCGAGCAGCTAAAAATTCCAAACATTAAATTAATTTTTAAGTAAACTCAAAATAGATCATAGTTTTAATTTTAATCATAAAATAACTTACCTTGGCAGACTTAAAGAACTCTCTTGGGACTAAAGCTATCTTGAGATCAATCAGATATCTAAAGAGATACAAAAAACAAACATGCCAAGTTAAAATTAGCGATAAAAATACAACAAACAGTTAATAATGTTAGTTTACCTGGCTCAAGATCTTTATTACTATGACCGTCTGCAATATCCGAAGGATCATCTGAAAGCTCAAAAGCAGCAGCCAAGCCGCGCCCTTTGCCGTCATTCATACATTCACTCTCCAACAACAAGAATTCCTGCAGCTCCTCTTGACTATCGGCTGTATGCAATTGATAGAAAGCCGAAGGATCCAATTCTCGAGGCTCCAAAGGATACATCGTGTTCTCTTGGTAATAATCATACCTTTGTCGTGTTTTGGATCTTGGAAACGTTTGGTACTTCTCATTAAAAGGCATAAAATCCATAGTATCGGAAGGAATGGGGTCGCAAGAACTCGAAAACAATCGTGAATTGTGAAAAGTCACTCTGCGACGCTCCAAACCGTTGCTTCCCCCGCAACTACCACTTTCGGTAGAGGGCTCCGTGTTTTCTTCGATGGGAGAGAGGATATAATAGCCGGAGCCGTCGTGTAGATATTTTCTGCTGCTAGAATAATCTTCAAGGTCCTCGTCGGTCTCGAAAGATTTGCAAGAGTCCTGCAGGTTGAGGCTGGCGTTTGATTTTTGCGATTGTCGTTGGCGCTCGTTGGCGTCGATTAGCTCCATAACTGAGCTCAAGGAATGCCGGTGAGAATTTAAATAATCCGTCATGGCCGATTGAACGAAGTCCATTTTGGTTTTTTGTCTGCTGATGGGTTCGCTGCACACGGATGTGATTGACTGGCCGAGTAATTGGTAACTTTGGGATGTATTTCGACCTGAGTGGTCTTCTGATGAGGCGTTGGATAAGGGCTTGTCTATGGAAGCGGAGGAGTGATCCAATGAAGCATAGCGATTTTTACCTGAGAGATCTATGTTCGACAGATCTAAGCTGTCAATTGATATATTCTGCGAGCTACTTGTTGGAAGCATGCATGTTAAACCATCTAAGTTTTGTTTACCTTGTAGGGCTACTTGGAGCTCTTCCATGTGCGTTACCCATTCTGGTTTTCTATAATCTTTCGTTCCCACAATACCTAAAAGACACAACATTAGTTCTGATAAGAAAATGCTGATAGGCAAAGTGATGCCACAAGATTATTTTTTTAAAAACAAAGTAACTAAATCAATTTAAACTTGTGACCACTTTATTTGTTTAGTGTTAATTATGAATGTGTAAAATGTATAGATAAAAAGAGCTAGGAAATAAAGGCACTGAAAAGATTAAGCATTAATTAAACTCTTAGAAAAAATAACTACCAAAAATAATTAAAAAACTTACTTTCAACAGTTAATTCTGTTTGTGTGATAGCAACCCCCAAGGGATTGTAAGCTTCGAAAACGATTTCTCCCACATCATCCGGATACACTTCGGCGATGGTAAGGACCGATGTACCATCCTCGAAATTTTCAATTGCGAATTCTTTGGACGGCGTTATTTCTTCGCCCTGCTTCAGCCATCTTCCCTTTGGCTTTGGTTTTCCAACAGCTTTGACTTCGAGTCTAAAATCAAATTATTACTTAATAAAATGATTAAAAAATATAGGAATTTGTACCTTGTAACGTCTCCATCTTTTGATGTAACGACTTCAGGTAGTTTTTTGACAATCTTTGGAGTACATTCGACGTCGCTGTCTGATTGCATTTCTAGGTCACTCAAAGTCTAAAAATTTATCAAGTTAATATCTCTAATAAATTGTTGTTAAGTTTGAGTTTTTTACCTTATCTAATAGGTCTTCCTCGGAGCCACTAGGTCCGGTCATTTGACCAATTTCAGAGTCAGCAATATACTCAAAAGCTAAAAAAATATAATTTTAGATGTTTGAAGAATTATATGGTTAAGCTTACCATCTACAATCATGGTGGTTGTGCAAACGGCCTCTCCAACTTTATTAACGGCGCGACAAGTGTACTCTCCTGCATTCTCAGGAAAGACTTCTGAAATAGCCAACATGCAAACTCCTTCAGTGTCTTGGGACACGGTAACATCTTTAGCTTCCTTAACAGGTTGTCCATTAAGGAACCATTCAACCTTAGGAATGGGTTTACCCGTGACTTGGCATGTGAGTGTGACATTCTCGCCATCCATAACAGTTACGGGCGATAAACGACGTACAAATCTGGGGTAAACAAGCTCCATCGTTTCTTCCCATTCTGTTTCATCGACAATGCAAATAGTAGCAGTGCAGGTGACTGAACCGATGGCATTCTCAGCTCTACAAGTAATAGGTTCGGATGTATCAAGCGTCACTTCTCTTATTAAGAGAATTGAGCGGTTCTCAAAGGTGGTGATTCTTGTTTCGTTTGAGGTAACTAAAGGAGTCGTTCCTTGATACCATTGGAAGGATGCTGTGGGTTGAGCTTCGACGACAGCTTCCATAATAACAGTCTCGCCAAGTGTGACGACTTGAGATTGAATGGGCTGTATGAAAACAGGCGCAACGGCTTCTAACATTTCTTTATTCTGTGTGATGGTCACCGAACCAGAAGTACAAGCTTGACCTTTGGGATTAGTGGCTTTAACTTCGTATTTACCACCTTTCTTCGCCACCTTTTTGGAGACACGTAGAACTGTTTTCTTTTCAGTAGTTGTGACTTTCATTTCGTCGGTGGGTTGGATTTCTTTGTTATCTTTAAGCCAAGTGATTTCAGGGGTTGGTGTGCCCTCGAATTCGGCTTCAAGAATTACTTCGGTGTCGGGTTTAGCAACGATGGCTTTAATCGGCTTTGTAATTTTAGGAGCTTGCATTACAATCGGTTGTGTTACACTCACAGCCTTCGATATTATCAGATTTGCTCGACATTGCGCTTTGCCGAATTTATTATCAGCTTTGACCGTAAAAATAGTTTCATCTAAAGGTGTGGGTTTTAGAATTTCAAGGGTAGCTTCTCCAGTTTCTGGATTATAATCAATTTTGTGTGCTTTGTCGGGTTTAACTTCCTTCTCATTGCGGTACCATTTCACCGTTGGCGTTGGTGTTCCAAGAACAACGCACTCGAGAATTGCTGATTTGTCTTCTTCCACCTGCTTCGGTTTGAGTGGCTGTTTGAAATGTGGTGCCACTCCAGTCTCTTCTTTTTCTGTACCAGAAAAAAATCAGATTAGTTTATTTTGTAAAGGATTTGCATGGAAGAATTATTTAACACCAAAAACGTAGCAATTAGGATAACAAAGGCAAACATAAATAAAAAAAACACCCTTGAAAAACTAAAAATAAAAACTTAAAACACACGGAAAGCTCTCGAGTACCTAGAATGACTAAATTAGCTGTTGAAGTGGCAACCCCAGCAGGATTTGTTGCTTTGCAAGAGTAAATAGCGACGTCCTCCGGTTCGATGGTGGCAAATTCTAACGTAACGGTGTCTTCGACGATGGTCATCTGCACGCGTTCGGACGGTTTAAAGGCAACCTCGTTACGATACCAACTTATCTCTGGGAATGGTGTACCTTCCACTTTACAAACTAAACGTGCAGGTTGGTCTTTTTCGGCCACAACAGGTTCAACCCTTTTAATAAATCTCGGAGGCTTGGGCTTCGGTTTGCTTACGATGGACTTGCGAACGGTTCGTTTGTCCTCCCGGACTTCAACCTCTTCAACTATGGGCTCTTCGGGCACCTTATCAACTCCTTCGGTGCTCCTCTTTTGTGTAACAATTTCTAATTCAGGCAAAGGACGATCGTTGTCGTCGAAGTAAGTGACTTTGCGTTTTTCTTTTGTTGCTTTCTTTGAGACCACATCGACGGTCATTTCCTTTTGGTAAACTTGTTCCTCTTCGGAAACTGGCGTTTCCGTAGGCACGGCCTTTTTAACTGTTTCTTTTTCAGTTAAAGTTATTTGAGCCACCGATTCTTCCACTTTTGTGATAGTTTGAGTAGGTGCAGGTTTACTGTCCTCAACTTGTGTTGGAATTAATTCAGGTTTCGGCGTTTCTGGCGATTTAAATTCTTCTTCCTCCTCCTCAAAGACTTCCTCGTCGAATTCGACGTCGCCGACGCGTCTTCTTCTGCGTCTAAATCTCTTCTTTTTGACTTCCTTTTGTTCTTCTACCTTTTTAGGAGTAGGCTTAAGAATTACTTCTTCAATTTTCTCTTCTTCGGGCTTAGGTAATTGTTTGATCGGTTTAAGTTTAACTTCTGGAACTTCCTCTGGTTCTTGTGGTTTCTTAGGGATTGGTTTCAAATGGACTTCTTCCTTCACGTCTTCTTGTTGTGGAATTTTGCCTTTACCCATTATAAGTTTCTTGGGCTCTTCTGGAGTTTCTTCCGGCTTAGGTTTAGGCTGACGACGCCAAGGTGCAGATTCTTTAACTTCCTCTTCTTTCGGCTTTTCGGGCTCTTCGTATTTTTCTACTTTTTCAGGAGTGTATTTGGTTAAGTCGTCGGGAATTCGTTCGATTTCTGGTTTTTCGATTGAAGCCAACTCAGGTTTAGTTGGTTCTTTCTCTTCGATTTGAGCTTCGTGTTTTGGAATTGGTTTTAAGCTTACAGTTTCTAAGGTCTCTTCCTCTAAAGGTCTCTGTACGCGTTTTGTGGGTTTTAATTTAATGTCTTGGATTTTCTCTTCCTGCTGCACTTGTTCAATTTTTATTTTTTCGCGTTTCGGTTTAGGAGTAGGTTGTGGTTTTTCAGAGTCTTCGTCTACTTTGAGGACGACGACATCCTCAACTTCCGTAACAGTTTCCTCGACGATGAAAGTTTGTTCTTCCGTTGTGTCTTTGTCCTTCTTTGGCTTCTCTTTGCGTTTCTTTTCTTTGGTTATAGTCGTTTCTGTAACTTCTGTAAGTACTTCGTCTGGCTTCTGGTAATCGATGGTTGGTGTTTGAGGGGTGGCTGTGTCTTCAGTAACAGCTACATCAAATTTAACTGGTTTTAAGGAAACTTCTTCTAATTTATCAGATTCAATAGTCCTCTTCTGTGTTTTAGTTCGCTTTAATTGTATTGCTTCCTTAGTCCATGGAACAGGTTCTGCTTGTTCGGGAATCTTAGAGGGTTTGTCTTTTATTTCCGCTTTCTTAGGCTCGTCTGGTTTCTCTTCGGTGATTTCTTGTTCCTCTGGCTTTGGTTTTCTGGGCTTGCGCCAAGATTTTATTTCCTCTTGTTTTTCGGATTTATCTACCTCTTCTATTTCTGTTTTTTCTTCCTCCACAGGTTTTGGTTTTCGTGGTTTCCTCCAAGATTTAGTTTCATCCGTTTCCTCTACTTTTTCAATTTCAGCTTCTTGTGGTTGTTCTTGTAGTTGTTCGGTAGGTTTCTTTGGTTTCCTCCATGATTTAGTTTCTATAGTTTCTTCAGTCTTTTCAATTTTGGCAATGTCTTCAGTCTTTTGTATTTGTTTCGTTTCTTCTATCGTTTCCTCTGTAACGACTTTAGAATCTTTGCGAACGGGTTTCAGAGTTACTTCTTCCTGTTTTGTTGTTTCAATTTGTTTCTTTTCTTTGGGAGTTCGCTTAAGTTCTTTGACTTGTTCGGTCCAAGGGACGGCTTCCTCTGGCTTGGGTTGCGTTTTAACTTGAGGTTTTTCTGGTGTTCGTTTTTCTTCTGTTATTTCGGTTATTTTTTCCTCGTCGATTTCCTGCGATTCTTCTGTTGCTTTTTGAGGCTTGCGTGTCTTCCTCCAAGATTTAATTTCCACTGTCTCTTCTACTTTTTCCACCTTTTGTGGTTCAAGTTTTTCAATTACTTCTTCCTCTTCCTCCTTCGTTTTTTCTACCTTTTGTGGCTCTGTTTTCTCTTCTGGCTTTTTCGGTTTTCTCCACGATTTAGTTTCAATAATTTCCTCGGTTTGTTGGACTTCAATTTTCTCTTCTACCTTCGAGTCTTTTCGAATAGGTTTAAGAGTAACTTCTTCTTGCTCCTGTTTTTCTATAGGTTTCTTTTCTTTGGTGTTCTCTTTAATTCTTTGACTTGTTCGGTCCAAGGAATTGCCTCTTCAGGCTTAGGTTGTTGTTTAATTGTCGGTTTCTGAGTTTGAATCTCTTCTTTTGTGATTTCTGTAATTTCTTCTTGTTGGATTTCTTTGTCTCTTTAATAGGTTTCTTTGGCTTTCTCCAGCCACGAGTTTCTACAGTTTCTTCGGTTGTTTCCTCTTGGACTGTTTGTTTAACTTGTTCAAGCGTAGCTTGTTCGGATTGTTTCTCTTCTGTTATTTTTGTTACTTTTTGGATGGGCTTTGAGAGTAACTTGTTCTTGCTCTTCCGTTGTTAAGGGTTTTTTATCTTTAGGAGTACGTTTTAATTCTTTAACTTGTTCGGTCCATGGAACAGGTTCCTCAGGTTTGGATTGCTCCTTAATTGAAGGTTTTCTAGGCTGAGGTTTTTCCTCCACAATTTCTTTAACTTTTTCTTCGTGAACTTCTTGAGTTTGTTCAACAACTTGTTGTTTACGTGGTTTTCTCCAAGATTTTATTTCTGTGGTTTCTGTAGTTTCTTCTATTTTGCCACTGTCTGTAACTTTACTTTCAACAATCTGAGTTGCTTTAAGAATTTCAGTATCTTCTTGGGTTACAATTTGCTGCTTAGTAATTGGCTTAAGAATGACCTCTTCTTGTTCCTCCTTCTGTAAAGGTTTTTTATCTTTGGGAGTACGTTTTAATTCTTTTACTTGTTCGGTCCATGGAACAGGTTCCTCAGGTTTGGGTTGCTCTTTGATTACAGATTTTTTAGGCTGAGGTTTTTCCTCCACAATTTCTTGAACTTTTTCTTCGTGTACTTCTTGAGTTTGTTGTTCAACAACTTGTGATTTACGTGGCTTTCTCCAAGATTTAATTTCTGTGGTTTCTTCGACTTTTTCACCTTCGATTACCTCTTTAGTTTCAACTACTTGTGTTGCTTTGAGAATTTCCGTGTCTTCTTGGGTTACAATTTTCTGCTTAGTAATTGGTTTAAGAATAACCTCTTCTTGTTCCTCCTTCTGCAAAGGTTTTTTATCCTTGGGAGTACGTTTTAATTCTTTTACCTGTTCAGTCCATGGAACAGGTTCCTCAGGTTTGGGCTGCTCTTTGATTACCGATTTTTTAGGCTGAGGTTTTTCCTCCACAATTTCTTGAACTTTCTCTTCGTGTACTTCTTGAGTTTGTTGTTCAACAACTTGGGTTTTACGTGGCTTTCTCCATGATTTAATTTCTGTGGTTTCTTCGACTTTTCCACCTTCGATTATCTCTTTAGTTTCAACCACTTGTGTTGCTTTGAGAATTTCTGTGTCTTCTTGTGTTGTAATTTGTTGTTTAGCGATCGGTTTAAGAGTAACCTGTTCTTGTTCCTCTTTTTCTGGTTTCTTATCTTTTGGTGTGCGTTTTAATTCTTTTACTTGTTCGGTCCAAGGAACTGGTTCGTCTGGCTTGGGTTGTTCTTTTAATATCGGTTTCTTAGGCTCCCTCTTTTCCTCCACAACTTCTTGAACTTTCTCTTCGTGAATCTCTTCGGTTTGTTGTTCAACGACTTGAGGCTTACGTGGCTTTCTCCAAGATTTTACTTCTGTAGTTTCAGTAGTTTCCTCCACTTTACCGCTTTCTGTTACTTTAGTTTCGACAACTTGTGTTGCTTTGAGAATTTCGGTGTCTTCTTGTGAAACGATTTGTTGTTTCGTAACAGGCTTAAGAGTTACCTCTTCGATTTGTTCTTTTTCTAAAGGTTTCTTATCTTTGGGAGTTCGTTTTAATTCTTTGACTTGTTCAGTCCAAGGAATTGGTTCTTCTGGTTTAACTTGTTTGACAACAGGCTTCTTAGGTTGACGTTCTTCCTCAGTAATTTCTTGAAGTTTCTCTTCGTGTATTTCTTGAGTTTGTTGTTCGACGACTTGTGGTTTACGCGGCTTCCTCCAAGACTTACTTTCTGTAGTTTCAGTGGTTTCTTCCACTTTACCACTCTCTGTTATTTCTTTAGTTTCAACCACTTGAGTTGCTTTGAGAATGTGTGTATCTTCTTGTGTTACTATTTGTTGTTTCGTAATAGGCTTAAGTGTCACTTGTTCTTGTTCCTCCTTAGTTAAAGGTTTTTTATCTTTTGGTGTTCGCTTTAATTCTTTAACTTGTTCAGTCCAAGGAACTGGCTCTTCTGGTTTAACTTGTTTAATTACAGGTTTCTCAGGCTGACGTTTTTCCTCAGTAATTTGTTGTACTTTGTCTTCATAAATTTCTTGAGTTTGTTGTTCGACAACTTGAGTTTTACGTGGCTTCCTCCATGATTGAACTTCTGTGGTTTCAGTAGTTTCCTCAATTTTGCCACTCTCTGTTGTTTCTTTAGTTTCAACCACTTGAGTTGCTTTAAGAATTTGTGTATCTTCTTGTGTTACTATTTGTTGTTTCGTAACAGGTTTAAGTGTTACTTGTTCTTGTTCCTCCTTAGTTAAAAGTTTTTTATCTTTTGGAGTTCGCTTTAATTCTTTAACTTGTTCTGTCCAAGGAACGGCTTCTTCTGGTTTTGCTTGTTTAGGTTTCTCAGGCTTACGTTTCTCTTCAACGACTTCTTGAATTACCTCTTCTTGAGTTTCTTGTATTTGCTCAACAACTTGAGGTTTACGTGGCTTCCTCCACCCTTTAGTTTCTAAAGTTTCCTCGGTTACTTCTATTGATTCAGTTGCCTGCATTTCTTTTCTTTCGAATGACTTTAGAGGCTGTTGTGGTTTTTCTTCGGTTACTATGGATTGTTTTGGAGTAGGTTTAAGAGACACTTGCTCTAATTCCTCTTTCTCTAAAGGTTTCTTATCTTTAGGAGTTCTTTTTAATTCTTTAACCTGCTCAGTCCATGGAACGGCCTCTTCTGGTTTTGGTCCTTGTTTAATTAAAGGCTTCTCTGGCTTTGTTTTATCGCTTTCAACTTCTTCAGTTTCAAGTTGTTGTATTTCTTGTGTTCGTCTTTGATCTTGTGGTTTCCTCCACCCTTTGACTTCTAAAGTTTCTTCTACCTTTGTATCTTTTAATACTTCTCTAGTTTCTTTTATTGCCATTGTACTACTATCTTCTACAACAGTCTTTGATTCTCTTGGCACTGGTTTTAAGGAAACTTCTTCTGCAGGTTCTTTTTGGGGTTTAATTTGTTTAGGAGTTGGTTTCAGCTGTGGTACCTGTTCGGTCCAAGGAACTTGCTCAGGTTTCTGTGGGATTTTCTTTCGTTCTTCTTCGGTGATTTCCTTTTGTGGCTGTTCTATTGGTCGAGGTCTTCTCCAAGATTTAGTTTCAACGGATTCTTCCACTCTTTGAGTCTCAATGACCTCAACGGATTGCGGTTGCTGACTGCTTTGTTCAGTAATTTTAGATTGTTCTGTTTTTGCTTGCACCTTCCTCCATTCATAAACGTTTTGTTTGTCTTCAGAGACCTCCGTTGTCGTTTTTCCGACCTGTAGTAATTGTGTATCTTCTGTATGAAGCTGCGGTTGTCGTTGGTCTTTTGTAAAAGGCTTTAAAGTTACATCTTCCAGCGTTTCACGAGTTGGTTCTTTACGCTCTCGTGGCGTTTTCTTTAATTGGATTGGTTCTTGGGTCCACGGTAAAGATTTTGATGGTTGTTGCTGCTGTACTTCTTCGATTGCCATCGGATGTCTGGGCTTACGCCAACCTTTAGTTTGAATCTCTTGTTCTTCGATTATTTCTTGCTTTTCGATTAACTCAGATTCTTCTGTGTGTTGTTTTTGTTGTCTCCAATGCTTGGGTTTTGTGGTTTCCTTAGTCGTTTGATCAACTTGCAGAAGAGTCGTGTCTTCCAAGTCCGTTCTCGAAGTTTGAGTGTGTTCTTTTTTCTCGTGCGTTGTTCTCTTCAGTTTAATTTCTTCTTGAGTCCAGGGTACTGATTGGCCAGCACTTCTGGCTCTAGGTTTGGGCTTCTGTTTGATTTGCGTTTCCTCACTGATTTCAGTAGAATCGATTTCTTCTCGAGTTAACGGTCTTCGAGGTCGTCGCCAATCCCTCGTTTCAATTTCTTCGGTCACTTGTTCAGTTCGATCGACCTCCAAAAGGCTCGAATCCTCAAACTCATTCCATTTACCTTTGGGTCTTGGTCTTCGGCCATCTTGAACAGTTGTTTGTCTCCGAGATTCGTCCACCTCCAACAAAGTGGTATCTTCGACGTCGCTCCATTTCGCATAACCCTGTTGGCCCTTTGTCGTCGTAATTTGTTGAGGAGCTTTCTTAAATCCTTTCAATTGTACCTGCTCGATGTGCTCTTTGATTACCTCGCGTGCCTGCTGCTTGGCTGCTTTTAATTGAACGTCTTCCACGGTCTCTTTTGGTATTTCTTTGATTTCACGAGGAGTCTTCTTCAATTTGATTTCTTCCTGGGTCCAGGGTTGAACCGACTGTTGCGGCCTGAAGCCTTTGGGTGCCCTCCAAGGCAAAGTTTCGTCGCCTTCGGGCAGCTCCTCCGCGTCGTAGGGCTGTTCGGTGGACCCACCACCGACCCCATCGATGAACTTAGTTTGTCCCGGTCCAGTTTGACCTGGCCCACTTTGGGGTTTAAAAGTGGAAGGTTTGCCTTTAAAATCTTTCACTGGAACGCGTGTAAATTTACCTGGACGTCCTGCAAATCGTTTATTGTTTATTGTCGAGAGAAATAAATAAATAGATTTAAAATAAGAGCGGCATAAATCTTAAGCGCGTAGGACAGTGATTCTCAACCACTGTGCCGCGGCACTTTTGTGTGCCGCGAAATTCTAAAAGTGTGCCGCCGAATTTTAGATATACAGTATAACCTCAATTATCCGGACCTCAGTTATACGGATTTGCGATTATCTGGATTGTCAATGGCATTCGGACTCGTTGCGAAAATTAAACCTAGGTATTTCTTACTAAATATTTTATTTTGTATTTCGCATTAAAAGTATTTTTTTCATGTACGATAAAGTCTCCCATCTCGTCTAGTTTAAAAGTACTAAATTAGAAATGTGGTTTTTGGTAAAAATACCCTACTGTAATTTAAATTAAAAGAAAAGAGAGAAGTGGTACATTTAGTTCAGTTCGATTTAATTAATATTATTTGTAAGAGAGAAGAATAAGATAGGCAAATTCAATTATTAAGGGGTATGTGCACTTTTAAGCGAAAACTTTTTTCGAATAGAAAATCTGGATATGAAGGATTTGTTATTAATATAGTCGAATCCAATTAACACGAAGATGTAAGCATTCGAGCGAAAAGTGGCACATTTCCGAGCGAGGGAAGCAAATGAAGCGCGACGCGGAGCGGCGCGCTTCATTTTCCCGAGATCGGAATGTGCCACTTTGAGCTCAAATGCGCACACTCGGTTTTAAGCACCATTCACAATAATTTAGGCCAAAAAAATAATTAAGTAATTTTAATCGTGCTCTCTCAATTGCACTTATGAGATTCTTGTATCTTTTCGCTCCCTTCCACTGATTGCTATGGTAAATATATTTTTTGAACATAAAATGGATATTTACTAAACTAAATTAATTATTTTCGTTTGAAAGAGCGTAGGATAAAGTAGATAAACTTAATAAACACGAAGATGTGCACGTTCGAGCAAAAAGTGGCACATTTCCGAGCGAGGGAGGCAAATGAAGCGCGACGCAGAGCGGCGCGCTTCATTTTCCCGAGATCGGAATGTGCCACTTTGAGCTCAAATGTGCACACTCCGCTTTTCGCCACGATTAGCAATAATCAATTTACTTTAAAAAAATTCAAGTAGGGGAAGATGGGGTAGCCCCGGACACTTAAAAGAATTAGAAATAAAAAATATAAATAAATAAATTTATTTATTTTTTATGATTTAAAATGAAAGTAGGGACTTTTAAGTTTATACTAATTAAAAATTTGTAATGATATATTTGTTTTTTTAGGAAATACGGCCCATCCAATTTGACCTTATTTATTGGCAATACAAAAAGTGGCGGGTAGCCCCGGACTAGTACTTATTGGTGACCCAATCGTTTTTGGGCCTTATAAACACCACAAAAATAATTAATATTTAAACAATTTTTATGTGCCCAGTCTTTGCACTCATAACATTGAATCCAGTCTTCATCAAAAGTTTCTCCCGGTCTTTTTGGAAAAAACTTTGAATATTTTTGTCTGTTTTCAATATTTTTAGCAATTTTTTTTTTTTGCTTTAATTTATTGTTTTTAGTTTTCTGCTTTTCCTCTAAATTTTGTTTAAATGGAGATGTTAAAATATCGCTCCTATGGGTTTTTTGAGTTCCGTTGCTAAATGTTTTTTTGATGCATCAGGAAATCGTAACAGTTGTTTTAATAAATGTGCTGTGCTGATTGAAGGCACCGGGTCAGTATAGATGTTGACCACCGTTGCGATTCGTACTGGATGTGAAAAATACACAAAGTTGACTAAAGTACAGTAATTTAACCACTATTTATTATTACAGTAAATAATAAAGCACCAACAAGTTATTTATTTCAACTGTAGTATAGAGTAAATTTTTGGAAAAGATTATTAATTAAGCTAAAATAATGTCCGGCGATACCCGACATTTTAGTGTCCGGGGTTACCCCATTCTCAATATTCAACATTTTTATTCAGAGCTCCTAAGATGTAGTAGAAACATTTCAAATACTATTACAAAGTTTAAATATAATGCATTTTCTTCAACTTAAAAAAAAATAAGTATTCACACTTACGTTTTCTAGTTGATAACTTGAAATGAAATCTGACAAGTGCTATGAAAATTTTTTATATTTTACAAACTACTCCTTAAATTGTAACAGACTCGGTGTTTACGTGACAACTGAATTGCATATGTTTTTACTTTAAACGACGCCTGTTTTAAAGAAAATTTTACCAATGCAACGTGATTAGGTTCTTGGAAATTCTTATGTCCGCGGTTACCCGCTGTCCGGGCCTACCCCACTTTCCCCTAAATCTAAAACCGTAGTTGCGCTCTCAAAATGTCTCCTTTGGGCTTGGCCTATTTTTCATAATTTTTTACTTTTTTCATTAAGAAATTGCTGTGAAATTAATTTGTATTTAAATAAGGAGGCAAGTTCGAAATTCTTGTTAGGATGTCTTAATATTCAGTATCGCAATTGATAATTTTTTAAAAACGGGACATTTTGGCGTCCCGAATGATTGCTTGGGGACAACGGGACAAATGATCTGAAAACTAAACAATCCCATTCAAAACAGGAAGTATGGTCACATAATATATAGCTAAAATTCGTTTTTTTCTATACATTCAATTAACCGAATTTTCGATTATCCGAATGAGCTGCAACAATAATTAGTCCGGATAACCGAGTTGCACTGTATAGTTATATTAATATTATTAAATAACTAGGGTAAGTTCGCCGGTTGTCGGCCAGTTAAAAAACAGTACCCGTTTCTCCATGGAGGTCTAGATTTATAACAAAAAGTCACAACAGGAAGTTGAGGCATTATAATTAATACTAAATATGACTGTAACTAAATAGCGCATCACAAGTTTGTTTAACAATTCGTGTTTTATTGTTTTGATTTGTTTTATTCCTGACTGGACGAGAACGGGCGCAGGCCGGCTAACCGGCGCATTTACCCTATTTTACGCAGTGTGTTATAGGTAAATAATTTTTTTTTAAACATATTTTTCTTTGTGTGCCGCCAAATTATGAAATCGCTAAAGGTGTGCCGGAATAGAAAAAAGGTTGAGAATCGCTGGCGTAGGAGGTCGTAGATGCATGTAGGAGAGATCTGATTAACTCGATCTATTTTTGAAATGATTATGTTCGAAAACGTGAATCACCGCGTTGGTGTTCCCGTACGCAGCGAGCGAACGCATTCTTCGAAAATGTGCGTTTGGTGGGAGCTTTTAAATTACGAAAACGTACAACTTTACGCGTACAGCGGAACCGCGACGTCTGTACGCGTTCATTAAGGTATTTTTAGCCGAAGAGAATGCACGTGAGGCTGTTCTCTTGCAGAGAATTTATCACTTTGTGACAATCCGGTGCAGTGAAGAGTGCTGTGCGTTGGTCCCCGAACGGTTTGTGCTGGGACAAAGTTTGCGGCCGTGCTTAAATTGTTATTATTTTTTTTTTTTTGAAATTAAAACGCGAACTTTTAATCTAATTTGTGTTGTGATTAATTTTTGAATTCTGCACGGCCGCTAATTAAGCCGGTGGAACGGTTCCGCTTTCCTCACCATTCAAATTGAAGAGTACACCACAAGTGCGATAGAATTAAGTACCATAAGTAATAAGAACTAACAAAAGTGTAATTATAAGTTACCGATGTAGTTTTATCTTATTAATTTTTTTTCAAATAATAATAAATAAAGAGTGCGTAGCGCATATTTCCTTAGTTTAAGTACGTCGTCAGTTGTGAAATTAGAAATAGCAATAATAATAATAATGTAATTATTGTTAAGTAGTCGTAAAACCAAATATAAACACAAGCTCGATCTGGATGTTAATTAGACTGCAGGCTCAGGCTTCTCGGAAAATTTTAATCGCTAATTAAATCCGTTCTATTTATATGTAATTACACATTTTTAATATCTAATTGTTTCTCGGACAAGTCAGATTGTTTATGGTCGAATTTGGAGAGCCGCCAGTCAAAGTTGACTCAGGTGCTTTTCATCATCAAATTGGTTCCACTCCAAATATTTTATCGCAGGCAGAAGAACGAGTGGGTCAAAAATTTTATTTAAATAAATCAGCCCGTTTACCTGGCTTCGTAAAAAAGCAACGTGTATTTCGGGCGCGTTTCGAGACGTCGCTCTAATTGCTTCGGAGACGTCGTTTTATTTTCGTCCGGCCCCAGAGGTGAGAAAACTCGTCAACTTCTTGATTTACGTTTCTGATTATAAGAAGTAATAAGTGCGGGCTTTTGCCAAGGTGTATGCCGAAGCCGCTGGGGCTCCCAATTTAGTTTTGTAATGTAATACAAGTCAAGGATTAAAATAGTTCTCAGCGTGTGTCACGGTGCACACGATCCCAAAGCTGAATTTTAGTTCTATAAACACACTATTTTATTTTAAGATTCTATTCACTATTATTATTATTATTCCTCTTCTTTTAGTTTAAGAGAGTGCGTGCCTGGTCGCCTTATAAGGACTTAGAGGCTCGCTTTCTATTTGGTTTTACGATTACTCACAAATCATTGTATTAATTATAAATAAATTACATCCCATCTGAGTCTATTTTATTACTCTTATTATTACTACTAATATTATGATTCGCTTTTCTATCTTTTATGAGGTTGACGTACTTGGAAACTAAGTAGGATTCTCATATAACAGCCTTTTATTTTAATAATGCGATTATCCATACATATAATTATAATTATAATAATAACTACACAAGCACAGCTTTTTTTATTATTATTACTCTTTTTTTTTCAGTAAACAATTAGTAGCCGAAAAGTTCATTCCTATAAGAAAAGGTAGTATCACTTGGAACTTGAATTGAAAAATTTAAGCGCCCGAACCAAAGAAGAATGGATTAAGAAATTTCGTCTAGCGATCCAAAAAAAATTGTGAGCACACTTATTTTATTATTTGGAGAGAAAAGTGGTATGTAAAAGACTAGATCGTAGGGACACGAAAGACTTAGATCGACTTTAAAATGAGCCCAAAATATGTAGATAAATAAAATCAAAAAATTATTTCTTACTTTTTACAATGAGTTTAGCGGAGCGTTCGACTTGGCCAGCGGACGTCGTCGCTCTTACGGTGAAAGTTCCTGTGTCTTCTTCGTACGTGTTAGCGATTAAAAGGATGGCATTGTTTCCTTCGTGGATCATCTGCAAGTGAGAACGTTTCGATATTAATGCGATTTTCGAGAAAGGAACGCGTCGACTGAATTTCGACAATGTCGGAGACACCTTACTTCGGTCTTTACGGTCCACCGACTTGTGTCGAAATTACAAATTGAATAATTACCGTAATTGTTACTAATTCGAAGGCCAACGTTTCACAAACGTAAATTGATTTCTAATTGTCGGAATAATGAAAGTTCAATTTGTACGTATTTAACAATAAAGGATTGGCGGTCCCCATCCGTGCTAGATTAAACATAACAAGGGCCCCAATCTGATCCCTTTTAATGAAAATTGGAAAAACTTAATCTGATAAAATGCATAAGAACCACAATTAGTTTCTTTCCTAGTAAAAAACGGTGCTTTTTAAATAGTTTAATTCAAATAGAATTTAAATAAATAAGCACCTTGACTTTGAAATAGTAAAAGTTTATAAAAATTACGTAAGAAAATTATTATGGTAACATTTGTCTGATTTTCCTGCCAAAATAATAAACCTTAAAAAAACACCGAGCGTCATTACTATTAAAATAAATTAAACAAAAATGCAATGTGTCTTTCGTTAAAGCTGGCCAAAGTATTTTTGGAAAATTACCAAATGATTAAAGATAAGCAATTTATGTGGATATTAAACCGGACTTTGTATATACAAATTGAGAATAATCGACCTACAATATTGCACTTTTAAATTTTAAAATAGCTTTAGTTTTTTTTAAGTTTCTTTTTAATACAATCGGATCGGTTCTTTTGCCAAGCTTTAATTAAGAGTTTGAAAGAGTTTTAAGCTCCAAATTTGTAAGGCTTAAAATTGAAAATAATCTGTGTCACACTTTAAATAAAGAACGAAATTAGCCAACGTGCTCGTTAATTTTTTTTGCTTCTTAAAAGACGTTCACCTTTGTTCAAAAAACGAGGCGAGCAACGACAGATCTAATTATATTTTTTTAAGAAACTTAAATTTCCTACAATTTAATTTAAATAGATTTCTTATCAAAGAGTGCTCATGTCTTTCTACAACTTGGTAAATTGAACTAAAACTTTAATAAATACAAAAAGATTCATTATTTACCTGAAAATCTGGGGATTCTGGTATAAGGAAACCATCTCTTAACCACTGAATGGTAGGTTTCGGTTTTCCAGAAACAGTCGTCTTGAATTGAGCTGGTGTTCCTTCAGGTACTATGACATCTTTCATGGGCGTCAACGCCGGCAAAACATCCTGACTATCAGGAGCCAAAACCCTCAAATTAGCCTGCAAAGTAATTGTTCCAGCTGGATTACTTGCGATACACTTGTAAACACCTTCGTCTTCGGGGAAAGCCTCGGATATCTTCAAAGTGCAAAAATCTCCCTCTTTCACCATCTGGAAATACTTCGAGGGCTTAATAACCTTATCGCCCTTCTGCCATTTGATTTGTGGCACAGGTTTCCCCGTAATTTTGCATCTGAAAGCCACCGCTTGTCCTTCGCGAATTGTTTGATCTTTGAGCGGTTCGATGACCGTCGGCGATTTTTCGCCTCCTGGTGTGGTGGGCTTGGAAGGCCTCGAAGGAGTCGAAGGTGCTTGAACTACGCATTCGGCTTCGCAGCGAGCTTCTCCGGCGTTGTTCATTGCTACACATTCATATTTACCGGTATCTTCTGGTACCACTTCGATTATTAAAAGGGTGTGCACACCATCCTCTTCTAAAGTTTTGTAACGAATATCTGACTGTATTTTTTTACCATTTTTAAGCCAATATACATCTAAGGGTTTCGTTCCATTGATTTTGGCATCGAATCTGACTAATTGTCCGGAAGTAGCTTTAGCATTTTGAACAGTGTTTACAAAACTGGGGGGGACGACTCCACCACGAGCTTGTGGCCTCCGTTCTTCAACCACCAAGTTAGCACTGCATTTAGCAGTTCCTCCTCGGTTCTCTGCGACCACTGAGAAAACGGCAGAGTCTTCGATGAGCACCTGCCGTAAAACTAAAATAGATTTTGTACTGAAGGTGTAGATCTTAAGATCTGGAGAGCTGGTGATTGGGAAGTCTTCTCGGAACCATTTAACTTTAGGTAATGGGTCGCCATCGAACTCAACTTCGAAGCGAGCTTGCTCATTTTCGAAGGCGCGACAAGGTTGAATTTTTTTGGTAAAAACTGGTGGCGTCGAGGGTAGCACTTGCCCTTGCACTATGCGTTCTTGTGTTTTGCCTTTGTGTTCAACGTCGGTGGTTTCAGTGGTTGTAACATGACGAGTTATCTCTTTATCGCCTCTTTGTTCCTTCTGCGTTTGTTTCTGTTTTGTTACGTACACCTCTCTGCCTTGGACTGCGGATTCTGTGGGATCTGGAGGGTAAGCTCCCCTTTTAGAATCGATTTCCACATCGGTTTGTTGAACCATTGTTTTCCCTTTGTCAGTTTTTCGCAATTGGACTTGCTGGGCATGAGGAACTTGTCCTTTGGGTAAAGTGGGAATCGGAGCTTGATCTCTTTCTTCTGGTTGTTGTTCCCTTTATGAAAACAGATTTAAAAGGGAGGACTTTAGGTATGAGAACTACTTACAAGTTTTCTTGATATCTTTGAGCCATTCCTTTGGCCAAAGAACCTTGCATGACCTTCTCGCCGGGAATGGCAAACTGATGGGTGGATTCGCGAAGTTTGACTTCTTTAGTGACTTGTTCGTTCTCCAAGTCTTGGAGTTTGCTGAAATAGTCTTCGTTCTTCTTCTGTTTGACTGACTGTTGCCAGACGGTCTCGGGTTCTTTGAACATTTTCGGCTGTATGTGAACGGTGTGTTGACGACCGGACTCCTGGAAAGATGCGTTACGTTCGTCGAAGACGCGTTCGAGTTCGGTATCAGTTTGTTCCCTTTGATACTCGGAAGAGTCGATATCGTACCAAGCTAAATTTAAATTGATTTAAGAACGTAATTTAAGTGTTAAAGAGTGGACATTAAAAGCGACATAAAGAAGAACGATAGCTTGAAAAAATATAACATGCGCTACAATATACAAAGGTACGCCACTTGAAACACATTCAATGGAGATGCTTAAGAGCAGTGCCTGATTAAGCACGAGGGCCTTAAATTATTGCAAATTATTTTACATTTTTAATAATCAATTATAGTTCCAAAAGTTTTTTACTTGTGTTGATTACAATAAATGATTTACCTTAACTAAATATTAAAAAAAAGTAATTAAATTCCCAATGTGTAAGATACAAAGACAAATTAATAAAAAATAAACATAGGTAAATTAAATCTTGTGTAAAATTTGGTTTTGATAATTATAAACTAATTTGAATAAAATATCAGTAGTGTACATTTAAAAAAAAACCCTACAATTAAAAATTATTCATTAAAAGCTGGTTTAGTCAATTTTTAATTAGTTTCATCCAATTTTTTTCAAAAAAGATACTAACTTAAGAAAACTATTTTATGGTACATTAAAGCTTGGAGCCTTTGTATTTTAACCGGGCACTGCTTATACGTACACTTCAATCTCATACCTTAGAAGTCCTTCGAAGTCGGCAAGCAAGAAAAAACAGCTCGATGAATGTTGTCGAAGCATCTTGGAGAGGAATGGGGGTAGGAGTATAATAAGTAATGAATGTGTATTAAGTTTCCGTTAGTTTGCATGTAAATTTTCGCTTTTTGCTTATTTAGATACAAATGTTAAACGTGAGAAGTCTTTGTAATGACTGTATGTTGTGCAAAAGTATATTGCTGCAAAGATTTAATAACAAGGAACCATAATAAATTATCACATCTACCCCAATTCAGGTTATTTCTGTAATCTATTTATAAAAGGATATGACCAAATTAAATTAAATCAAAACCTCGTTTCAATAAATGATCCCTCATCTGTTCTCTCCATATAATTTTTTGATACATAAAGCAACAAAACTAAATTTGATAATTTAACATTGCCCTAATAAAGCTCCTGATTCACCAAAAGAAATTATGGTTCCTTATTACCTCTCAAAAATAAAATATAACTCACGTCTGGGTGCATTCTTTAAGACTTTTCTGTAGTCATCGTGTCTTGGAATTACTTTAAGTTCAGATTCGGCTACTGCTTCGCCCACCGAGCTCCTTGCAATTACTTGAACGTGGCCTGTGTCATATTGACGAGTCTTTGGAATGTCCATGTGATACATTCCATCGTAGGTGAGCTTATAACGAGAGCCATTAACGACAGTGTTTCCATTAATCAACCACATAACTCGGGGACGTGGATGTCCTGTGACTCGGCAGCAGAAGCGTGCCCATTCGCCCTCTTCGACGGTGCAGGGCTCCGGTTTACTTACAAACACAGGAGCTGTGCGGGGTTTGGTATCCTCTTCGGGCTCTTCTGGGACACTAAAATTAATAAAATAATTTATACAGAAACTAACAAAAAATAGTATTCACTTACACTTGCCAAGCGGCTTCTAGTTCTCTTATTTTTTCAATACTCTTCATGCCCTTAGGTAATTGTGAGTCATAAATAATTCCAGGTCTTCCAGCAGTTTTAATAATAGCTCTGGTTTCATCCATGCCATAAAGATTGGTTGCTCTACATAAATATTCGCCGCTATCCTCGGGATAAATCCAACCGAAATTCATAGCAACGTAGCCAAAGTCATAAATGGGAGTAAAACGATTTTCTTTAAATAAAAATTAATTAAATTAAATTAAAAAATTTAATTACTTGACTTACTATGTGGAAGTGGTTTTCCATTTAAGAACCACTCTACTTTCATATTAGGATCCCCTACTGGAGCCAATTGACATTCGAATTTCGTCGTTTGCATTTCAACCAACTCCGTTTGGTCCAGAATTTGTGTAACGAATCTTGGGGGTTGCTTCTTATCAACATCATATAAATCATCCTCAGTGAGATGAACTTCGGATGTATATTTCTTAATAGCTGCCTCCATTTGCATAAGAGTTTCGGAGCGCTTCATGCCTTTAGGCACTTGATTTTGTAAGATAATGTTAGGTAATTTCTTGCATGAAACGTTGGCCTTTGTAAAATCTTCTCCATAATCGTTGACGGCACGACACACGTACTCGCCGGAATCTTCAGAGTACACTTGGAGGATGTCTAACAACACAAAGCCCATGTCGTAAGAATTCCTGAATCGATGACCCATCGGTAATGGTTTGCCATTTCTGTACCATTCGATTCTTAATCTGGGGTCTTCTTTGGGCTCAACTCTGCACTCAAAATGAATCGATTCAGCTTCGTCGACTGCGACCGATTGAATTTGCGTCACAAACTTAGGTGGACCCATTGGGACATCTTCTTTAGGTCCTGCAGAGACGGGACCACCTTTCTCGAGCTCCTTAAGTTTCTCTGCGCTCATACCTGATGGTAATTGAGATTCGGTGTCGATGCTTTGTTTAGTTGTGCAGGTCACCACAGCTTTTGTGATGCAAGAGCCCCATTTATTGGTTGCTCTACAGATATATTCGCCTGCGTCGCGTGAATAAGAATAATCCATATCTAAGGCTATAAAACCGAAATCGTTGATCTGGTGAACGCGTGATCCTGTTGCAAAAGGACGACCATTGTGGAACCAATCGATTCTCATTGTTGGGTCATTAGATGGTTCTACTTTGCAATCGAAGTGGATGGGCCCACCTTCAGGAACATCGACGTTATCTTTAATTTCAACAACAAAGCGTGGAGGATTCGGTTTTTCTTCTTCAGCCAAGATTTCCTCTTTTTTGTGCAAGATTTCTTCTAATTTTTGGATGCTCTCGGTGCCAGAACGGAATTTAGTTGGCAATTGGGGTTCTAGGATGATTCCTTGGCGGCCACGAACTTGAAGTTTGCAAGAAACGGTGGCTTCGCCGTGCCTATTAGTTGCTTTGCAAGTGTATAATCCTCCATCGCGTTGGTAGATTCCAGCGATTTCGAGAATTACAAAACCGAAATCGTTGATTGTTTTAATTCTAGAGCCGGCCCATAAGGCTTTGCCGTTGTGGAACCATTCCACTCTCATGCTGGGATCGTTGACGGGTATTAATCGACATTCGAAGTGAGCCAACGAATTTTCAGATAACATTAAATCTGCTGGTGTTGTTATGAATTCTGGTGGTTTTCCACTGTCTTCGTCAGGAACTAATTGGCTTGAAACAATTCCAAGGCCTTCAAGTTCCGCAATTCTGTCGATGGTACCTTCCATACCTTTAGGTAATTGCGATTCCAAGATGATGCTACGTTTTCCTTGCACCTTCATGGAAGCTGTGGTAACGGCTTCTCCATACTCGTTAAAAGCTCGGCAAGAGTATTCGCCTGAATCTTCAGGGTAAACTGGAGAGATTTCGAGGATAACAAATCCGAAATCGTGGAAGGTGCGGAATCTTGAACCAGTTCTCAAAGGCTTTCCATTCCAAAACCATTCAACCTATTCATACAAACTCATTAATGTTTACAATAAAAATATTATTAATAAAACAACGCCCAAAATAAGAACACATTAAAAGCAAAGATAGAGCAAAACACTTCTGAAGTGTACCTTTAGTTTTGGATCATCAGTGGGAATTAAACGTCCTTCAAAGTGTGCATTTTCTCCTTCGCGTAAACTATCGATATTCGATAAAGGAACGGTAAATACGGGAGCTTTACCCTTCAGCTCCACTGTTTCACTTCTTTGTTTTATGTGTGAATCTTCTAGAGTTTGGATTTTCTCCAAACCTCCTTCCATGCCCTAAAATAAAGAAAATTAAACAATTCTCACTGGAAATAAATAAAGGATAATTACCCGCGGTAGTTGCGAGTCCAGGATTAAATTAGCCTTCGAGATACACTTCATCGTTGCTTTTGTAGAGTCTTCTCCGTATTTATTGTAAGCCCTACATTCGTATAAACCAGAATTTTCTTCATAACAATATAAGATGTCGAGAATAACAATTCCAAAATCGTGGAAGGTGCGGTATCTGTGTCCATGGGGCAATTTCGCCCATTATAATACCATTCGACCACCAAATCGGGATCTGTGACGGGTGTCAAACGAGCCTCAAAGTGAGCACTTTGTCCCTCAACGAGTCTTGTAATTTCTTGAATTTGAGTAATGAATTTAGGTGGCTCAGTGACTGGAGTAGAAGGAGCTTGTTGCTGTTGCCCTTGCAAACTCTCAAGTTCCCTAATTTTGGCCAAAGAGTCGGGTTGTAAACTTTCGGTAAAGACGCCGCTTCTGCCGTGTGCAGAAATTGTGGCACGTGTAAAGTCTTCGCCGTATTTATTGTGCGCTCTACAGACATATTCCCCTGAATCATGGTTTTGAATGTAAGAGATGTCCATGACAACAAAACCGAAATCTGAAACCATCTTAATGCGAGATGAGTGCAAGATTGGTTGTCCGTTATGGAACCATTCGATTTTGAGATTGGGATCATTGGTGGGAATGACGGTGCATTCAAAGTGAGCAGCTTGTCCATCTTTAAGCCCAACGATGTCTTTAATATGAGTTGTAAATTTAGGTTTCTGTCCTGACAATTTATCGACGCATTCTAAGGTAACACTTTGCTCAGCTTGTCCCCATTTGTTGGTAGCACGACACGTGTAAGTTCCAGAATCTTCGATCTTAGTTCCGAGTACCTCGAGAACTACCATTCCAAAAGCGTGCACAGTTCTTAGTCTATGACTTGCAGCAATTGTTTTGCCATTATAGAACCATTCCACGACCATAGTTTGATCTCCAATTGGTGTGAGTCCGGCTTCGAAATGCGCTATTTCTCCTTCGCTCAAATTCACCAATTTAGTAAATTCTGATGTGAAAACAGGAGCATGTCCTTCCTCGGACTCCAATCTAGGAGCCTCGCCTCTCTGAAGAGAATCTTCAAGATCTTGTATCCTTTCCAGACCTTCTTTTCCTTTGGGATGTTGTGTGCGTTCAATGAGATTTGATTTGGTCGTACAATAAATTGTGGTGGATGTAAAAGCTTCTCCGGCTTTATTAGAAGCTTTACAAGTATAAATACCTTGATCTCTTTCATAAATGTCGGTCAGATCAAGGGTTACAAAACCAAAATCGCTGGTTAATTTAAATCGCGAGCCGTGATCAAGAGATTTACCATTAACGAACCATTCTATTTTTAAATTGGGGTCTTCTTTGGGCTCTACGGTTCCTTCCAAATGTAGGGGTTGTCCCTCCATTAATTTAAATTCGGGGTTAAGTGGAATGGTCCATATGGGTTTAGGATATTGACTGTCAGGACCTGAAGCTTGGCGCTGATATTTATTAGCAAGTTGATCGTCCATTTCTTGAACTTTATCGAAACCTGCTTTGCCTTGAGGATGTTGTGTGTCCAAATAAATGTTTTGTTTACTAGTGCAACGCAAAGAACCTGAAGTGCTTGCTGAGCCTTTGCTGTTGGTTGCTTTACAAGTGTAGACCCCGGAGTCTTCTTCGTAAGTGTGGGTGATGTCGAGAGAAATAAAGCCGAAATCGTAGGTTGATTTATAGCGAGAGCCACTGGGTAAGGGTTTGCCATTAACAAACCATTCTATTTTCATTGTAGGGTCTTTGGAAGGTTCGACTTGGCACTCGAAGTGTGATTTATCACCTTCCGTGCATTCAACGTTGTTCAAATGAGAGATAAAGATGGGCATATCGTATGTAGCTTCAGGAGCTAAGGGCCGATCTTCCGCTGGTCTTTCAAGGGCTTCGAGCTTAGGAATTGCGCCTGGATGTAAACTGTGGCCCAACAACCAATGCTTATCTTCGATCTTTAGCGTACAAGTGGATACGGCTTCTCCAAGTAAATTGGTAGCTTTGCACGTGTAAATAGCAGAATCATCTCCTCGGACGCTGTTGATGGACATCGTTACATGTCCGAAATCGAAAGTACTCTTAAGACGAGTTCCGGTTGTTAAAGAAATTCCGTTTTTGAACCATTCAATTCTAAGGTTGGGATCTGCCCGTGGTTCGACTTGGGCTTCTAAGAAAACGTGTTGTCCTTCCACTAATTTATCGTAACTCAATAGATGTGTTGTAAAAACAGGCGCTTGTTGTGGTGTGGTGTCAATGAACTTTTCTGGAACTTTATTCATCTCGGCTTCTTTAAGTTGGATCTTCTCCCAAGCATCCGGTTGTAAAGCATCGCGCATGATGTGAGAACGCGATTTTACTTTCATCGATATCGAAGAGACAGCTTCCCCTGATTTATTAATGGCTTTACAGGTATAAACGCCCGAGTCCTCGGGGACAGTAGCCATAATATCCAACGTGACAAATCCAAAATCGTGGGCAACTCTTAATCGAGATCCTAGTTTTAATTCAACCCCATTAACATACCACTCGAATCGCAAATGTGGATCGCCAACGGGACAACTCGAGCTTCGAAATGAGCATGTTGTCCTTCCCATAGTTCGGTGGGTCCTGTGAGTAATTGTGTGAAAACTGGCTTTTCGAAGAAGCGATCCGGTTGTTCAGGACGAGGTGCTAGAGGTTGTTCGAGCATTTGGATACGTTTTAAGCTCTCTTCGTGTTGAGTCTCCAATTGAATGCTTGCTTTGGCTAAACAATAATTAAACAATTAAGACAATTAAATTAATTATTTAAATCAAGTACTCACTCTTAATTTTCATCGAAGCTGTGGTAACAGCTTCTCCAAGAGGATTGGATGCTCTGCACATGTAAACTCCTTGATCTTCGTCTCTGACATGTGTTATGTCCAAAGAAACAAATCCGAAATCATGGACTTTGGTGATTCTCGAGCTGTCTTCTATCGGTTTCTCATTTCTGAACCATTCAACTTTCAAAGTGGGGTCTCCAACTGGAATTAAGCGACATTCAAAGTGAGCCGTTTGGGCTTCAAGAATGCTGTCGATATTTTGAAGGGGTTGTGTAAAAACAGGTCTTTGGCGAGTCTGGGGCTCGTCGATCTCTGGGCGTTTGTAAGGAACGTGTTCCTCAAGTTGACGAATTTTTTCTAAGCCCTCGGGCCGTTGAGAATCCAAAATAATGCTACCCTTCTCTGTGACTTTAAGATGAATGCTTGATTTGCATTCGCCTAAGTTGTTGATGGCTTTAACAGAGTATTCTCCGGCGTCTTCGGGGACACAGTGTCCTATGTCTAAGGCAATGTAACCAAAATCGAAGGTAATATGGAATCTTGAAGCCGAAGGTAGTGGCTTTCCGTTGTGATAAAATTCAATCCTAAGATTAGGGTCGTGGATGGGCTCAACTTGGGCTTCGAAATGAGCTGTTTGACCTTCGTAGACATGCGTAGTGCCCCTGAGATCTGTGACTAATCTTGGAGGTGTTGGTTCAGGTTCTTCAACTTCGAGACGAGTTGGGCGACCTTGCGCTTCTAACTCTCTAATCTTTTGTAAGCCTTCTGGGTGATGAGTATCCAAAAGTATACTGCGATGACTTCCAACTTTAATCGTACATGTATTAACAGCTTCTCCCACAAGATTTGTAGCTTTACAGATGTAAGTCCCACTGTCTTCGGGATAAGCATAAAGGATATCAAGAGCAACATATCCAAAGTCGTGAGTAGTTCTAAATCTGTGACCCGTCTTTAATTTAACGCCATTTACGAACCATTCAATCTTAAGATTTTCGTCATGAATGGGCTCGACACGAGTTTCAAGATGCGCATGTTCCCCTTCTTTGAGATTCTCAAGACTTGTTAAAGGTGTTAAGAAAACAGGGCGTTGATGCACCGCTTCAACTTCTTGTCTTTGTGGGCGTTCGTAATTCTCTAATTCTCTGATTTTCTTTAGACGTTGCTCGTCCAAGGTTTCGAGATGCAAACCAGATTTGGCTAAAAAAAAAATGCAATTAAAATGCATACATGTATTTTTAAATAAACTCACCGATAATGTTAACCGAAGATGTGGTAACAGCTTCTCCGACAGCATTCCTAGCTTTGCACATGTAAGTGCCGGAATCTTCAGCATAAGCATAAAGAATGTCCAGCGAGACATATCCAAAATCGTAGGTAGTTTTAAATCTGTGACCAGTTTGAATGGGTCTACCATTGCAGAACCATTCTACTTTCATAGTTGGGTCGTTAACTGGTGTTAAAGTGGCTTCTAAATGAGCACTAGCTCCTTCCGGAAGATTCTCAATGTTTTTAAGACTTTTGCCGAATTGTGGCTTTTCCAAAATGAGGGCGTCTTCGGTGGCAACTCTCTTGTAACGGGAATCATCTTCAAGATATTGGATCTTTTGTAAAGCTCCTTCGTGTTGGGTATCACGAATAATATTTGCTTTAGCTACAAGTAAAAAAACGATTAAAATCAAATTTTTAAAATAAACTTATAAAAATTACTTGTAACTTTGGTGACTATCGAAGATTGAGCATGTCCCAAGCGATTCGTTGCACGACAAGTGTATTCGCCGGAGTCTTCTCCGTAGACTGTTAAGACGTCTAAACTGGCGAAACCAAAATCATATGCAGTCCTAAATCTGTGGCCAGTTGTTAAAGGCTTTCCATTGTGGAACCATTCAACTTTAAGAGTTGGATCCGGATAAGGTTCTATACGACATTCATAGTGCGCACTTTGGCCTTCCACTAGGTCTGTAGGGCCATTCAATTGAGTACTAAATCGTGGGGGTTGTGTTACAACCACATCCTCTTCTTCGCGACGCTGATATTTGGTCGAATCTTCAAGTTGGCGAAGCTTCTGAAGAGCGCCCTCGTGTTGAGTTTCAAGTTGTAAAGCAGCTTTAGCTATAAAACGACAATTAATACTAATTAAAAGAAAAAAAAACTGTCAACTTACATTGTACAGCAAGAGTAGCCGAAGTGACCGCTTCTCCTAAGTCGTTAACAGCCCTACAAGTGTATGTACCAGAATCTTCGGGGTTGACGTACTTCAAATTAAGAGCAACGTAACCGAAGTCATGCATCGTAGCAATACGATTGGCTTTAAAAAAAATTAAATTCTTTAAAAGAACTCAACAAACAATAATATTAATACTTACAAGCTTGAATTGCAACTCCGTTACGAAGCCATTCAACTTTGAGCCTGGAGTCGCCCACGGGAATAAGACGAGCTTCGAAATGAGCTGCTTGATTCTCAGCAACTCGCAAGTCCTTGATGGGCATTGTAAAAACAGGCGCTTGAGAGACGTATTCTTCTTGAGCTGTTGATCGATGGTGACGAGAATGATCCTCAAGCTCGTGGATGCGCTCCAAAGCAGTTTCGTTAACACTCTCGAGATAAATCGATTTCTTAGAGTGTACGATACAAGCACTAGATGTAACAGCCTCCCCTAAGGCATTAATAGCCCTGCAGGTGTAAGTACCAGAATCTTCAGGATAAGTGTATAAGATATCAAGAGCCACAAATCCAAAGTTGTTGGTCTCGGTAAATCTCGAACCCGATTTCAAAGGTTGATTATTATGGAACCATTCCACTTTCATTGTGGGATCAGAAACTGGAATTAAGCGACACTCGAAGTGAGCTCTTTGTCCTTCTTTAATCTCGATATTCTTTAAGGACGTCGTAAAAATGGGGGCTTGCGTTGTGGTCTCGTCCATTTCTTGAGTGCGGTGGTAACGAGTGCGATCCTCAAGATGGTGGATTTTTTCCAAGCCTTCCTCGTTCTGCGTTTCGGTAATAATTTGTCGAGTGCTTCGGCAATCTAAGGTGCAATTAACTTCATCGGCACCTACCAAATTAACGGCTCGGCAAGTGTAAGTTCCTGAATCTTCGGCGATCAAGTCGATTACGTCGAGGGCTACGTAACCAAAATCGTGAATGGGTCTAAATCTATGACCGATGGTGATCGGACGCCCATTTTTGTACCACTCGACTTTCAAATTGGAGTCTGTGACGGGCTCAAGTTTGCATTCAAAATGAGCGTGTTGGGCTTCGCGCATATTATCTAAGCTCTTCGGTTTAGTCACAAATCTCGGTTTGACACTGATAACTTCGTCAACGTGATCGCTGCGTTTGTAACGCGAGGCATCTTCGAGGTATTGGATTTTCTCCAAGCCCCCAGGATGCTGTGATTCTAAGAGTAAGTCCTTCTTGGCCATAACTTTAACAGAGCACGAGGTGACTGCTTCTCCTAACTGATTTCTAGCTTGGCATGTGTACACTCCAGAATCTTCGGGATAAACACTGAGCAAATCTAAGGCTACATAATCGAAGTCGTAAGCAGGGCGGAATCGATGCCCAACTTTGATCGGACGTCCGTTGACGAACCAAGCAACTTTCATGGTGGAGTCGCCGACCGGCTGAAGACGACATTCCATGTGCACATTAGTGCCTTCAATGGTTTCGATGTTGTGAAGAGGTCGTGTAAACTGTGGAGCTTGCATCACGGTCACATCCTCGGTGGCGTGTCTTTGGTGTCTCGCTGAATCTTCGAGCATTTGTATTTGTTCAAGAGATTGTTCGTGTTGGGTTTCGGTGAGGATGTCCGAGCGATCGATGACACGGACACAAGCCGAAGTGTGGGCTGAGCCGAGTTGGTTTGTGGCTCTTACGGTGTATTCTCCAGAATCCAAAGCTGTTGCGTGGATTATATCCAAAGCCACAAAACCAAAATCGTAATAAGTTCTAAATCTAGATCCAACAGTAATGGGGCGTCCATTACAGAACCATTCGACGCGCATTGTGGGGTCTCCCATCGGCTCTAAGCGACACTCGAGATGAACGTTGCGGCCCTCGGAAAGAGGCTGAGGGTCCGATAAGGGAACCACAAATATGGGTTTAGATTTGCATAACTCTTCGATGTCATACTGAGGTTCAACGTGTGGAGGCTTCTCAAGGCGTTGTGTCTTTTCGTAAGCACCGCGATGCATACTTCGGGTGTCAATGCTTGAGCGAGCTATAAATTATTAATGAGATTAATTAGTTAAGAAAATATAAACAATTAAATAAACTTACTTTCGACCACCATGCTTGCAGAGAGTTGAGCTTCTCCGAGAGCATTTCTAGCGACTACCGTGTAAGTGCCACTGTCTTCCTCGCGAACACTAAGAATATCAAGAGCTACATAACCGAAGTCATGGTACGTTTGAATCCTATTAGCGCTTTGAATTAATTTTCCGTTGAAGTACCATTCTAGTTTCATAGTCGAATCGTTTTGTGGCTCTACTCGAGCTTCAAAATGGGCACGTTGACCTTCGACGATTTTATTCGTTCCTTTTAATGGTCCCAAAAATCTAGGTTTTTGTGTAACAGTTACTTCTTCATCCGTTTTCCGGTTATAGCGGCTTGTGTCTTCTAAATGTTGGATCTTTTCGAGTCCGCCAGGATGTTGCGTTTCCATGATGATGTCCTTCTTGCTTACGACACTTAATTGGGCTGTTGTGACTGCTTGTCCTAGAGCATTATACGCTCTGCAGCTGTAATTGCCGACGTCGTGGATGGTGACGGCTTTGATTGTAAGAGCGACGTAGCCGAAATTGAAGAATGTTGTGATCCTCGAGCTGGCTTCGACAGGACGACCGTCTTTAAGCCACTCAACTTTTAGGGTCGAGTCGCCCGTCGGTTCGAGACGAGCTTCGAAGTGAGCAAAACCACCCTCGCGTATGCCGTGTTGATCTTTGATCGGCGTTTTGAATTCGGGCGGATACAAGCTTTCGGGGGTTTCTTGGACGTACTTGTGGTGCTGCTGTTGTTGATAAGCTTCGAGTTGTTCGACTTTTTCGATATAGCGTTGCTGTTCGGGAATACCTAAGTCTCCGGTGACGGTGGAACGTACGAAGACATTCAAAGTGGCCGAACTGATAGCTTCGCCCATGCGATTGATAGCTCTAACCGTATATTGTCCAGCATCTTCGGCACGTAGGTGCATTATGTTGAGGGAGACGTAACCGAAGTTGAAGATTGTAGAAATACGAGAGCTTGCTGTTATCGGTCTTCCATCCTTGTACCACTCCACTTTCATGGTCGGGTCGCTGACAGGAGTCAATTGCGCTTCAAAATGTGCGTTTCGCCCTTCCTGCAGTTCGCCTAAGTTTTGGAGTGGTCGGATGAAATGTGGCTTCTGGGAGGTGGTTTCTTCTAAGCTATCAGTGCGTTGATATTTTGAATAATCTTCCAAATTTTGTATGTATTGTAAGCTGTCGGGATGTTGGCTGGTGCGTTCGATTGATGCACGAGGAGTTACACTTAAATTAGCATGGGATTCGACGCATCCCGTTGCGCTTGTCACGCGGCAAACATATTCGCCACTATCTCTCATCGATATGCTTAACAGATCAAGAGCTATAAATCCAAAACGGAAGATGGTGGTTGCTCTTGAACCTAAAATGTTTTTTATGAAAGTTAGAAGTTAATCACAATAGCTAATAAAATAAGTTTTTAATTTAATAAGACTTCTTTGGGTTTGGGGCAAACAAGAGTGGTCAGGGCTGGATTAAGACATCAGTAATAAAATTTAAAAAAATTACTGCAAAAATTAATACCTGTTCGTCCAGAACTTATGAATAAGTTAGGAAAGATCACCTAATGCAGAATTTTCTATTAATTTAAAGATTTCAAGTGGATTTTAAATGTTTAATTTATATTGTAGGCGGCTTAAAGTTAAATAACGTAATAGCCTTTACTATGCAATAATATAATCGGTGTAATAAGGCTGTTTTATTAAATTTAAATTATTTATTGTTAATTTATGGCTTAAGAAAATATAAATCCCACAGTGATTGATTTAAATCACTGCTAGTCTCAAAAATTGTATTGTTATTTAATTAATTATTATAAGATTGAAACAAGGTATGTTAATTAAGAATAATATAAATTGTGTTTACACAAATTTCTATTACAAAGTAGTTACATAAAAAAATTGTCTTCTTATGGTATATTTAATAATTCGGTGGTAGTGTATCAGAAGAGAATAAATTTATTATTTCCTTGATCTGTGTATGTAGCTAACATTATTCGATCCCATTTTATTTAATATCAATTATTGACAAAATGGTTGCACTTTAAAAAATGATTTCATTTTGTTCTTTCAATCCCATAAAAATTATTAATAAATAATAGAAAAAAATCCCTCTTGGAGGTAATTTTACTCCAGGGGGATTAAATAAATTACAAAATAATCCATTCCGCGTTTACTCAGCAAATTTTTTTACAGTGTATGTCGTTTTAGTTGGGTACATTACTCTTTTCTTTTTAAATCCAAAAATCAATATAAACAAATTTAGTAAAAAGGGGTATGTGCATATACGAGCGAAAAGTGGCACATTTTCCCGAGATCGGAATGTGCACACTCGGCTAAAGCAGAATTTACAAGAATTTAGGCAAATAAATTACACGGAAAAATTAGTTAAATAATTTTAATCGTTTCTTCTCACTCGCACTTACGATATTCTTGTATCTTTTCGCTCGCTCCCACTCATTGCTATGGTAAATACGTTTGTCGAACAGTAAATCGACGTTTACTAAATTAAATATTTTTTTTTCATTTGAAAGAGTGTAGGATAAAATAAATAAACTTGATAAATGTGAAAATGTGCGCATTCAAGCGAAAAGTGGCACATTTCCGAGCGAGGGAGGCAAATAAAGCGCGACGCGGAGAGGCGCGCTTCATTTTCCCGAGATCGGAATGTGCCACTTTGAGCTCGAATGTGCGCACTCGGTTTTAAGCACGATTTACAAGAATTTAAGCTAATAAATTGCACGGAAAATTATTTAAATAATTTTAATCGTTCCCTCTCACTCGCACTTACAATATTTTCGTATCTTTTCGCTCGCTCCCACTCATTGCTATGGTAAATACATTTCTTGTACATGAAATCGATATTTACTAAACTAAATTATTTTTTTTCATTTGAAAGAGCATGGGATAAAGCAAACAAACTTAATAAATGCGAAGATGTGCGCATTCGAGCGAAAAGTGGCACATTTCCGAGCGAGGGAGGCAAATGAAGCGCGACGCGGAGCGGCGCGCTTCATTTTCCCGAGATCGGAATGTGCCACTTTGAGCTCGAATGTGCGCACTCGGTTTTAAGCACGATTTACAAGAATTTAGGCTAATAAATTACACGGAAAATTAGTTAAATAATTTTAATCGTTCCCTCTCACTCGCACTTACAATATTTTCGTATCTTTTCGCTCGCTCCCACTCATTGCTATGGTAAATACATTTCTTGTACATGAAATCGATATTTACTAAACTAAATTATTTTTTTTATTTGAAAGAGCATGGGATAAAGCAAACAAACTTAATAAATGCGAAGATGTGCGCATTCGAGCGAAAAGTGGCACATTTCCGAGCGAGGGAGGCAAATGAAGCGCGACGCGGGCGGCGCGCTTCATTCCGAGATCGGAATGTGCCACTTTGAGCTCGAATGTGCACTCGGTTTTAAGCACGATTTACAAAAATTTAGGCTAATAAATTACACGGAAAATTAGTTAAATAATTTTAATCGTTCCCTCTCACTCGCACTTACAATATTTTCGTATCTTTTCGCTCGCTCCCACTCATTGCTATGGTAAATACATTTCTTGTACATAAAATCGATATTTACTGAACTAAATTATTTTTTTTTCATTTGAAAGAGCATGGGATAGAGCAAACAAACTTAATAAATGCGAAGATGTGCGCATTCAAGCGAAAAGTGGCACATTTCCGAGCGAGGGAAGCAATTATTATTTATTTATTAATAAGGGTTTTTCGTCCCTCTTCGTTTCCTCTAATAATCATTCTTTCTATCTGCAAATGTCTGATTTACAACAGAATGTAAAATTACCTACTTATGTGGTCATAAAATCAGAAAACTTTTTGCCATTTAATTAGGATGTTCTCAGTCATCTTGTCTTATTAATAACGTGATAAAAAAGTATCTACTTACTGGCTTCAAGTGATTTTCCATTGACAAACCATTCAACTTGCATGGTGGGATCGCCAACGGGCTCGATCCTGGCCTCAAAGTGTACCTTCCCACCTTCGATTTGCATAGCATCGCGCAAAGGAATGATAAATTGTGGTGGAGGATAAACGCGATCCTCCTCAGATCTCGGAAGATAGGGCTGAGATGGCGCTACGTGTTTCAAGTAAATGATTTCGGGGCCAAGTTCGGGTCTGCAAAAGTAAAAAGACATGAAGAGCTTTCAAGGGTAATTCATAAAAACTACGTACTCTGGTTCGATAACTTTAGTGGGTCGAGGCAGATGTAGCCGCCACGGTTCTGATGTGGGACCTTGGGGAATCTCGACAAATAATCGAGCCCTTGTGGCAGTGGAGCCGGCCACATTTTGTGCGGTACATTGATACCAGGCAGCATCCGACGCCTTGGCTCGCGAAATATCTAATGTAGAGGCTCCACCGTCAGATGTAATGCGAATATCGGGGCTGGGCGTTACTGGCACACCGTCCTTCTGCCAAGTGATTCGTGGTGTTGGTGTTCCAACAGCTCTTGCATGCAGCACAACCGGTTCACCATCTTTAACGCTCGTCGTGGTAAATCTTTCGACGAACTTAGGAGCGACAACTTGTTCCTTTTCGATTACGTTCAAATTGCATTGGAATGACGTTTCTCCTGATTTGTTCCGGGCCACGCAGGTCACAACCCCGGAGTCGTTACGTCCAACGGTTGTAATCATGAGGGCATGATTTCCGGATTCGTTTACTAAAATCTTGTGGTTGTGGTCGTCTATGACTTGGCGTCCGTTTATGTACCAAGTCACTTCGGGATATGGGCGTCCGGTGACGCGACAATCAAATCGCGTCATCTTTCCTTCGGTAACGTCCCTATCGCCACAAACGCGAACAAAGTTGGGTGCAAGAGTTTTGTTGGAATCTGCAGGTTCCTCTAATGGTTGTCCCGAGAAGGTCGGTTCGTACAGCAGACCTTCTTGGGTCGTCACAGGCTCGATCGCCAAATAGGCAGAAGATACAACGCAACCTTGTGGATTCTCTGCGAGTAGAGTATAATGTCCTGAATCTTCAGAAGAAGCTTGCTTAACGCGCAAAGTAGCTTGGTTATTAGAATAATTAATCTCGTGCTTCTGGGATTGAGCGACTCTTTGGCCATCTTTGAACCACGACAGTCGTGGTCGCGGATTGGCGGCTACTTTGGCAGAGAAAACGGCGTCAGAACCTTCTAGTAATTTCGAATTGCGAGGTTTCTGTGATATTTGAGGTGGAGCTGGAGGTCCAAGAGATCTCTCGACGGTTGTTGAGATTTGAGAGTCGGTTTCATGAGAATATCTTCTGGTTATGGATTCTCTGTAAGAAACTTCACGCAGCAGTCTGTATTCGAAGGTATCTATTCTGAATTCTTCGGTGATGCCGTTAGAGTAAGAGGTCTTTTCAGAGTGCTTCTGGTATGAGCTTCCTTGAGAGCTGCTGGTCGATTTCTGCTCGCTGCTTTTGAAAGTCTTCTGGAAAGCCTGTTGTTGAGGCATTGGGAAGCCTTCCGGTTGGATGAAAACTGAGCAAACAGCTTCACCGTATTGGTTTCTGGCTGTGCAGGTGTATTCGCCTTCATCCCCAGGACCTATTTGAAAGATCGAGAGGGTCATATCGCCTGATTGTTCGTTGTAAGAAATACGGTGCTTGGCCGAGTCCCTTAGAGGAGCACCTTTACGAGTCCATACGACTGTGGGCTGTGGCTTTCCAGTGACGCGGCCATCAAAGGTTGCATTTCCACCTTGAGCGAAGCGAGCATTCTGAAAGACTTTTTCGAAGATCGGCGGAGCTGCATTTGGACCGAATCCAGATATTTGTTGGACGGCAGACGGTTGCATCTGTCCGGACATGTGGACTTGTTCTTCTTGCACTGTTAAAGAAATCGTATCATTTAACAAATTCAATTTCGTTAGGTTCAAGTTATAATCAAAATAATCATTTTGAAAAAAAGCGCAATCGTGCAGCATAAGTCTAATAAAATCATTAGAAGGAAAACTATTGATAAAAATAATCCGTTACTCCTCTTTAAATAGTTATGACTCTTCAACTGACTAATTGCAATAAAATGCTTTAAAACTAAATATAACATAAAGTCGGTCCTGTAAGAAATACGGTGACGTATAATAATAATTAGAAGGGTTTTGGAATAAAATAGGAATAATCATGGTAAAATTTCAGATAAAAGACCAACTTGAAGAATTATATAGGTAGACATTAAACATATTTTTGTTGACAGTGTACGATCGGAATGGGGGCCCGTTGGATCTATTTTTGATCTTGGATCGTGTTACGGGCACCCATTTTAGGAGCAGCTATCTTTACCCAACCAATTGAATCAGAGATTTCGAAGCTCGAGCACTTCGGTGCCAGGTACAAAAAACAACCCCCTTTCTAATTTTCCACAGGTGGAAATTTATAATTTGAAAAACATTTTGAGATGCACTTCGAAGCGGAAGCAAAGGCCTAATAAATTGAGAATTCTAAGGGCAACAACCAATAATCTAATGTGAAAAAGTCAGTCACGTACTTTAATATTTATTTATAGTAAATTTAATGATTTTTTTTTGATAACTTCAAAATAGAAAATTCAAAAGCATTCCTTTAGATTAAAATTATTAAATTGAAAGCCATCAAAAGGTCATTACCTCCATAGTTAATAAGAGTAATGAATTAAACTCTACAAAACTATCATTTAATTTAGTCCTTAATCTAATTCTTCTTGTAAATATTAACTTTGGGATTTATTAACGTTAAGTTATTAGACTTTAATTACACCAGCACCAGATGCTGAGTGTTTTTGTTCGCTTCACATTGGCCCAGTTTTCGAAAAGAATTGAATTGTATTTTTTTTAAACAGTTCCTTCCTGTCAACATTTAAATAAACGCATTATATGAAGTTAGGAAACTTATGATCGAGATAAATACAATTACTTAAATGGGTATTTAGAAAAATTGTATTTGAATCGAGTAGTACCTTCCGGAATTAAATAATTAAATTTAGATCTGTGGAGGAAAATCTAAGCAACTTAAAGCACTCCCCTAATCCCGAATTTAATACAATTTTTTCTACATTCAAGACCAACCCTAAATCCATTTTGCGGCCATTTCCTTCAATGAAGAGGCTTCAAAACTTTGATTTTCTATGAGTCGCGGTTTTAAATGATAAATAAACCGGATGATCGATAGAAATTACTTACAAAACTAATAAAAATAATTAATTGCAAGAAAGTTGCACGAATGTCATTGCTGCGGACGAAATAAAACCTGATAAGTGCGTAAGTGACCAAGTAACATACAATTTTCCGATTTCTCGCTTCAAAAATCATGCATTTTTCAAACTAAACAAAAAAGGCCGTCGAAAAGCTAATCGAAGCCATGCGATGCAAACGCAAAAAGCTCTCAAATGAAATGAAAATAATAATGCTGCATCCAAAACCAAATCTGATTGAAAAATGAATGAAAATAGCCGGAAAGCTAGCAAACTTATGAGCATCCGAAGATGAAGATTTCTAACCTGTCTGATGAGTGGTGAATTGTCGGGTCTCCATCCGGCTCACCCTTTGCTGACTCTGTTGATATTGGGTTTGCTGGTACTGACTCGATTGTTGACTCTGTTGAGTCAATTGTTGACTCTGATCCTGCTGTCGTTGCATTTTACCACCACAAAAATCTCACAAAAGCGAAGAGAAAAAATAACAATAAATTCCCAAAAAAAAAAAGTTAGCACAAACACAACACTAACACGAAGAAAATAGTTCGTTCAAAGATAAAAAATATACAAGTCCTTTCACGTCGGTTTTATTGCCTTCCACGGCTTCATTTAGCAGAAGTTACGTTATCATCCCCGATTTACTACTTATCTACACCAAGACGTCGGTCGTTTGCGAATTGCGAGCGAAGAATGTCTCCATCTCCCACAAGGAGACCTGCAGAAGCCCGTTGGAGGGGCTCTCGAAACCGAGAAACTCCGATATGTTCTATTTTAAGACACGTGCTATATGATACAGAATCAGTCGTAGAAACGTTGATGTTCTGCCATCTCACAACTTCGTAGAAGACTAAGAACATTACATTCAAAACCGCCCCTAAACAACGATGAGCCCTTCGCAAACCCACCCGATTAAAAATGTGGCTTGCAAAAAATTCTTGCAAGCTTAATTAAAACACAAAAAAGAAAAATTTAACAATGAAGACGTCCACCCTTAAAAATTATTCTTAGTCGACAAATTGATAGGAATACAAATTGTGAAATAACTGCAAAATGTAGTAATTAAAAGCATTGCTAAAAAAACCGGCGCGGGTACTTATGTACGCGCGTTGGAAGTTATACTTCTTTGGTGTGATGAAATTTAATTTAACCACGTGCTATTTTATGCACCTTGGTTTTGTGTATAACTAAACCAGTGGTTTCACCACTATACTAGGCCTCCATTTAAAAAAACCTTCCAATCATTGCTTTTATAACATAAAATCAATCTTTACTAAACTAATTTTATATTTTCCCGAGAACGGAATGTGCCACTATTTTATTTTTTTTTTTTATTTATTTAGTTTTATCGAAAATTTTTATTTTAAAGCGAGAGAGCCAGGAAATGACACCGGCTATAGTTACTAAGGGTACGTAGGAACATCCCCTCACAATATAAAGCAATTCTATTTTTTCATTTTTTCCCAAAACTACATGGGTTAAAACCCATATTTTTTCAAAATAAAAAACGTTTTTTTAAGCTTTGAAATAACACGCCTATGGTTTCTTAGACCTATCTGAAGCCAAAAAGGCAGTCAAAAGTGCAGCCAAATCCGAATCGGAATAGTTTTTAAAGATCCGTCCACAAATAACAGCGCTACGATTTTTTTAAAGTTCAAAATTGTGCAAAAAAGTAAACCTAAAATTGCAATTTTTAATTTTCGAAAAATTCGTTTTGCGTTTGATTTCGAGCGCCGACCGATTTCTGACTCGTTTTATCCGAAATGACAACGTCGTTTATAAAGAAAAGTCGACACTTTTCAGAAAGTTTATGAAGTAAGAGACCCAATGCCCGATCACTATTTTGTCGTGTTGAATATAGTAAACAATAAAAATATTTTTATCTATTAAAATGTATTTTAATTTTTTTATTCATTAAAGGGGTTTTTTGATGTATTTTAAATGTGTTTATTAAATTCAAAAATAATATTGTACTTTACTGTTAAAGAAATATATAGTAAGCAAAAACGCTACATATCAGTTGAAAAGATCCATATACTTTTTTGCAACACCGAAACTAATAACACACTTTGTAAAAATTTATGAACGCACCTTATGACAGAAAGAATATTGTCAATTACGAATTCGAAATGTCGAGAAGAAAGAAACCATATCGAGCATCTCATTGATAAAAAAACGAGGTTTTCAATATTTTTATTTGGCCCGAATCGTTCTAATATGTGTTTATCCGGCCTGCGATAGAAAAAAATTACCCACCCCTGGTATAGCTAAATAAAAGATTTAGGCAGTTGGGAAAATATACCACGTAAAAAAATGCGTTAATGGCCGCACTATTTTATTGCCCGTTTAAATGCCCAGCAAATAGTGATCTCTTTAGTTGTTATTTTGTAAGTATAAAATTTAAAGTACAGTTTAAAATCTCAAATCGTAAAAAAGCAAAATAAAACGATATCGCAAAGGCCAGGTAAGAAATGCGATAAAAGGCCGGCTCGCAAATAACCCGAAGCTTCTACATCATTCCGTGACGTATCAAAATTCAGCACAAAAGTAATTAATTTAGGGATTAGTTATGATTTTTTGCAAAAGCCACTAAAGCTCGAAAATTATTAATTTTTTTGTAAGTACGGTGGTACCAAAATTTTTGAGATTCCATTAATTCTACACAATGAAAATCGAAAAAATTAATAAAGATCTTTAAAAAAAAACTTACAGCATTGAATTTCGCAGAGGGGATGCTTCTTAGAGGTAGAAGGCCCTTGGTAAACACTGTCACTCTACACGTTTAAATAATCAGTAATAAATAAATGTTTTGGGGAGCGTTTAACTGAGCTCTTCGACGTGCCTTACACAACTGAAATGTGCGGGGAACGGGTGTGGGAATTCCAGTTTGTGATAAGCATTTTGTTTACGTGTTATTTGAATTAAATTTTTGGGCATTTACGTACAATTAGGGGTACGTAGGAACATCCCCTTGCAATATAAAGCAATTATATTTTTTTCATTTTTTGCCAAAAAAACATGGGTTAAAATCCATGTATTTTCAAAAAAAAACTTTTTTCAAAGCTTTTAAATAGCACGCCTATGGTTTCTTAAGCCTATCCGAAGCCAAAAAGACTGCCAAATCCGAATCGGAATAGTTTTTAAAGAACCGTCCACAAATAACGGGGCTACAATTTTTTTAAAGTTCAAAATTGTGCAAAAAAGTGGACATAAAATTGCAACTTTTAATTACTCGAAAAATTTACGTTGCGCCCTGTACTTATTTTACATGTATCTTATGTAACAAAGTCCCAGAATTCCGAATTGGTCTCGCTTGTAATGATTGCATCGAAAATGAGAGCGCTACTATTGTTTTTGTGAATCAAGGGGGTATTTTTTTGATTTATTTAATTTTATCGAAAATTTTTATTTTAGAGCGAGAGCGCCAGGAAATGACACCGGCTATAGTTGCTAGGGGTACGTAGGAACATCCCCTTGCAATATAAAGCAATTCTATATTTTTCATTTTTAAATAATTTATTAAAAATTGCAGTAAGTACAAAATTAAAGTCATCAGCTTATTCTGTAACATTAACAACCCCGTTAAACTTACCCTCAGAGAAAGAAGCGGGGGATTGAGGTCGTTCGTAAGGGGGTAATTCTGGAGTAACACTTCGACTTCCAGTACGGAATTGTCGGTACGTGCCGTACATGTGGGATGGAACCCCTGACATACATCAATTTTAGCAAGTTTCTTCGCACGAAAGGAAAATGTGAGTAAAAGCGGAAGCGCCTACGGATTATTGTTACAGGCTGTATATATTAGTAGTTTTGTTATAATTGCATTTTGTGCAAAGGCGGTTTTAGCCCAAGACGAAATATCAAAAATATTTGGCACACTTTCGCACCAAATATTGATTCATACATTTAAAATAGCTCGTCATATAACTGTTTCCATACTCTAGCTCATACTTTAAATGCACTGGCGCTGTTGCGTGGTTTCTTACTTAATTTTGAAATTTTGAAAGTGAAATATTGGAGAAGCTTGTAATGTTACCATCAAGGCTTGTATTTATAGAGGAGCTTTTGGTTTATAATGTCGTCCGACTATTTTTTATGTGTATAAGTAAGAGATAGTATTCGGATAAAAAGCTCTTAAAGAATGAGGTTTTTGGCATTTGCTCGAAATTAACGATTAGTTATTTTTATAATTAAATAGTTTGTTGATCTAATTTGAATACATAGTAAAATCTGGTCTGTTTGTTTGGCACAAATATTGTAGGTTTCAGAAGAAATAATTTTGTGTATTTAATCCAAACAAAATTATTGTAAAATAGCTCTTTTGTACATTGCAAAATTTGAATTGCATTGAAATAAATTTTAAGCGAACATTTTGAGCATAATATAGAAATTTTAATTTTTAATATGGAACCGCATTAACCCTCCGCATACTAGGTGACTAAATGTCACATGCTATACTAGGTGGGGTTTGCCATACCCCGAAAAATAAATCCACAAAATTGTACTTTATGACGGTTAAATGATAAGAAATATATTTTAATAACCAATAATGAATAGGTTTAAGTAAAACACATATTTATTTATGCATTAAAATAGACTTATTAATAAAAATACTAAAAATTTACTTTTTTTTCAATTTATAAACTATTGAGTTTTTTCTTGAGCACTAAATTCCAATGCCACGTGTCAATTACGATACCGAATAATAAGAAAACCTAACATAAATTTCATTTTGGCCTCCTTGTTGAAATACAAATTAATTTTACGGCAATTTCTTAAAGATACGCCATAATTTAGACCACTAAATTACACGAAATATTAATTGAATAATTTTAATCGTTCCCTCTCACTTGCATTGACAAGATTATCGTATCTTCTCGCTCCCTTCCACTCATTGCTATGGTAAATACGTTTTTAAAATATAAAATCGATATTTACTAAATTAAATTACAATTTTTGATTTGAAGGAGCACACGGTATATTATACTAATGTAATAAACGCGAGGATGTGCGCATTCGAGCGAAAAGTGGCACATTTCCGAGCGAGGGAGGCAAATGAAGCGCGACGCGGAGCGGCGCGCTTCATTTTCCCGAGATCGGAATGTGCCACTTTGAGCTCGAATGTGCACACTCGGTTTTAAACACGATTCACAAAATTTTGACTAACAAATTACCCAAAAAATTAATTAAATAATTTAATCGTTTTCTCTCACTCGTACCAACGAAATTATCGTATCTTCTCGCTCCCTTCCACTCATTGCTATGGTAAATACGTTTTTCGAATATAAAATCGATATTTACTAAATTAAATTAAAATTTTTGATTTGAAAGAGCACACGGTAAATTATACTAATGTAATAAACGAGAGGATGTGCGCATTCGAGCGAAAAGTGGCACATTTCCGAGCGAGGGAGGCAAATGAAGCGCGACGCGGAGCGGCGCGCTTCATTTTCCCGAGATCGAAATGTGCCACTTTGAGCTCGAATGTGCACACTCGGTTTTAAGCATGATTCACAATAATTTAGACAGATTAATTAGACGAAAAACTAGTTAAATAATTTCGATCGTTCCCTCTCACTTGCACCGACGCGATGGTCGTATCTTCTCGCTCCCTTCCACTCATTTGCTATGGTAAATACGTTTTTCGAATATTAAATCGATATTTACTAAATTAAATTAAAATTTTTGATTTGAAGAAGGGCAGGATAAATTATACTAATGTAATAAACGAGAGGATGTGCGCATTCGAGCGAAAAGTGGCACATTTGCCTCCCTCGCTCGGAAATGTGCCACTTTGAGCTCGAAAAAATTTTTCATGTTAGTTATACTCCACCTAGTACACGGAAAGTTAAATTGAAAGTGCGATATTAAAAAAAAATTAGAAAATTTTAGAAAACACTTTGTTTCGAAGAAAACATAAATGTTACCGCTTAAGATCTAAATTGGATTTAAAGATATTTATAGTAAAAACAGCTGAAACTTTCTTGTATATTTTCTCACTTATTTTTAGTACGAAAAAAATAAAAAAGCGCCTGTCTAAAAAATAAATTCCAAGCCCATATATCAATTTTCACGCTCGTAGTAAACAGGCACGTTAAATAAATATTTTCAAGAAAATTTCTTCTTATTGTCTTTTGTAACGCATAGTTCTTTTGATTATTAAGGTATAAATAAATTTTACACCTTAGCAATTACTAAAAATAAAAAATCATTTATAATTCACCTCTGCTCCAAAAATAATTATATTTCAAACACAGACACTTTTTTTAATAAATTTGATAGTGTTAAGCTGGCAATAAGCCCAGTGCAGTTGTATAAAAATTGTTTAGTTAGGCTTTCTAGCTTGGAAAACTTAATTTTGGCAAATTTAAATCTAGAGCTTATGAAAACCTGCTGAAAATGTAAATCCTACGATCAGTAATAAATTTTGCAGTTGACTACATTTTTTTCTAAAAACGCTCGATTATGGTTGAATAAAATTTGGAAGTGTTTATAAGTTGCTATTTTTGCAAATGCGATTTGGCAACGCCACGCTATTTATATTTTACCGGAAAAGTAGAATAATTATCATTTTTGTCCTGTTTTTGCCTCCCACGTTCGTCCACCTACAGCCTCTTTTTTTTAAGTAAATAAAATAACTCTTGGAAAATTTGAAAATTAATCACCCTTTTACGTACGAACATATTAGCTGTATGCATTCAGATTATTTTTTTAAATGAGTATATTTGGAAACCAAACTCGTCAGAAAGCTGCCCAATTTAATTAATGTCAAAAACTTACATTTGCGGCCAAAATAAAATATTGCCACAAAAAAATGAATATAGTTCGAGGCTGAGCGAATAAATGCTTGTATTGTAAGTCGTTTAATTTTGCAAACGAGTACAAGGAATTTGAGTTTTTCGCAAAAATAACCCTGTATAATTAGAAAGCCTTTTTGTGTTCCAAAAAAACTTCTACATTTTTTTTCCTTCTAAATCATTACTCTTAGTTGTTATTTTTTTAAATTCCATAGAGAATTAGTTCTAAATTTGAATGAATCTTAAAATAAACTTTATTAAGCCCATTTCTAAATCCAACACTGGTATTTCCTTTTGCTACCGAAGTCGAAGGAAATATATCAGCTAAGTGTGTAGTTTGTAAGCCCGATTTCTGTTTTACATAAGGACTGTTGGGAATATTACTCAATCTGATCAATTTCTTTAATAAAAATGCGATTGAAGTCCTAAATGACTGTATTATTAAATATAACATCTGTATTAATGCAAAAATATATTTAGACCGACTGAAATCGAGAACAATTTACTATTTCAGGAACGAGAGTCATATGTTGAATCAGATTAACACAAAAACTCAACAAAATAAATAAACAAATTATTAATTCTTATAATTCTTTCCCAATCACCACTTAAAATTACTTCTCCTTTTGTTTCCAAATTATTTTTCCGTGTGATTGCTGAGAAAATTGTAAATGTATTTTGTTAAGTCTTCTGAAATCGGTTTGGTTCTGTTTTTGACTATTCACTAAATCGTTTTGAAGGCACAAGTAATCTGTTTCGAAGCAGTAATTTACATCAGACGCTCCAGGAGCAAACTTAAGAAATTTCGTAATGTTTTCTTTAAATAAAAAAAAAACGTAGAAGTAATGAGGAAAGCTTTACACCTCATTCGGTTAACATCAAGGCTATTTTAAGAATTTCCTTGGGCAAACTTCCATAATTTACTTTGTGGGCGATTGGTAAAACCGTCTAAAATCTGATTCAATTGTTGTTCGATTTTATTAGTTAAAATATGCACGAAAAAGTGCCAAATTCAAAGACACATCTTCTGGGGTTTATAATTAATCACACTTTTTGATATGTTGCGCCATCAATAAGGTTTTTTTAAACGAAATCGTTTAAATTACAAATAAACCACCAAAAAATGTTTTAACTTGTCTTCTTTTTTGAAATCGTTAAAAGTGTTCGGTTGGGATTATTCTTAAAATGTTTAAACGCAATTTCACCTGTCCCATTTACCGGAGTCCAATTGATTGATGTGCAAAATTTTGGCAACAATTTATAAATGTCACTCTAATTAATTTAATTCAAACAACATTCCTTCTGATTTATTTCACTGATTATTTTTTTATTGTTTATTAAATTGAACGCATTCCAGCTAAAGATTTGAAAAGTGGAAGCACGATGGCTGAGACAAACGATAGAAAGTTTCTTTTTGAAAATTGCTTGTGGCCATAAATATAAAGTGCTTTTATGATAACTTCGACTATTTAATGTTCTTCGAGGGGTACCTTTTATTGGCTCAAAATTTAATCCGCAAAGTTACTGCTCTTCCATCATGTACTGCCCGCGAATATGAGCGTAATTTTAAATATAAAAATTGTAATATACGACTTGGCATAAGAGGCAGCTGAACATTATATTTATAAACCTTTACCAACATAAGTTCAAAGAGTGTTTAGTTTTAACAATGTAAGCTGTAATAAATGAAGCTAAACATACGATGAAAAATACAGAAGCATCGACGTAATTCTACTAATTTTATAATGCAAAATCAAATCTCCAATAAAAAATGCTGACAAACAATATAAAACACCTTAAGCTTTAAATTCGAAAAGAAACCAAATTTAAAAAAATATTACAATCGAGGAATGGAAATTGTTCAAAATCAGCTTCATTTATGAAATTAAGATAATTAAATTTAGACAAATGTCGTTAAGAACACCAAAGTTTAACAACCACGAACGCAATTATTTATTGGCACTATTTTCCGCTACAATTAAAAAAGCAACTGAGCCAAAATAAAGCGCCAAAAATAAACAACACAAATATTTAACAAATTCGAGCACCGAACTCGATTTTTAAGTCTAAAATCACAACTACCTTTTAGCTGCATAAACTACAGTAAAACTCAATTATACGGATTTGCGATCATCCGGATTGTCAACTGCGTTCGTTTTTTCCTGTTAAAACGGGACGCTTCGTAATCGTGCTTAAAACCGTGTGTGCCCATTCGAGCTCAAAGTGGCACATTCCGATCTCGGGAAAATGAAGCGCGCCGCTCCGCGTCGCGCTTCATTTGCCTCCCTCGCTCGGAAATGTGCCACTTATCGCTCGAATGCGCACATCATTGCATTATTTGGATTTGTCTGTATTAGTCTTTTCTTTTTTCAATTAAATATAGTGCCAAAAAAATATTTTGTTTGGAAAAAATTAATAACTCTTTTCAAAAGCACCAAATTAGCCATTTGGGATTTTTTTCAAATACGGAACTGTAAATTTTAATTAAAAATTTATAGAAAGTAAATTGATGATTGTGAATGGTGCTTAAAACCGAGTGTGCACATTCGAGCTCAAAGTGGCACATTCCGATCTCGGGAAAATGAAGCGCGCCGCTCCGCGTCGCGCTTCATTTGCCTCCCTCGCTCGGAAATGTGCCACTTTTCGCTCGAATGCGCACATCCTCGTATTTATTGGATTTGCCTATATTATTATTTTATTCTTCAATTCAAAAAATTAAAAGTCGACTAAATTAGATCTATTTTAAGTTTGAAAAAGGTTCGATATTTTATTCCTTTTGATAAGTTAACACAGTTCTCTTCCACACGCCGAATTGTAGCGAGCTTGCTAAAAATATTTTCAGGTGTACTTTCGAATGTTTACTAATTCGCATTTTTGATTAATTAAAATTGTATATGATTCAAATTTTCTGAAGTGGACCACTAAAAATCAACTAGTTGATTTTTATATCATCTTTTGCAGATTGTTAAAGGTTTATATCGATGCTCTCAGTAGAAAAGTGTCTAACTCCACTTTTTTTCAAAAATCGTTTTTTTGTATTTTCTGTTCAAAAATATAATTTTCCATATGCCCTGAATTTGGTAAGCGCATAATTCAAATTTTTCAGTTCAAAAATTAAAGAATAAAATAATCAATGTTCCAGCAGACTACGTTGATGTATGTAAAATTGCAACAAAGAAAGCATACACAGTCGAGTACTTGAATTTCAAATATTTTAAGTCATTTAATAAAATAAAATATTATTCTTCAATACGCCCAGGAAACAAAACAGGTGATCCAGTTGTTACTAATATAAGAGGACTAAAATATACACCTCATGGTGATATTTACTACAAATTAAATTTTTCGAATGAGTGTACTTTACTACCTCAGAGAAAAAATAAAATAAAAACCTGTTTGACTTTTCAACAACTACCCGGACTCTATTGCCCCAGACTCAAAATAAAGAAAGGAAAATATGAAAATTTGCAAGAATTGAAGAAAACATTGCCCATTGACTATCTTCAGTTTTATGATAATCTTCCTTACGAAAAATAAAACGGTCAATTGTTTTTTTACGCATTATTAAAATTATAATTAGATTATTTAACATAAAATTGCAATCATGATACGATGTTGAAGCTAATTGAACGAAATATTACAAATTTACTTTGCCAAATATTATACTAAAGATTTAAAATCTCGTTTAGACTCCATTTTGTTGAGTATTAAAGAATTAATGTACAATATAGTTTTACTATAGTTAACGTTACTGATATTTATAAACCTACCTATTTATAAAAAGTTAACCAGTTAAAAAATTTTAATTTAATAAATATAAAATATTCCAATTGATTTAATTGATTACTTCAACTCATATCTACTTTTTAATTTCAGAATGCAAATTGTCTAACTCTTCATATAATTTTAGAATTTCAGGATGAAAATTATCTAACTCCAAAAAAGCTTCTTAGCTGATACAATTTTGGTACGAAGACATATTTTTATATATGTACTCAATAATAAACATATTTTTAACAATAATCAATTTTTTTATTAATTATTTTATCATTTTTTTATTAATTAAACGTTTTTTGGCTCTCCTGAAAAATTTACAAAAATGAAGTTAGACAATTTGCTAATTAGATATATCAAAATTAATGTCTCCAAATATTTTTGGGTAATTTTCATTTTTGTAAAAATTATAATCAAATTAGTTTTAATGCACATTTTGTATACACTGTTGTAATTAGACTTCATTTATGGATTAATTCAATTTTTAAATATAAAAAAAATTATGTGACATAAGGAGTGCGTCAAAATTTTAGTTTAACTTGGGTGGGGTATGTTACAAAAAAAGTTGGAAAATAAGAGTCAAAATTTGGAAAAAGTTAAAGTATTTTTTTTCATGTACGATGACGTCTCCCATCTAGTATAATTTGAAAGCACTAAATTAGAAATAAGGTTTTTGTTAAAAATACCCTACTGTAATTTTTAATTAAAAGAAAAGCAAGAAGTGGTACATTTAGTTCAGTTTGATTTAATTAATATTATTTGTAAGAGAGACGAATAAGCTAGGCAAATTCAATTATTAAGGAGTATGTGCACTTTCAAGCGAAAACATTTTCCGAATAGAAAATCTGGATTTGAAGGATTTGTTATTAATATAGTCGAATCTAATTAACACGAAGATGTGCACATTCGAGCGAAAAGTGGCACATTTCCGAGCGAGGGAAGCAAATGAAGCGCGACGCGGAGCGGCGCGCTTCATTTTCCCGAGATCGGAATGTGCCACTTTGAGCTCGAATATGCACACTCGGTTTTAAGCACCATTCACAATAATCAATTTACTTTAAAAAAATTCAATTAATTTTAAAACCGTAGTTGCGCTCTCAAACTGTCTCCTTTGGGCTTCGCTTATTTTTCATAATTTTTTACTTTTCTCATTGCGAAATTGCCGTGAAATTAATTTATATTTAAATAAGGAGACTAGAATTAAATTCTTGTTAAGACTTCTTAATATTCAGTATCGTAATTGACAATTTGTTGAAAACGGGACATTTTGGCATCCCGAGTGATTGCTTGGAGACAACGGGACAAATGGTCTGAAAACGAAACAGTCCCATTCTATACCGGAAGTATGGTCACATTATATATAGCTAAAATTCGTTTTTTATACATTCAATAAACCGAATTTTCGATTATCCGAATGAGCTGCAACAATAATTAGTCCGGATAACCGAGTTTCTACTGTACTTAAAATGCACCTTAATTTAAAAAAATTATCATTTCTGTTTAAAGCAGTTAACTATTTACATTAGTTATTTACAGAAGAAGTATTAAAGTCCTCCCAACGCCACAGAAGTAAGAAGATCGAAAGAAAACTACAATAAGTCAAAAGCCTTTAATATGAGAGAAAAAACATTCACAATAAATAGAATAAATAAAGATCAAACATGGACAAGCAAAAAAAAACCCCAAAACTTAAAAAGGATCGTTTGTGTATAAAAAATTTTGACTAAGACTACATATCCGTCCAAAAAGCAATTTCTGCAATGGTTATGACTAGTATAAGGCACTTGCTTTATCTTTACCAAATCTAAAAAATGATCCGGGACGAAAAGAAATCTGCAACACCGACTACAACTACACCCCTCGACAGCAAGGATTAAAAAGGGAGCTTTATTCCTTCATTTATCAATAGGCGAAAGCTACAATAAATGTGCGAGCAGCTTTAGACTAGAGTAATGTTACAAATTATTCGATTCCTCCACCTTTTACTCTTTTTTTTTGCGTTAAAGATATTGAGAACGTCGCTCACCTGGAACTTGTAAATTCGCAGTGGTTCCTATCGCTCCAACCTGATTCGTTGCGGTGCACGTGTAAGTTCCTGCGTCTTCTAAAAATTATTATGTATTTTTATTTAGAACAACAAAAATGTTGGTACTGGTTTACCCGGAAAGGCTTGTGGGATGGTCAATCGACAGACGCCGTTTCTAAAATGAATTTGCTGATCCGAAGAGTTCTCAATGATCCTTCCATTTTTCGACCATAGAACTGTAGGGGAAGGTTCCGATTGAACTATGCACTCAAATCTGGCAGCTTGGCCACTAACAACTGCGATATCTCGAAGAGGCTACAAAGAAACATTTGATCTTCTGCGTTCAAGCAAAATAATAAAGAAACTCACAGTTATGAAGATTGGAGGTCTTTTGGCTTGAACGGTGTTCTGACCCATGCTTCCTGGGGTGCTCGGTGCACTCGTTGGAGTTTCGGTGTTCCTGTGACCTACAAAAAGTTAATTAAATTAGAACGAACGTAAACAAGATCAAAAAACCAAACTAAAGCAGGGGATGCAAAACAACAACTAAAACACCCGCACACGAAGTACCTGCAGCATTGAAGGCAGGAGAAGTGCTCGGTAAACTGGGCGACAGTGAGACGGGACTCACTGAAGATTGCTCCCAACGTGGACTACTCAAATAATACTTTTTCTTAGCTTCGCTTTCGTATTCAGACATTTCGCTCTCAGAAGTCGGTTCCCATTTCACAGACTTGGGGGCCGAAAATTTAGTGGGGCGAAAGGAAGGGTAGGAATTGTGCTTGGGTTGGGTGGTTTCGTGATAGACGGGCATTTCGATATCTCTGGTTCGCTTGGGGGGCGCGATTATGGTCTTCTTGGGAACGGGTATCTCGCCCCCTTTACTTTGGCCGGGCAAAATAACGCCAAATTCGTAACCAAAATCGTATTTGAAATAAATTAGACCTGTGTCGGGGTCGACGTGTTTGGTTCCTACAGAATTTCAATTAAATTCGATTCTAATTAAACGAAAAAAATTAATACCCACCGTATTGCGCAGCTCTGGATTCCTCTCTATAAACTTGGGCATCGCCATCGCCGCTTTTCTTAGGCAAAGGCTTCTCAGTTTTCTTATTAACATCCGTCATTATTTCATGGGCGAATTGCTGAGCTTTCGATTTAAACTGGTGTGTCATGTCTTCCATATGCTTAGAAGCGATTTTTGTGGCAGTTGATCTGACTGATTTTTCGGGGACGAAGCCGTACTCAGGAGGAGAGCCTGGTTTAATCCCTTCGGAGGATTTAGTGTATCTCACGATTTGATTGGAATCGGTTTCCTCGAAGCGCTTCTTCATGCTTCCGACACTGTTAGAATGGTCGGTGGGTCTCGGCATGAGAGGGGTTGGGTGTCGAATTCCATCGGGGATACCACTCTTTCTTTCTGGATAGGGACGCTGATGTGACGAGTCGTTTGAGGCGGTTTAACTCTACGGAAACGTAGTTCTCCCGTGTCGCTATCGCCAGAGGTCCACGAAGAATTAATTTTCGATTCATAATCGCTGTCTCTGAATTCTCCTTTGATGAATTTTGTGGGAGTTGGTGTGCTGGTTTGTTTAAAGGACTTCTGTTGTTGATTTCCGAAAGTTATGACCTTGTGGGTTTGCTGTAGGCTCACACTTCGATGGCAATGCTCTGAGGACTCCTTAAGATGCATTACGTTAGAAGTTTCAGTTTGAACAGCATTTTGATAAGGAGCGCTGGTGGTTGATCGATAATATTGTGTCGTTTTAGGACCTGGAGCGTAGTCCATCTTTGGAGGGGAGCCTGGTCTCAAAGGAACTGCAGGAGTTGCGACTATTACTTCCATAACTCTGGGGGTCAACGGCTTCGGTTTGTGTACCACCTGTGTTTTGCTCGTTTTTTCTGTAAGCACTTCATTAATTTTGATGGCGGCACTGGGTTTCTCTATGGGTTCGAATTTAGGTCGTGGTGGCCCATTGAAATTTGGAGGCTGATCAAATGCCGTGGGTGGCGTCGGAGTTCTGGCGCTCGCTTGAGAATGTCTTCCGCTCGGTGTTAAAATAGGACGCACCGGTTTATAACAACGATCAGCATCTGAACCCCAAACAGGAGGAATGCGACCTTCGTAATCGCTCTCATAGTCGCTCTCGCGAAATTCCCCTTTGATAAATCTCGAAGGACTCGGTGGTGGGGCGCATTTCGACCTTTTCTGTCTTTGGGGCTCCGACTTGTACGGGAAAGGCTCCAAACTCGAATCTCTCTCGTCGCGACGGATTATGCTTTCGCTGGTCGTTGTAATTATTGGAGTCGATACCAATTCCTACAAGTATTAAAATATTAATTCTCGTCGCGTCAAATAATAATAATTCATTATTAGTCGAAAGAACACAAAAATGTTAAGTTTCCTACTACAAACACAATTAAAAAAAATAAATAAATAAAAGCATTCCACATCAAAAATCGAACCTTTTTCGGCACTGTGAACGACGGTACATGTTTCTTGTAAACCTTAGGAGGAGGAGGTCTGGGAGCGGATTGAGATTCAAAGATAGATTTGTGATGACTCACGGAAGAGCTACTGGAATAGGAAGTCTCTTCTCTAAATTCAGATTTCATCGTCTTTTTACGCAAGGTAAAAGGCTCATCTGTGTCAGCCATATATCCATCAACGGCGGCCCTATTTTTAAATGTAGGAGGTCCCTGTTGCGCTTGCAAAAATTCCGGAGGAGTCCCAGGTTTTAAAAGAGGAGGAGACATCTCCCTTCTAATCGGAACATGAACTTCTTTTTTGATTTGCTGCTTTTTAAATATTTCTTTGTCCTGATAAGATATTGTGGGACGAAGTTGTCCCGTTAAATGCCCAGGTTGTTCAAATTTAGAGGGTGGTAACGGTTCAGGTTCGACGGATCTCGAACGTGGGCTAGGTGCGGCCATTCGAGGGGGTGCAACTCTTCGAAAACTCGATTCTTCTGTATCGCTTGTGCAAGCCTTCCATTTCGATTGATGAATTCTGGTCGATTCGAAATCGCTTTCGTAATCGCTATCAGCAAAGCGGCCTTTCAGAAATTTGGATGGGGTGGGCGGCGGCCCAACTTTAGTAAATCTCGGTTTTTCAGGTTCTGCTTTGTAAGGAAAAGGTTCCAAATCGGGGAATTTCTCGAATGGTTTACTTGGGATAACTTTTGGGGGTTCAACGTGTTTGATGGGACGAGCTGGTACTGGGGGTGCTTGCGGTTTTTCTTGTTTGGGAGGCAACGGTGGAGCTATCGTTGTTCTAAGTTCTGGTGGGGGCTGAGCAAAAGCAATTTCGGGAGCTGGACCTGGTTCTAAATAAACTTCATCTGTGATGTCTTGAACTGAAGCTGGTCTAATTGAGAGGGCATGAATTGAAGGAGCGATGGGTTTGTAGATCGGCTTTTCATCCTCCAATTTCTGTGCCGGTGGCCAAGATTTAATTATTTCCGAAGGCTTCATTAGTTGTTCTTGGATCACGCTCTCGCTTTTGTGCATTTCTGTTTTAGATGAAGAAATGGTGTGCCCAAATTCGGTTTCGTGGAGATCTGTAACCCTTGCAATGTAATGCATCACTGGAAGAGGAGGAGGTTCGTTCATAACGGTACTATGTTTGGTGTACGATTCAGTTCTTGTCTTAACAGGAGCCCATTTCTTTCTAGAGTCGTCTGTGCAGAGTACGACTTATGCTCTTGCATTAAGGGTGGTGGCCAAGATGTCTCGCTGTGGGTCTCGCTAAATTTATGTGCCCAACCCTTCTCCATGGCAATTCCTTCAGCCGAAGGCTCCGACAAGGCAGAAATTGGTCTCGTTTGCCTTTCAAAGGTTGAATGAAAAGAGGCCGCAGATACTGGTCGTGGTTGAATTTCTGCCTCTTTATGGGGCACCCATAATTTTTCCATTTCAATGCCTTTGGCCGATGGGCGAGGTGAAACAGGTCTTGGTGGAGGAGCTTCGGTTCTTAAAAGCGATCCGAATTTGGGGGAGGTTCGAACGTCTTCAGTCTTAGGGGCAAAACAAATTTCAGCTGGTGGTTCAGGTTGTAAATTAAAGGACTCGTGATGATACGACTGCTTACTCGATGAGAATTGACTACTTGAATATTCCTTCTGTTGAAAGGGTTGATAAGTTGGCGCAACTGGGGATTGATAAGATGGCATAACCGGTGGTTGATAGGTGGGCAATTTAAATTCAACAGGTTGATATTTGGGTAATTCTGGTGGTGGTGGAGGCCTGTAAGAAATTTCGCTCTTCTGTGAGACATCTTCAAATTTTGTGTAGATGTCCGATTGTAAAGGGGTACCTTTGCAAATCTCTTTGGGTTTAGGAGGCTCGTCGCTCTGTTTTAATTTTTGAACAAAGTAATCTAATGAAGATTGCTTTGTAATGGATGACGTTTGAATGCCCGAGTCTTCGCATAGCTCTTGGGGATATGTAGGCTCTATGTAGAAATCAATTGGAGTTTTTTTTTCTGGCACTGGCGTAGCAGGGGGCATAGTGATTTTGGGGATAGAAGGTGCGAAATCGGCTGTGCTGCTATGTAATTGTATGGTTTTCGATTCATGCGAGATTTTGGTTTCGGTTACGGTTGAGTATTCTTCGTTGCTCGAAGTTTTAGAGAATTGATTCTGGCTGGATTCGATGAAGCTTTGTGGTTGGGAAATAGGTTTGTATGGAGTTATTGCTAAAGGTTCGGGTGGTACAATTTTAATGGGGATTTCTTGAGCTTTGGGCCTTGTAAATGATGCCTTAGACTGCTCGGCAGCTTGAGCCTTAGTGAAAAAAATTAATTATGATGAAGAAAGAAGATTTTTAGGATAGATAATGTTAAAATAACACTTACCAAAGTTTCGTGCTTGTGCACGTCTTCGAAAACGACTGTTTTGACAACTTCGACCATCGTATCGGGGGTGGGTTCGAAGACTGCAAAGTCTGCTATGCTTTGTGCTTCGCCACCGTCGTTAACAGCCCTCGCCATATATTTCCCAGTATGTTGAAAATCAGCTGAAATATTTTTAATGTAAACGTGCCAATTATTATTTTTTAAAACGCAAACCTTTTTCAATCATAAGAGTATGCGAGTTTCCGTGAGTGACTATTTTAAACCCATCCTTGAAAACATCCCTCAGTGGTTTATCATCCTTATACCAAGAAACTGTAGGAATGGGAGTACCAGTAACTTCAATTTCCATATGAACCCTATCACCTTTCTTAACAACTTGTGCTTGTAATCTGCGCCCGAAGACTGGCGGAAAAACAGTTTCTAAAAGTAAATATATTAATATATATTTTCTTTTATATATAAATAATTAAAAAACCTACTTCGAACCACCAAATCTGAAGTGCTGACGGCAGATCCAACGTCATTGACAGCGGTGCAGGTGTACCTTCCAGAATCGTGGGTTGTCACTCCTTTAATTTCGATCCTCACCCTGTTGAGTTCGTAGGAAACATTAACGTTCCCGCCGCTTCTAATTTCAGTGCCATTCCTCGTCCAGGTCACTGTAGGACTAGGACTTCCATCAATAATACCTTCGAGAATGACATCAACCCCTTGATCCACAATTTTACCCACAATAGGACTAGTAAATTTGGGGGGACGAGTCCTGATGACCTTCTGAATTTGTTCCGATGTTGTGGAGCTACTGAAAGGTTGTTTCGGCAATTCACCTCCAATTGTGACAGTTGAAACTGATTTCTCTTGAATAATGGGTGACTGATCACCGATTTTGTGGTATTCTTCGACCAAGTGCGATTCTTTCACTTCGGGGGGTTGCTGGTTGAATTGTTTAAAAGATTGGGAATCCTGTGAGATAAATCCACGGACTTCTACCTGCGGTTCGGCTAAGGAAGAACTAGTCACCACTTTGCTACTAGAAGACGTGGAAGATTGCATAAAGACTTCACGTTTTGAATTGTAAGTCGCCGAATCCATTTGTTGCAGTTGATTTGTGTAAGCGGGATCGGGAAGAGCTACGTCGCCAGAGGGTTGGACCAAAAGGGTTGCAACACATGTTGCTCTGCCTGCTTCGTTTTCGGCAATGCAGATAATTTTTCCGGAATGTTCCTTTTTGATGTTGGGGATTGATAATACTTGTCTTTCGCCCGAAGTTGAGATCAATAAGTCCTTACCAGACACTGGCTCGTCGTTGAAGAGCCACTTAATTTTCGGGGTTGGTTTGCCAGTGACGATGCACTCAAATTTGGTGGCGTGTCCTCGAAGGCTGTGCGGTCGGCAAAAATCTCTTTGAAAATCGGTGCGGACTTAATTTCCTCATATTCCTTTTGACCTTCAGCAGGTTTAAACGACTTAACGATTAATTGAGAGAAGCATTTGGCATCGCCACAGGAATTGGTTGCTTTAACTGTGTACACCCCTTTATCCTCGGGGGTGACGCAGTCGATTTCGAGCTTAACATTTCCTTCGTTGTCGTGAATGAGTTTAACGTGTTCGTTACTGTGGATATCTAGATTATTGAGTAGCCACCTAATTTCGGGACGCGGCTCGCCAGTTACAGTTGCATCAAAAATAACTTTGTCCCCTTCTGAAACCAAAACGTCAGACAAGAGTTTGCTGAACTTTGGCGGAGATCCAGTCGGTTTTACTTCTTCTTGTTGAACAACCTTGGTGGTCGCTTCTGGCTCAGTTAACGGGGTTACTGTCAACGTACATTTGCTCGAAGCCTCGCCGGCCGAATTCAACGCAACTACTTTGTATTCCCCGGCGTCTTCGGCGAAAGCTTCTTGGATGATCAAGGAGCAACGATCGCCTTGAAACAGCAGCTGGAAATCTGGAGATTCCTTAACGGGCCTGTTGTCATGATACCAAATCACTTCTGGTTCGGGCTGTCCTACAATGACACAATCCAAGCGTACTTTTTTGCCGTCGAAGACGGAGATGTCTTTGAGAGCAACTTGGATGGAAGGCTTAATCGGTTCCATATCGCTCGCGAGTTCTGAGTCTGAAGTTTCGGTTGGAAGACGTCCTTTAACAGTTACGTTGCATGTACTTGTTGCTTCGCCAGCAGAATTGGATGCCACTACGAAGTAAGTCCCTGCATCTTTAGGAAACGCTTCCGATATGACTAAAGTGGCGTTTTTCCCGTCGCTTTGGAGCTGAAAGTGTCGATTTATATTTAGAAAGGCAGAGTTGTGACAATTTTAACAAAGTGCTTTTTTATTTCTAGCCGAAATTCTGTTAGCCACTTATACGGCTTTGAAATGAATACGGTTAGTAACGCTGCCAAAAATATTTACGATAAATAATACGGTCGCGCTGAGGAATTAGCGAGCGAAATGAAAAAATGAGTTTTTGGGATTTCTGCCAAATTGCATACAAAATTCGAGTGGGCGTCGAAATGTAATGTTCGCATAGCCCAACGTCCTTTTTGTATGTTCTCGACAAAAAGTGGATCGAAGTGAATGAACTACATATTTATGAGCCCGAGACGCGGGTAATTAATTTTTTTTCACGAAAAAAAAACAGCAAAGCGTGTAGTTTTAGTAATCAGATTAAAAATAGACAATTAAAACCTACCTTAAGCTCCCGAGTTTCTTTCACTGGTTTCCCGTTGTGCGACCACGTTAAACTAGGAGTGGGTAATCCCGAAACTTCACATTCCAATTTTATTTTCTGGCCCGCCCTTGCCATTACATTGGAGAGAGGGATTACGAAAATCGGATTTTCCGTGGGCACAAACGTTTCGACGCACAAATTCGATGTGGATTGTGCCGTTCCCACTTGATTCGAAGCCCTGCACATGTAATCCGCCTTATCGTCCCCCGAAACTTGCTCGATGCTCAAAATCGCCTCCCCATTGTTGTAAGTTATCACGTAGTCGGGCGAGTTATCGATGCACTCCCCATTTTTGAACCACTGAACCGTAGGCAAAGGATAACCTTCCACCTTGCACAAGAATTGAAACCTCTGTCCCTGTTTTACCAAAGCCGGCTCTAAAGGTTTCGTGAAATTGGGAGGAATGAGTCGTTCTTCGGGTTGATTCTCTTTGACCGACAAAAGGGCACTGGTCTCGGCAGTTCCTGCCGCGTTGGTCGCTCTGCAAGTGTATCGAGCCGAGTCTTCAGCAAAAGTTTCTTCAATGGTCAACGTACAAAGACCACGATCAAAAACGGTCCGATAATCGGGGTTGTTTTCAATTGCCATCCCATCCTTGTACCAAGTCACTGTTGGCATAGGAACCCCCATAACGTGACAGATAAATGTAAACTTGGAACCTAAAAACTCTCTTTTGATTCAATTCTACAAAAATTTGATTAAAATGTACCTTCTTGAAGAGTAGCTTCATATAAAGGCGTCGTGAAAATGGGAGGTTCCATTTTAGGCATCTCCAACACCTGTTGTTCTAAGACAGCAGGTGCTTCCTTCTGCACTTCGAGAATTTGCATGGTGTTTTTGATGATTTGCTCGTGCACTTGTGAAATTCTTTGAGCCTCGATGATTCTTTGCGCTTCTAATTTTTGGGCTTCGATTTCGGAAAGTCGCTTTGTTTCTTCGGCAATACGCAAAGCTTGAGCTTCGGCAACTCTACGAGCTTCTTCTGCCAACGCACGAGCTGCTTCGGCTTCAGCCAATCTGCGAGCTTCAGCTTCGGCTATTCTTTTGGCTTCGGCCTCTGCAGCCCTGCGAGCTTCTGCTTCGATCACTCTTTGCGCTTCAGCTTCGGCTGCCCTTTGGGCTTCAGCTTCTGCAATTCTTCTGGCTTCGGCTTCGGCCGCTCGCCTGGCTTCTTCGGCAGCTAGAGCTGCAGCACGAGCAATTTCGGCTTCCTTCTGGGCGGCCAGCAGCTGTAAAACTGCCTCTTCTTGCTCCTTCTTGAGTCTTTCGCGCTTTTCTTCTTCGGCTTTAAAATTGCCAATCAAGAATCCTAATTCGTTGCTTACCGACGAGAAAGATTCCAGCATTTCGTTGAGATCCATAGAAACTTGTGCGGTTTGCGTGGACAAATAAGGGCCGTATAACTCCGAGCACAAAGCTGTGAGTTTTCTGAATCTTTCATTTTGTATTGCTTCTCCTGGTTTGACAAAGTGTTCGATTTCGTTTAGTAGGAGTTGGGCTTCCGCCGGTGTTTTTATTGTGGTGGATTTTTTTGCGATGGAGACCAAGAGATGGTTTCCTTGTTTGAACCAGGCAGCGCACTAAAATTGAACTGCTAAAGTAAGTTCAATTAAAAATGGTAAAGCTCACCTCATCTGCGATTGTGAAATACTCGATGCAGATGTCGATCTGTTTCCTGATCTCTTCGCTACGTTTTTTGAGGGTGTCCCAACGCTCTTGTAATTGTTTGACTTGCAACTCGACGTGTGGAGATTGAAGTAGTTCAAGCTTTCCAGCCGAATTAGCGAACGTTTCGATTCGTTGCCCCAACATCTAAAATATAATCAAAGTTAATACGAATGTAACAAAGCTAACGGTAATTATGCGATGTTAATTTCCAGGCGCAATCAGCGTTCCGCGACCGGTTAATATGAAGTACAGTAAAACCTCGATTATCCGGACCTCAGTTATACGGATTCGCGATTATCTGTATTGTCAACCGCGTTTCGAAAATTAAACCTCGGTATTTCTTATTAACTATTTTATTATTTTATTTTGTATTTTGCACTAAACAGTGTTTTTTGCTTTGTTGATTTTAAGATATTGTGGGACTGTTTTATTTAGTTATTAATATTTGTTGCGTTTTTTGTAAACATATACCTAACCATCTGACCAAGTTTTTTTTTGTTAAATCGGGACGCTTTGTAATCGTGCTTAAAAACCGAGTGTGCACATTCGAGCTCAAAGTGGCACATTCCAATCTCGGGAAAATGAAGCGCGCCGCTCCGCGTCGCGCTTTATTTCAACTACAGTCGAACTTCCATAACTCGAACGCCGATAAGCCGAATTTTTGATAGCTCGAACTCGAACCAGTTTCCCTAGGACTTGCCTATCTCAATGTTAATATTTTTATGTCTATAACTCGAAATTTAATAAATCGAATTATTTAATTAGTCGAAGCGTTTTACAATTTATTAAATTCAAGTTTCCATTAGTAAATAAGTCGATGACTCGAAGTTAAATTTTACAACTTTTCGAAAAATTTCTCTACCTGAGAGAGAATTATCGACGGCTTGGTTTGGTGTTATTGATGCTTTAAAAGCTCTATTGTTAACTACGAATAAAAGGTTTATACTACAAGAATGTTTTGACGGCGGCACTTCAAGTGGATTTAAAAACTAATTTATGTTTAAATGCCTTATGAACAGTTATAAATTTTTGAGATGGTTTTACCGTTTATTTTACAAAAAAAGAAACTATTTTTGCTTTTTAGTTTTCAATTTGCTAATTATTCGTCGACTACGAAGACTAACAAATGTGTTTTACGTTCTTTATAAGTTTGTAACAAAGTATAACAGAAAATCTAAAAAAGTTTAATACTTTTTCTAAGATTATTTACGTATTAACATAGAGCGTAAACGAAAATTAAAAAGTTTAACCATAAGGGAAAAAATTAATCTTATAAAAGAAGTGGAACGTGGGCTCAAAAGAAAAAAGGATATAGCTAAAGATTTTGGTATTCCCGCAAACACTTTATCAACCATTTTAAAAAACCGAGACGTAATTGTAGCTGCTGAAGATACAAATGACAAATGTCAACGTTGATAAAGATTTGGAAGTTGCTGAAATTCCTAGCGGTGAAAGCATTATAAGTAAAGTGCTAGAAGAAAATAAGAAAAACTGTGAAAGTGACAGTGAATATGAAAATAGATCTAATTTATTCGACTTTTAATTTTTTGAATTGAAGAATAAAATAGTAATATAGACAAATCCGATAAATACGAGGATGTGCGCGTTCGAGCGAAAAGTGGCACATTTCCGAGCGAGGGAGACAAATGAAGCGCGACGCGGAGCGGCGCGCTTCATTTTCCCGAGATCGGAAATGTGCCACTTTGAGCTCGAATGTGCACACTCGGTTTTAAGCACGATTAACAATGATCAATTTACTTCAAAAAAATTCAAGTAATTCTAAAACCGTAGTTGCGTTCTCAAAATGTCACCTTTGGGCTCCGCTTATTTTTTACAATTTTTACTTTTTCATTGCAAAATTCCGTGAAATTAATTTGTATTTAAATAAGGAGGCAAGAATGAAATTCTTGTTAGGATTTCTTAATATTCGGTATCGTAATTGACAATTTGATGAAAACGGGACAAATGATCTGAAAACGGAACAATCCCATTCAAAACAGGAAGTATGATCACATTATATATAGCTAAAATTCGTTTTTTTCTATACATTCAATTAACAGTATTTTCGATTATCCGAATGAGCTACAACAATAATTAGTCCGGATAACCGAGTTTCTACTGTATTACATTTTTACTTACCTCGATAGTTTTTTCGAAACTTTTAAACGCCTCCGAAGTGGCCTTGACCTCTGGAAGCGAATTCCCAAATTGCCCGTTGGGATCGGGCAATTGCTTGCTCAAAGCGTCCATTGCATCAACGATCGGTTCAAGATCCGAATAATATTGACACTTTTGCTTGTAAATCTCGAGCGAATTTCTGGTTTTCGTCCATTCGGCTTCCCATTTCTCTTTGCGCAGTTTTATGAGGTGCTGCAGTTTTTCGACGTCGTGCTCTGCAGCCTCCGGAGGTTCCTACAAGATTTCAATTAAAAATTACTGAGTTTCTTGGGGGCACAAGAAAAACAACGGTCGTACCTGTTTGTTGATCCTGGTTATGAGTTTTTCGCATTCGTTTTGAGTGAATTTCAACATTTCCAAAGGTGCCTGTTTGGAAGCTTCGTACTGTTGAATTAAAAGTTCAACGTCCGCGGTCTTTTCGGATATGGTGGCGAGATGAAATTGGTTGTTGAAGCGATCTACTGTTTTATCTAGCTCAGTGACGTTGTTGAAGAAAGCTATGAGCATCTGGAGCAGAATTTGGTAATCGGTGATGATTTCGAGCAATTTCTCGTTGAGTTGAAGCAATTTGTTTTAACATTTAAAGATTGTTCGTCGACTGCGGGCGTCTTGGCGATGAGAGATTCGGCGGTTTTGATGCGTTGCTCGACTTCACTTTGTGCTCTCTTTATCTCCGGGAAGACCGTTTCTAATTTATGTTCGATGTGTGTTGCTATATCTTTGGGATCTGTCGCATTTGTCGTTATAACTGGATATAATTGCAAATCTAATTTTGATACCCAGTTTATTGTCTGCAATTTAAAATGGAGGGTCGTTAAGTGTCGGATTATATAAAAGCATCCGTTTTACGCTTAATAACAATAAAAAAAACGCGTTGAAATTACGTGCACGTGTTACATTCTTTACCCAGCAATAGATTTGAGTGCAACTCTAAAAATACGCTCCAGAAAAAAGTGCGTGTACAAGATCAGATTTTAAGATAAATCATTTTCGGATTCAATTTCGCCTTTTTGGAGTAATAACATAAACACTGCCATCGAAGACAAAATTAAAAGGGTCAATTTTATTTTTCTTCTTTTTTTTGTTCTATATGGAAATTTTTTAAAGAGCTTTAAAAATTTTAATACTGACCTTAGTGCTTTCGACCATGTTGATTTCCAGTTGGACTTGTCTCTCGCGCTTTTCCACAACATTCGTCTGGAAACTCTGCCAATTGCGTGTGACGACCAACTGCCTTCCTGCAAGCTTTTCCAGCACCGACTGAACGCAGACACACGCACGTTTTGTGTTAAGATACTGCTCGGAAACCTGACAAAAATAGCACTTAGAGGAAGGCTTTCTTTGACATTGTTTTATGAGAGTTACACGGATTCAAAGAAGCCGCATTTTCTATTAATTTCAACTTGTATAAAACCCACAAGCGGCTCTACCTACTTCTTGTTTTTTCTCGCTCTCTCACGAGCGATTTTAAGAAATTACAGTAAAACCTCGATTATCCGGATTGTAAACCGCGTTCGTTTTTTCTTGTTAAAACGGGACACCTCGTAATCGTGCTTAAAACGGAGTGTGCGCATTCGAGCTCAAAGTGGCACATTTCGATCTCGGGAAAATGAAGCGCGCCGCTCCGCGTCGCGCTTCATTTGCCTCCCTCGCTCGGAAATGTGCCACTTTTCGCTCGAACGCGCACATCCTCGTATTTATCGGATTTGCCTATATTACCATTTTATTCTTCAATTCAAAACAATTAAAAGTCGAATAAATTAGATCTATTTTTTGTGTTGAAAAAGGTTAGATACTTTATTCCTTTCGATAAGTTATCGTAGTGCTATTCCGCACGCCTAATTGTAGCGAGCTTGATAAAAATATTTTCGGGTGTACTTTCGAATGTTTACTAATTCGCGTTTTTGATTAATTAAAATTGTATATGAGTCATTCCATATGAAATCCACAAATTTGAATTAAAAAGTGTGCCGCATGATTTTTGATTATAATAAAAAAAATTGTAGATGATCTTTGTGGTGCCAGAAGTACTAAACCACCACCATTTTTTTTTTATTGTATAACTTCTGATCGGTACCTATCCGAAGTCAAAAATTGGGTCAATTTCATACATATAGGTACATAATGGGCTCTAGCTTTTTATTTAGAACAGGTATTGAAATGGTTGTTCCTGTATTTCAAAGCGTCATAAATGTGCATTTTATATAATACAATAAAATTAAACTAAAACAATTAGGAAGAAGAAGATGGTGACCATCCGACATTTTCACACTTTTTTCTCATTTTTACGATATTTGATTGGACCCTGTTGCATATTAAGGGTTGATTTTTGTTTACAATAAAGTACTAACTCTTGTGATGTCGTGACATAATTATCATTAGCCTAGAATAAAATCTATGAAAAAAAAATTGTGAAATTGATAATTTTGAAAAAAGCTCAACTTTGACCCCTAAAAAATCCATGTGGAGAAAAAAATAAAATCTGAAATTTTCAGAAAATGTAGTCCATATCTTCGTTAATGAAGGCCAATTAGTACCATTCTGTTATTTTCACCTCTTTAGGAAATATGATTTTTTTTAAAAGTGCTACTTTTACAAATAAATAAGATAATAATCTGGGAATATGACAATTTATAGAAGTTTTACAACTCATTTAAACTATTAGAATTTGTTAAGAATCTCTAGTGACACCTGTCGCCACACTAGTGTGACTAGACAAGAGAGAGTGTTTTAACGGAGATCATCCATTACTAAGAACACGTGCATTGCGCTAAGAACTCCGCTAATAGGTTATGGGCCCAGGTGCTTGTAAAAGTGAATTATTATATAAAAATAAAATTGTGCTGTTATAATTTTGGAAATGGCGAAGACTGGTAATAGTCAGTTATGTTATGAAGGTTTACAAAGTGACAATTATGACACTTGGAAAATTCATACAGAAGCTTTGCTAACAAAATTGGAATTGTGGGACTACACAAACGGCATACGAAGGAAGCCCGAAGATGGCAGCGAAAACGAAAAAGAACTTAAGGAATGGACCCGAAAAGACCAGAGAGCAAGATCGGAAATAATTTTAACGATATGTCCATCTCAACTAAAACAAGTGAAAAATTGTAGAACATCAGAAGATCTGTGGAATAAACTGGAACAAATTCATCAATCGAAGGGACCTGCCCGTAAAGCAGCATTGTTGAAACAATTAATATTATGTCGCATGAAAGATCAAGAGAACGTTCGATCGCACTTAAATAATTTCTTCGATACTGTTGATAAATTAAGTGAAATTGAAGTGGAAATTAACTCTGATTTGTTGGCAATAATATTGTTGTACAGTTTACCAGATACATACGAAAACTTTAGATGTGCTATTGAATCGCGAGACGTTTTGCCTCAACCTGAAATTCTTAAGATTAAAATTGCGGAAGAAAGTGATGCAAGAAGAAGCGATAGAGCCGACAACACCACATCAGATGCCTTTTACGTGAAAAAGAACGCACCGTACCGACTACAATCTAAGAAACCGTCAACAAATGTGGAAGTGAATAAGTTTCGATTCGTTGCCCCAACATCTAAAATATAATCAAAGTTAATACGAATGTAACAAAGCTAACGGTAATTATGCGATGTTAATTTCCAGGCGCAATCAGCGTTCCGCGACCGGTTAATATGAAGTACAGTAAAACCTCGATTATCCGGACCTCAGTTATACGGATTCGCGATTATCTGTATTGTCAACCGCGTTTCGAAAATTAAACCTCGGTATTTCTTATTAACTATTTTATTATTTTATTTTGTATTTTGCACTAAACAGTGTTTTTTTGCTTTGTTGATTTTAAGATATTGTGGGACTGTTTTATTTAGTTATTAATATTTGTTGCGTTTTTTGTAAACATATACCTAACCATCTGACCAAGTTTTTTTGTTAAATCGGGACGCTTTGTAATCGTGCTTAAAACCGAGTGTGCACATTCGAGCTCAAAGTGGCACATTCCAATCTCAGGAAAATGAACCGCGCCGCTCCGCGTCGCGCTTTATTTCAACTACAGTCGAACTTCCATAACTCGAACGCCGATAAGCCGAATTTTTGATAGCTCGAACTCGAACCAGTTTCCTAGGACTTGCCTATCTCAACGTTAATATTTTTATGTCAATAACTCGAAATTTAATAAATCGAATTATTTAATTAGTCGAAGCGTTTTACAATTCATTAAATTCAAGTTTCCATTAGTAAATAGTCGATGACTCGAAGTTAAATTTTACAACTTTTCGAAAAATTTCTCTACCTGAGAGAGAATTATCGACGGCTTGGTTTGGTGTTATTGATGCTTTAAAAGCTCTATTGTTAACTACGAATAAAAGGTTTATACTACAAGAATGTTTTGACGGCGGCACTTCAATTGGATTTAAAACTAATTTATGTTTAAATGCCTTATGAACAGTTATAAATTTTTTAGATGGTTTTACCGTTTATTTTACAAAAAAGAAACTATTTTTGCATTTTAGTTTTCAATTTGCTAGTTATTCGTCGACTACGAAGACTAACAAATGTGTTTTACGTTCTTTATAGTTTGTAACAGAGTATAACAGAAAATCTAAAAAGTTTAATACTTTTTCTAAAATTATTTACGTATTAACATAGAGCGTAAACGAAAATTAAAAAGTTTAACCATAAGGGAAAAATTAATCTTATAAAAGAAGTGGAACGTGGGCTCAAAAGAAAAAGGATATAGCTAAAGATTTTGGTATTCCGCAAACACTTTATCAACCATTTTAAAAACGAGACCTAATTGTAGCTGCTGAAGATACAAATGACAAATGTCAACGTTGATAAAGATTTGGAAGTTGCTGAAATTCCTAGCGATGAAAGCATTATAAGTAAAGTGCTAGAAGAAAATAAGAAAAACTGTGAAAGTGACAGTGAATATGAAAATAGATCTAATTTATTCGACTTTTAATTTTTGAATTGAAGAATAAAATAGTAATATAGACAAATCCGATAAATACGAGGATGTGCGCGTTCGAGCGAAAAGTGGCACATTTCCGAGCGAGGGAGACAAATGAAGCGCGACGCGGGCGGCGCGCTTCATTTCCGAGATCGGAAATGTGCCACTTGAGCTCGAATGTGCACACTCGGTTTTAAGCACGATTAACAATGATCAATTTACTTCAAAAAAATTCAAGTAATTCTAAAACCGTAGTTGCGTTCTCAAAATGTCACCTTTGGGCTCCGCTTATTTTTCACAATTTTTTACTTTTTTCATTGCAAAATTCCGTGAAATTAATTTGTATTTAAATAAGGAGGCAAGAATGAAATTCTTGTTAGGATTTCTTAATATTCGGTATCGTAATTGACAATTTTTTGAAAACGGGACATTTTGACGTCCCGGGGACAACGGCACAAATGATCTGAAAACGGAACAATCCCATTCAAAACAGGAAGTATGATCACATTATATATAGCTAAAATTCGTTTTTTTTTTCTATACATTCAATTAACAGTATTTTCGATTATCCGAATGAGCTGCAACAATAATTAGTCCGGATAACCGAGTTTCCACTGTATTACATTTTTACTTACCTCGATAGTTTTTTCGAAACTTTTAAACGCCTCCGAAGTGGCCTTGACCTCTGGAAGCGAATTCCCAAATTGCCCGTTGGGATCGGGCAATTGCTTGCTCAAAGCGTCCATTGCATCAACGATCGGTTCAAGATCCGAATAATATTGACACTTTTGCTTGTAAATCTCGAGCGAATTTCTGGTTTTCGTCCATTCGGCTTCCCATTTCTCTTTGCGCAGTTTTATGAGGTGCTGCAGTTTTTCGACGTCGTGCTCTGCAGCCTCCGGAGGTTCCTACAGGATTTCAATTAAAAATTACTGTGTTTCTTAGGGGGCCCAAAAAAAACAACGGTCGTACCTGTTTGTTGATTCTGGTTATAAGTTTTTCGCATTCGTTTTGAGTGAATTTCAGCATTTCCAAAGGTGCTTGTTTGGAAGCTTCGTACTGTTGAATTAAAAGTTCAACGTCCGCGGTCTTTTCGGATATGGTGGCGAGATGAAATTGGTTGTTGAAGCGATCCACTGTTTTATCTAACTCAGTGACGTTGTTGAAGAAAGCTATGAGCATCTGGAGCAGAATTTGGTAATCGGTGATGATCTCGAGCAATTTCTCGTTGAGTTGAAGCAATTTGTTTTTAACATTTAAAGATTGTTCGTCGACTGCGGGCGTCTTGGCGATGAGAGATTCGGCGGTTTTGATGCGTTGCTCGACTTCACTTTGTGCTCTCTTTATCTCCGGGAAGACCGTTTCTAATTTATGTTCGATGTGTGTTGCTATATCTTTGGGATCTGTCGCATTTGTCGTTATAACTGGATATAATTGCAAATCTAATTTTGATACCCAGTTTATTGTCTGCAATTTAAAATGGAGGGTCGTTAAGTGTCGGATTATATAAAAGCATCCGTTTTACGCTTAATAACAATAAAAAAAACGCGTTGAAATTACGTGCACGTGTTACATTCTTTACCCAGCAATAGATTTGAGTGCAACTCTAAAAATACGCTCCAGAAAAAAGTGCGTGTACAAGATCAGATTTTAAGATAAATCATTTTGGGATTCAATTTCGCCTTTTTTGGGGTAATAACATAAACACTGCCATCGAAGACAAAATTAAAAGGGTCAATTTTATTTTTCTTCTTTTTTTTGTTCTATATGGAAATTTTTTAAAGAGCTTTAAAAATTTTAATACTGACCTTAGTGCTTTCGACCATGTTGATTTCCAGTTGGACTTGTCTCTCGCGCTTTTCCACAACATTCGTCTGGAAACTCTGCCAATTGCGTGTGACGACCAACTGCCTTCCTGCAAGCTTTTCCAGCACCGACTGAACGCAGACACACGCACGTTTTGTGTTAAGATACTGCTCGGAAACCTGACAAAAATAGCACTTAGAGGAAGGCTTTCTTTGACATTGTTTTATGAGAGTTACACGGATTCAAAGAAGCCGCATTTTCTATTAATTTCAACTTGTATAAAACCCACAAGCGGCTCTACCTACTTCTTGTTTTTTTTCTCGCTCTCTCACGAGCGATTTTAAGAAATTACAGTAAAACCTCGATTATCCGGATTGTAAACCGCGTTCGTTTTTTCTTGTTAAAATGGGACACCTCGTAATCGTGCTTAAAACGGAGTGTGCGCATTCGAGCTCAAAGTGGCACATTCCGATCTCGGGAAAATGAAGCGCGCCGCTTCCGCGTCGCGCTTCATTTGCCTCCCTCGCTCGGAAATGTGCCACTTTTCGCTCGAACGCGCACATCCTCGTATTTATCGGATTTGCCTATATTACCATTTTATTCTTCAATTCAAAAAATTAATAGTCGAATAAATTAGATCTATTTTTTGTGTTGAAAAAGGTTAGATACTTTATTCCTTTCGATAAGTTATCGTGGTGCTATTCCGCACGCCTAATTGTAGCGAACTTGATAAAAATATTTTCGGGTGTACTTTCGAATGTTTACTAATTCGCGTTTTTGATTAATTAAAATTGTATATGAGTCATTCCATATGAAATCCACAAATTTGAATTAAAAAGTGTGCCGCATGATTTATGATTTTAATAAAAAAAATTGTAGATGATCTTTGTGATGCCAGAAGTACTAAACCACCACCATTTATTTTTTTTATTGTATAACTTCTGATCAGTACCTATCCCAAGTCAAAAATTGGGCCAATTTCATACATATAGGTACATAATGGGCTCTAACATTTTATTTAGAACAGGTATTAAAATAGGTGTTCCTGTATTTGAAAGCGTCAGAAATGTGCATTTTATATAATACAATAAAATTAAACTAAAACAATTAGGAAGAAGAAGATGGTGACCATCCGACATTTTCACACTTTTTTCTCATTTTTACGATATTTGATTGGACCGTGTGTCAACCCTGTTGCATATTAAGGGTTGATTTTTGTTTACAATAAAGTACTAACTCTTGTGATGTCGTGACATAATTATCATTAGCCTAGAATAAAATCTATGAAAAAAAAATTGTGAAATTGATAATTTTGAAAAAAGCTCAACTTTGACCCAAAAAAACCCATGTGGAGAAAAATAAAAAAATCTGAAATTTTCAGAAAATGTAGTCCATATCTGCGTTAATGAAGGCCAATTAGTACCATTCTGTTATTTTCACCTCTTTAGGAAATATGATTTTTTTAAAAGTGCTACTTTTACAAATAAATAAGATAATAATCTGGGAATATGACAATTTATAGAAGTTTTATAACTTATTTAAACTATTAGAATTTGTTAAGAATCTCTAGTGACACCTGTCGCCACACTAGTGTGACTAGACAAGAGAGAGTGTTTTAACGGAGATCATCCATTACTAAGAACACGTGCATTGCGCTAAGAACTCCGCTAATAGGTTATGGGCCCAGGTGCTTGTAAAAGTGAATTATTATATAAAAAAAAAATTGTGCTGTTATAATTTTGGAAATGGCGAAGACTGGTAATAGTCAGTTATGTTATGAAGGTTTACAAAGTGACAATTATGACACTTGGAAAATTCATACAGAAGCTTTGCTAACAAAATTGGAATTGTGGGACTACACAAACGGCATACGAAGGAAGCCCGAAGATGGCAGCGAAAACGAAAAAGAACTTAAGGAATGGACCCGAAAAGACCAGAGAGCAAGATCGGAAATAATTTTAACGATATGTCCATCTCAACTAAAACAAGTGAAAAATTGTAGAACATCAGAAGATCTGTGGAATAAACTGGAACAAATTCATCAATCGAAGGGACCTGCCCGTAAAGCAGCATTGTTGAAACAATTAATATTATGTCGCATGAAAGATCAAGAGAACGTTCGATCGCACTTAAATAATTTCTTCGATACTGTTGATAAATTAAGTGAAATTGAAGTGGAAATTAACTCTGATTTGTTGGCAATAATATTGTTGTACAGTTTACCAGATACATACGAAAACTTTAGATGTGCTATTGAATCGCGAGACGTTTTGCCTCAACCTGAAATTCTTAAGATTAAAATTGCGGAAGAAAGTGATGCAAGAAGAAGCGATAGAGCCGACAACACCACATCAGATGCCTTTTACGTGAAAAAGAACGCACCGTACCGACTACAATCTAAGAAACCGTCAACAAATGTGGAAGTGAATAAAACATTCAAGTTTAGATGTCACAGATGTCATAAAATCGGACATAAGGCCGCCGACTGTTTTAAGAAAAATTTTAATAATTCGGCAAATCTTACTAATCATGATTGTTTAACTTTGGAAACATTAAACGCGGAAAATGATAGTGTCAACGTTAATTGGTGTTTAGACAGTGGCGCAACATCGCACTTATGTAATGATAAAAATAACTTTACGAAATTTAAGATTTCAAGTGATAAGTTAAATCTCGCAACTAATATGTGTACCAAAATATTAGGAAAAGGCACGGTCAGTATATATACTCAGTTAAACGGAGAAACAAACGGTTTTGATTTGGAAAACACGCTACATGTGCCAAATTTGAGAAAGAACTTATTATCGGTTGCAAAGATTACCGAAAAAGGTTTTAAAGTTGTTTTTAATAAGAATGAAGCGCATGTGATTAATTCGCAAAACGAAGTTCGTATTAAAGCTGATCGTATTGGAGACTTGTACTACGTACGTACACAGGAAGAAATGGAACATACGGCACGTAACGTTACCGCGAAACTCAAAACGGGAACGGAAATAATTGAAACGTGGCACCGGAAAATGGCTCACCTGAATTTCAGAGACTTAAAAGATTGTGTGAGAAACGGTAATGTCGAAGGAATAAACATTAAATTTGACAAAAACGCACAACCGGAATGTGATATATGTTACCTCGGAAAGATGACGCGAACCCCATTTCCCAAAAAGTCGAAACGTAAATCAAAATTGTTAGAAATTATACACACTGATTTATGTGGTCCAATGAGGACTGAATCTAAAGGAAAATCTAAATATTATATTGAATTTATAGACGATTATTCAAAATGGTGTGAAGTAAGGTTCATAAAGTCTAAAGACGAAGTAGAAAAAGTTCTAAAAGAATATATCAACTATGTAGAAAAACAGAAAGGAATTAAAGTGAAGTGTATACAATCAGACAATGGGCGAGAATTTTTAAACGAAGGTATCAATTCTTATCTCAAAGAACGTGGGATCATCAGAAGATTGTCCGCTCCGTACAATCCGGAACAGAATGGAATCGCTGAACGCAAAAACCGTACTTTGGTCAGCACCGCTCGATGTTTGTTAATTCAAGCTGGTATTTCGAGTACATTCTGGGCCGAAGCTGTGAATACAGCGAATTATGTACGAAACAGATGTCCTACGAAAAGTCTGCATGGAAAAACGCCTTACGAATTATGGACTGGAAATACCCCAAACGTAAGTAATCTTGAGGAATTTGGAACTAAAGTATTTTGTTTGAATAGGAATCCTAACAAAGGAAAACTCGACAAGAGGAGCAGAGAAGGTATCTTCCTAGGATACGATGACTGCACCAAAGGTTACAGAGTTTGGATACCCGAAGAAAATAAAATGGAAGTATCTCGTGACGTTAAATTCACGAAAAATATTGAAGTAAAAACTTACAATGAAGAGTTCTATAACGATAATTCGATAATCGAAGAATTGGAAGAGACGAGTGACTCAGGCGACATGGAAAATGAAATCGAAGACGACCCCAGCTTAGATTCAGAGGATTCTACGACTAAGCGTGGACCCGGAAGACCCAAGTTTGTCAGAACTGGATTCAGGGGGAGACCAAAGAAGATTTATCATACATGTACACCTAAAACCAACGAACCTCAAGAAAACAGTAACTTAGCCGAAATTTCTATGAAAAGAGCCTTAGAAAGTGAGCATGCTGCAGAGTGGCACAATGCAATGGTAGAAGAAATTAAGTCTATTCTTAAGAATAATACTTGGAAATTGGTGAATAAGCCCACTAACTCCGTTGTTATTGGAAGTAGAATTGTCTTAAGGAATAAGTTTGATAGTGAAGGTAATCTGGAAAGAAGAAAAGCAAGATTGGTTGCCCAAGGCTTTAATCAACAACCCGGAATTCATTTTAACGAAACATTTGCACCGGTTGCTCGTTTAAGCAGTATAAGGTTGGTTGCTGCACTTGCCGCTAAATACGGAATGAAGATGCACCAACTTGACGTCACTTGTGCTTATCTAAATGGAGAATTAGATGAAACAATATACATGGAACCACCTCCACAGTTATCAGAAGTACTTGAGACAATTGCTGAAAAGGAAAAATGCGAAATCAGAAAGAAGGCAAGTGATATGTTACAGAAGCTTAAGAAAGGGAATTACGTATGTTTGCTCAGAAAATCATTGTATGGTTTACGTCAAGCCGGAAGAAGTTGGTTTAGAAAACTAAACGAAATATTAACCGAAGTTGGAGCTAAGTCTACGAGTTCCGACCCATGTTTATACAAATTGGGAAAAGGAAACGATGTTACATTTATATTAACATACGTGGACGACATATTGATAGCCTCGCGAAATACGAGGATGATACAAACTACAAAGAATAAATTAGCTGAAAGATTGGAAATTAAGGATCTTGGGAAAGTCAATTATTGTTTAGGAATAGAATTCTCACATACCGAATCATATGTTGCCTTGAATCAACGTGGGTATATAACAAATATTTTGGAACGATTTGGAATGTTAGATTGTAAAAGTTTGTCTACTCCTATGGAATTAAATTTATCTTTGTCGAAGCCAACTAACGAAGCTGTTGAAGAAGAGAGTAAGCTACCCTACCGTGAACTTATAGGAGCGTTAACTTACCTGTCAATTGCGACGAGACCTGACATTAGTTTCGCAGTGAGTTACCTTGCTCAATTCAACAGCTGTTATAGAAAAGTACATTGGTTAGCCGCTAAGAGGATCCTAAGATATCTAAAAGGAACGATGGAATTTGGAATCAAGTACACCAATGACGATTCAGGTATCAGAGGCTACGTGGATGCTGATTGGGGAAATTGCAAGATCGATCGAAGATCGTATACCGGATATGCGTTCATGATGGCTAATGGATGCATCTCATGGGAATCAAAGAAGCAAAAGACAGTCGCGTTATCATCTACTGAAGCCGAGTATATGGGTTTATCCGATGCTGCTAGGGAAGCTATTTACTGGCAAAAATTTATGGAAGAATTGGGACTGCAAGAATTAACCAAAATCAATCTCATCAGCGACAACACGAGTGCGATAAAACTTGCAGAAAACCCCGTATTTCATGCCAGGAGTAAACATATAGATATTCGTCATCACTTCGTGAGGGAAGTTATCAACGATGGAAAGCTGACGATTCATCACACGGGTACAGAAGACATGGCTGCCGATTTTCTTACCAAGTCTTTGGGTGTAAACAAGATCCGAAGATGTCTGGAATTGTTGGGAATATCAGCTGTTCCTTTTGGTGTTACCCCTAGTGCGTCGAAGGGGGAGTGTTAAGAATCTCTAGTGACACCTGTCGCCACACTAGTGTGACTAGACAAGAGAGAGTGTTTTAACGGAGATCATCCATTACTAAGAACACGTGCATTGCGCTAAGAACTCCGCTAATAGAATTATGTCAATTTATGATAAGAATAATCAAATCAAAATCAAAATTTTCAAATTCTGGTATTTATCAAAAAGAAAAAATATATGTAGAAATTATTTATTTTTCATTACAAACTTTTACTATCTTCAGATTTTCTGAGCTAGAATATCTTCGGACTTTTAATTTATTATTTATTATTGTGTAATTAGACTTCATTTATGGATTAATTCAATTTTCAAATATAAAAAAATATTTATATGTTACATAGGGGGTGCATCCAAATTTTAGAATGACTTGGGTGGGGTATGAAAAAAAAAGGTGGGGAAATAAGAGTCAAAATTCAGGAGGAGTTAAAGTACTTTTTTTCATGTACGATGAAGTCTCCCATCTAGTCTAGCTTCAAAGTACTAAATTAGAAATGTGGTTTTTGTTAAAATTACCCTACTGTAATTTTTAATTAAAAGAAAAGCGAGAAGTGGGACATTTAGTTCAGTTTGGTTTAATTAATATTATTTGTAAGAGAAAAGAATAAGATAGGCAAATTCAATTATTAAGGAGTATGTGCACTTTCAAGCGAAAACTTTTTCCGAATAGAAAATCTGAATTTAAAGGATTGCTTATTAATATAGTCGAATCCAATTAACACAAAGATGTGCGCATTCGAGCGAAAAGTGGCACATTTCCGAGCGAGGGAGGCAAATGAAGCGCGACGCGGAGCGGCGCGCTTCATTTTCCCGAGATCGGAATGTGCCACTTTGAGCTCGAATGTGCACACTCCGCTTTTCGCCACGATTAACAATGATCAATTTACTTTTAATTTTATCTAAACATTTTATGATTCTATTTGGTATTTTTTAATGTTGATTTTATAATTAATACTTATTTGTTTCGTTTTTTTTGTAAATAAATACCTAAAATTGTTTTTTTTTTCAATTATCCCAATTTTCGATTATACGGATGAGCTGCAACATTAATTAGTCCGGATAATAGAGTTTCCACTGTACCATTAAAACAGAACAAATTTTTATTCGTACCTTATTGGCCTCATTTACAAAAGTGAGTCCTGTATTTTTAGCCGATTGATATAAAGGAATCAAAGATTCCCAGCATTCTTCCAGTTTTTGAACGGTTTCGTCGTCGATGTCCTCAGGGCCGTGCTGCAAATACTCCTCTAACTTATCCATCTCTTTATTTACATAATCCGCTTCCGTATGGAACTTAACATAAATGGCGGACAGATCCAAACGGCTCTCTAAGATATTTTTAAGCTTCAGCCAAAGCTGGTGCAGTTCTTCGACTTTGGTGTCGACGTCGTGTCGTTGGGCGTCCTCAAATATTCCAGAACCGGAGGAAGCGTCATCAGAAGCGCATTAATTTCGTTGCCTTTCGTCTGCAAAAAAAAACTAATGAAACACCTGCGATGTAAATACGTTTAAATTACTTGTAAATCGGAGAGCAGGCGATTGTGGAGGTCCCAGAAGTCCTTAGCCATGGGAAGGTCGCTGCCCATGTCCTGGTGGCCTTGCAGAAACGCATCGGCCGCACTCAAGAGCCACGAATAAAGTTCGTTTTGTCTTTCCAAGAACGCATTTAGAGCTTTGTTGATCCTCAGCTTCTCTTCGCGATGGGCCGTGCAGAGGCCGTCCAGATGTATTTTTCGGTTTTCGAGGTCTTCGACCATTCTTTTGACGCCTTCGACTCCCTGTCTTCCTCTGCCCGCAATATCTAAAATTGCATATCCTTCGGTGATTGGCGACGATGTAATTTCTTCGATGGCTTTGGAGCATTGGCCGTGTAACTGCGCGAGCTGTGGCGACGTAGAAGGTAATTCGGATGTCGTTATTTGAACTTCGAGCTGATCGAGTTTCGTTAAAGCCTATAATCATAAAATTATAATTCTATACGTTTAGAAAAATTAAAGAACGTACGGCTTGAGCAGATCGGAAGAAAGCGATGACTCGTTCGAGCAAAGAACTGCGATTTTCGATTTCCGAAAGGTAATCAGAGGTTGAGGATAGGACTGCATAGGCTTGCTCTTTGGCCTTTTCTCCTGCGAAACAGCCAGAAGCGACTAATTGCTCCGTGGCTTTTGTTAGTTTTATTGCACGTTCTTGTAGTTGCTTGGCTTCTGGCAACAATTTCTTGTGCTCATGATATAATAATTCTGCACTTGATGAAGAATCACCTAAAAAATGAAATAATCAGATTTGTATGTTTGGAATTGCATGCTGAGCTTGTACGTTATTTTAATTGATAAATTAGAGAACTGTATTTCGACCAGAAGTACAAACTTTTGGGAAATTAAAGAAAACTGCCTAATAACTTTGGAGAACGAAATCTGGTAAAATATTCGAATATTTTTTTAAATCCAATTATTTACAAATATTTCCAGTGACAGAATGTGGATAGTTCAAAATATGACCGTCAGATAGAGCATTCTAACTACAGTAAAACCTCGATTATCCGGACCTCAGTTATACGGATTCGCGATTATCCGGATTGTCAACCGCGTTCGTTTTTTCCTGTTAAAACGGGACACCTCGTAATCGTGCTTAAAACCGAGTGTGCGCATTCGAGCTCAAAGTGGCACATTCCGATCTGGAATGAAGCGCGCCGCCCGCGTCGCGCTTCATTTGCCTCCCTCGCTCGGAAATGTGCCACTTTTCGCTCGAATGCGCACATCTTCGTATTTATCGGATTTGCCTATATTATTATTCTATTCTTCAATTCAAAAAATTTAAAGTCGATTAAATTAGATCTATTTTTGTGTGAAAAAGGTTAGATATTTTATTCCTTTCGATAAATTATCGTGGTGCTCTTCCGCACGCCTAATTGTAGCGAGCTTAATAAAAAAATTTTCGGGTGTACTGTCGAATGTTTACTAATTCGCGTTTTTGATTAATTAAAATTGTATATGACTCAAATTTTCTGAAGTGGGCCACTAAAAATCAACTAGTTGACTTTTATATCATCTTTTGCAGATTGTTGAAGGTTTATATGTCAAAATTAATTTCTCCAAATATTTTTGGGTAATTTTCATTTTTGTAAAAATTATAAACAAATTAGTTTTAAGGCACATTTTGTATACACTGTTGTAATTAGACTTCAGTTATGGATTAATTCAATTTTTAAATATAAAAAAATATTTATATGTTACGTAGGGGGTGCATCACAACTTGGGTGGGGTATGTTAAAAAAAAGGTTGGGAAATAAGAGTCAAAATTCGGAAAAAATTAAAGTATTTTTTTATCATGCACGATGAAGTTCTCCCATCTAGTCTAGTTTAAAAGTACTAAATTAGAAATGTGATTTTTGGTAAAAAATACCTTCTGTAATTTTTAATTTAAAGAAAAGCGAGAAGTGGTACATTTAGTTCAGTTTGATTTAATTAATATTATTTGTAAGAGAGAAGAATAAGATAGGCAAATTCAATTATTATGGAGTATGTGTACTTTCAAGCGAAAACTTTTTCCGAATAGAAAATCTGGATTTGAAGGATTTGTTATTAATGTAGTCAAATCCAATTAACACGAAGATGTGCGCATTCGAACAAAAAGTGACACATTTCCGAGCGAGGGAAGCAAGGGACACCAATAAGTATGGATAAATACAAACAAAACATTGCAAAATTAATAAGTAGATGTAAAACACTTTGCAATATTTTCTAATCTTTTCTAATATTTTATTATGTATTTTTAATTATTTTCATTTGATATGCGCATTACTCTTGTTTATTTAAAAAAAGGTTTTTTGTATTCTTTTTTGTATTAAATATGTTTATAAATATACAACATGATTCAAATTTCAAATATTTCTAATGTAACTATAGTTACGAAATAATGAATTCTATCTGATTGGCTAATTAATTGACGGCCATTGTAGTGAATCAAGAATGAGCAAATCACAGTAGCACATTTTCAGCGGAATTTTTAAAAGTCAATTTTTGTGCTTTTTTGATAACTTGATGTCGGATTTCGACTGTATTCAACTGTATTTATACATAACCCACGAAACATAGTTTGGAAACTTCTGTTCTAAAATACATAATAGGACTACTCCCTCCAATCCTCAAAAATAATAATCAAAGCGAAAATGGGGGGAGGCCAATTTAATACAAAAAAATACTTGAAAGAAATACTTTTTTGGCGTAACTGATTTAAATATAAATAAATTTCATAAATACGAGGATGTGCGCATTCGAGCGAAAAGTGGCACATTTCCGAGCGAGGGAGGCAAATGAAGCGCGACGCGAGCGGCGCGCTTCATTTTCCCGAGAGCGGAAATGTGCCACTTTGAGCTCGAATGCGCACACTCGGTTTTAAGCTATATTACCAAGTCCCGTTTTAACATTGTTTTTTTTTTCAATTATCCGGATGAACTGCAATATTAATTAATCCGAATAATCGAGTTTCCACTGTACTTTAAAATATAAAAAAACTAATTTTTGGACTGTGTCTGTTTTTGCAATAGACTCCTCAATTACTATAATACCCTGAATTGACCCCCGAAAAACAGAAAGCGAAGTGTTTACCTAATTGATCAGTATTTCTCAAAGATTCCCGGCCATCTTTGAGTGCATCTTCGAGTTCGCGCAAATCTGAAGCCAAAATGGCAAGAGCCAAGCACTGCTCCAGCTGCGTTTTTCTTTGAGTGAAAGTAACTTCGATCGTTTGCCTCTTGGTGTGGAGTTGATCCAGCCACCCTTGAACTTGCGAAATTGCTGCAATACATAAGAAATAATCATAAATGCCCAAATGGAAATGGATGGAACAGACCTCGATTGACAGAACATCGTATTCGATCGGGTCTCGAGTCGAGTGTGCCTTGGGCTCCCAGTTCCCTTAATTTTCCCAAAATTGAATTTCCTGCTTGCAGAGCGCTCATCAGAGATTCCAATAGCGATCTTCTGAGCTCGTGAAGAGATGTGAGTAGGTCTTTTATTGAGTGTACATCTATTGGGACCGTGCTATCTTTACAGGTCTCTTCTAGCGCCTCTAATCTGTCGAAGAATTCCTGCGCTTTCGTGTGATATTGAACGTTTAAATCTAAAATTTGTTTCCTTAAGTCTAAATGCAAGTTGATATCCTTCCAAGCTCTTCCCAAAGACTCTGCCATCGCTGCGTAGACTTCGGCACGCGGTTTTTGCGTCGAGATTAATTGATCTGCTTGCCGAAGAAGTTCTTCGACCGGGCTTTGCTTATTCTGCAAAAGAAATAAATTAGTTTTGAAGATCGACGATTTACATAGTTTCTTTAGTGGGTTTTTCTGTACCACCCAAAGCAGGAATTGGACGTATTCAAAAAAGAGTAAGTGTCGAGATTCCAAGTCTAAATTAGAATTGCCCCAGTTGTTGGAATAAATCACAATTTCCGATGGATTCGAGGTTTATTTAAAGAGTAAGTTGTTTTTGTTACGCTCAAAAATTATTACTGAATTTTATTACATGTAGGTGCACCGATAAATTTTGAGAGAGACTCAAAAAAAAAGTTATAAAAAATAAAAATAAAGTTGTGTGGGTAATTATGCAACAACGAGGTGTGTTCTTTCAAAAATAAGACCATAATTAACAAAGACATGGAATTCGACCTGGTTGAATAAAAGGCCAAGGAAACTCGTGGTCATTTTTTATTAAGTTCCAACAATAAACCAATACTCGAGGTGTCAATTAGTTAAATGAAAACTTTTTATAAATATTTATAAAGCAGCAGCTCGTTGCTAAAGAAAATATATACAAACCTGTAACTGGAGAAGTACTTCATCGTGAACTTTTTGTAATTCTAATGCTTCCTGCAACGTATCTCCAAGAGATGTTAATTCGGGACTAACTTCCAGGATTTTTAATTGCAGCCAATCTCCGCACTGCAAAAAAAAGCATATCAATTTAAAGAATTAGCACTTGCAAATCTTAACAATTTTTTTTTAATTGCAGCAATAATTAATCCTTTTTTTTTCAAGCAAGCACTAATCATCTCCGATTAATGGCTGGAAATTATAAGGCTAACAAGTTGTCAAGATCCATTTAGGAAACTAGTTTCAAGGTATTCATAATTTTTTCCCAGGAAAAATAAAAACGACAATAACTCCATTTTAATTATTGTTGTTACTTCATCGTAAATAAAGCTGGGTATTAATTGTGAATCGTAAAAATAATTAGCGAAAGAAGAGTTGTGCTTCCTGTTTATCTTTTAGTGAAACGTGCAGAAGGATACCACTGTTTTACACCAGATGTGCCTTTTAGAACGCGGTTAAGAAGTTTTATGTTGTATTGGAACCGTGTTAAGCTAATTTCTTATGTATGTTGTCCATTTTAGTATTGTGTTATGTGGTTGCTATGTTTAATTTTTTTATTAACTTCTAAAAAGATGTGTGCGCTACTTGTGCCCTTGCTGATATTATTTCGCTGGGTTGTTTACTTTATTTTTTATTTGATATTAAATGTATATTTACATCTACTAAAATGACATCATGTTTTTTGCAACGATCCATCATTCGAATCTTATATTTCTAACAAAATTGGCCTTGTTAGTTCTATGCTAATTAGCTGTATTTATTCCAAATATGCGTTTGAATAATTAATAATTTAGGATATGTGGGCGAGCAACTTACAAGGCTTCCAAATTACGTTCTGTTGCAAAAATTAATGCATTAAGTGTCATGTAAATAAAACTTTTTTCATACAACGCTGAGGACACGATCCTTCAAGGTATCCTTGACTAGCATAATTAAAAAGTTGACCTGATATGAAATAAAATAACATAAACAAATTAGCAATTGCGTTTTGTCAAAATCGTTTATAGCATTTGTGATATGGATCTCAAACGCAATGAAATCATCACTGCTGATGAAAAATGGGTTCTCTCCAATAATGCGATCATGGTCCAAGTGTGATGAACCAGCAGAAATCAGATCAAAAGCCGAATTGAAAAAAAAAGGATCACGCTTTCAGTTTGGTGGGGTTTTATAGGTGTTGTGTATTTTGAATTACAGTAAAACCTCGATTAGCCGGACCTCAGTTATACGGATTCGCGATTATCCGGATTGTCAACCGCGTTCGTGTTTTCCTGTTAAAACGGGACACCTTGTAATCGTGCTTAAAACCGAGTGTGCGCATTCGAGCTCAAAGTGGCACATTCCGATCTCGGGAAAATGAAGGTTTGAAGGTTTATATATCAAAATTAATGTCTCCAAATATTTTTGGGTAATTTTCATTTTTCTGAAAACTTTAACAAATTAGTTTTAAAGCGCATTTTGTATACACTGTTGTAATTAGACTTCATTTATGGATTAATTCAATTTTTAAATATAAAATAATATTTATATGTTACATAGGGGGTGCATCAAAACTTTAGAATGACTTGGATGGGGTATGTTAAAAAAAAGGTTGGGAAATAAGAGTCAAAATTCGGAAAAAGTTAAAGAATTTTTTTTCATGTACGATAAAGTTCTCCCATCTAGTCTAGTTTAAAAGTACTAAATTAGAAATGTGATTTTTGGTAAAAAATACCCTACTGTAATTTTTAATGTAACTATAGTTACGAAATAATAAATTCTATCTGATTGGCTAATTAATTGGCGGCCATTGTAGTGAATCAAGAATGAGCAAATCACAGTAGCAGATTTACAGCGGATTTTTAAAAGTCATTTTTGTGCTTTTTTGGATAACTTGATGTCGGATTTCGACTGTATTTATACATAACCCACGAAACATAGTTTGGAAACTGCTGTTCTAAAATACATAATAGAACTACTCCCTCCAATCCTCAAAAATAAAATCAAAGCGAAAATGGGGGGCCAATTTAATTCAAAAAAATACTTGAAAGAAATACTTTTTGGGCGTAACTGATTTAAATATAAATAAATTTCATAAATACGAGGATGTGCGCATTCGAGCGAAAAGTGGCACATTTCCGAGCGAGGGAGGCAAATGAAGCGCGACGCGGAGCGGCGCGCTTCATTTTCCCGAGATCGGAATGTGCCACTTTGAGCTCGAATGTGCACACTCCGCTTTTCGCCACGATTAACAATAATCAATTCACTTTTAATTCTACCTAAACATTTTATGATTCTATTTTTGTATTTTTTACTGTTGATTTTATAATTAATAATTATTTCTTTCGTTTTTTTTTTAAATAAATACCCAACAAGGTAAAATTGTTTTTTTGTCAATTATCCGGACGAACTGCAACATTAATTAGTCCGGATAACAAAGTTTCCACTGTACTTCCAAGGAACCCAACGATCAATTCCGGTGTTTACTGTCAATAACTGATGAAATTGGAGGAAGATATCAAAAATAAACGACCAGAAACGGTTAATCGTAAAGGCATTATGTTTCACCATGACAACACTGGACCTCACACATCTTTAGTAACTCGTCAAAAATTATTGGATATTAGTTGGAAATTGATGTCACATCCACCATATATCCCTGACCCTGTACCATCAGATTATCGTTTATTTCCATCTTTACAAATTATTTGTATAAAAAGATTGAGTTTTATTTCAAACTAAAAAAACAAAATTACCTACACTATTTACTATAAGATACAATGTTTAGCTAGAAGGGTTTTAAAAACAAGTTCCCAACTGCCACAATCCTAAGTTTATATTGAAATACCAAAGAAAATTTTTCGACTATCGTTTTCTAACGGGTTTCTCTAAAAATAATGCTTTCAAAATTGATTCAGCATTCGATCTAATCTCAGAATGGCTTATAAATAGAGTCTGTATTTCAATGAAGTAACATAAAACCTTCGAAGACCCACAAGTAAGATGTTCTTATTGAAGATTATAACAGCGTATCAAATTCCAACATTGTGAAGTAGTAACCATGAAGCGTATCATAAACTCAATGATAAAACAGGTAATAAGCATACATTAGCCTGGCAGTACGTTTTCCATCTCGTATACGTTTTTTAACAAACAAATGTCCATTAGGCTTCTCCAACGGTACTTCACACCTATGTAAATCTATTTGTTTATTCAAATCGCTCGACAATACTCGAAATAATTAAATTGCTTCTTTGAGAGTTGAGAACAATAACCGTTTTATTTATATCTTCAACGGCGAATTCATTTCCATTAAATTAACGCAAACGCTTCCAATTTGTCTAATCTAATTGCACGTAGGAAATTCAAGTGCTAAAGTGATGCAAATTGCATAAGTTTTTTAACCCGAAAATTAAATCCCACATAAGAACTTTCTACATAATTGTTTCGTCTGAAACTGCGGATACCTTCAGGGGACAGACTTAATTTTATATTTCTTGCGATCTTTTCGAGTTTTTTCCACATAAATAAAATTAAAAAAGCTCCTCTCGCATAATCTCACACTTAATTCATTGGCGAGAAAAGCACTGTTTTATTATGACATTTTTTCTGGTTCGAATTGCTTTATTCACACATTATCAATGTTAGCAAAATTGTTTTTAAAAGACAATGGGCGGAATTGCATTAAATTAGGTTTTTTTTTTAAAAAAGTTTTATTAAAGGAAATTGCAGTCTCGCCTAATGCAAAAGTCGAATTTTGTAATTATTGTTTGCGCTTTGTACTTTTCGTTGCGTTTGGCTTATTTTTAGATTCAGGAAGCTCATAAACTGTTTTCAGATGTAGGTATTTCATGTCAGAATGTTTATTATAACAGTCTGTAAGGAAGACGTTTAGCATTGTTTTAAAAATAACTTTCTTCGGTTCATATTTCTTGATTACTTCCTCAAAAGTTGTGTTTTGAATAAAATGATCGCGTATTTCAATTTTGATTAGATTCTGGAGGGTCGGTGCGTTTAAAAAAATGTGTTTGAAGTCCTTTGACTTTTTTGATGTTTTAAAAGCAGTTTCAATGATCAATATTGGCACATTTCTAACACAAACACATATGCCAAAGTCTAAACATTTATCGGGCTAATAATAGTGTTTTACTTGAGAACAGTTAAATTTCCACTCCTACATCGTGTCCAAAGTTATTAATTAAATTCATTTTATAAATATGATCATAAATTATACCTTTTCGAAGCACATTATTATAGTATTAAATCCTATTAAAATCCCTGAAAAATTCGTTTTCACATAATTTTTTTTTAAGTCATTTCATACAATATTTAGGTACCAGTTGGCTAAAATAATCATGCATTCACATTAGCTCCCCAACAACAGATGGCACTATATGACATTGTTAACATGACATTATAAAACTTATAAATGATAGACCATATAGTAAAAATCAATAATAATAGCGAGGGACGGTCGATCGCCCTGTTACTAAATTTTAAAAAATAATATTCAATTTGCATTAAGCGCTATTAATCTAGTCAACTCAGCGCCCCCAAAATTAAATCTTGAGTGAACTTTTGAATAAAATAATTTACACAAAAACATTACGACTTGTAACTCATTAGAAATGCAGTTTAATATTTCATGAAATCTTAAAATAAGCTCTATTTACAAAGTGACGCAACCAACAACAAAAATAACCAACGTTTACAGGAAAATTATATGTAGAAAATGCCAAGTTGTTAGTAATTAAATTGATTTAAAAAAATTCTATGCCAACAGTCGGAGCTCATTGAAAGAACCGACTTGAAAACATTGTTTTGATTTTTTTTTAATAAATTCTTGGTAGAGAAACCGAAAAATTTCATCATTAAATATAAACAAAGTGTCTACTATTTGTATCTAAAAATTCTCATATGCAACACACAATTAAAAAAGTTCAAGTTAAAGACAAAAAAGATTAATTTTAATTCTATTTTAACAAAGCTCTAAAATTCTAAATTAATTTTTATGTGGTAACCCTTAAAAAAAATTTCCAATTCAAAAATCGAACAACCGAAAAAATAATCCCTTCGGCATTTTTCGAAAGGAATGCAAAATACAAGAACTGTTAACTTTCATAAATTGGAACGATTTAAATAGAACTTTTAAGATTGGATGTATTTCGGTAAAAGTTATTCATGAACGATTTATAAACAGATGTGAATTATTTTAAGATCCCAAATGTATACTTTGAAAATCGTGCAACGAAAAGCTATATCCATTTCTCGAATTAATTAAAAAAAATATAAAACAATTAAATCCTGCGCGCCTTTATAATAGAAAAATTTAATTACTTAACCGCACGCATTATGTACTGCCGGGGGTGTCTTTAAATCAATTAATTCCTTATCAGGTGATTAATCGATCAATTTGCTAATTAGATTGGATATTTTTATTCGTTGGCCAACAAATTCGTTTAGTCCCATAGATTGAAGACCAAAAATAAAATGCAACCCAATTCGGACATGATTTAAACGTTCATTGTCCATTGTTAATTTTTAAACTAGGTTTTTTGTGTTGTTCTTTGCGAGAGAAAGTACCTATTCGTAAATTACTAGTTTAGAAATCGTTGCAAACTAAGAAATCTTATCGCACTTTACATAAAGCAACGCACCATTAAAGTTTATCAATAGGAATGTTAACAAACAGAACTATAATCATTTTTCTTTAATTGCATCGCTTCGAGTGACTCATATTTTCGTTTTAATTGGAGAATAAAGAGAACTTCGGGACCCTAAAATAGAGTAAGCCTTATGTGATTTGTTTGTCTGTTATTTTTTAGGTCTTTTACACCACCTATTTCAATTCAAGAACTACTAAAATACGTTTTGTATTGTACTCCTACGTGCAAGAGATGAAAGAGCGAGTTATAAGATAATGAAACATTGTAATATCGAGGTAGGACGATAATATTCCTTTATACTTATTTCTATCTAAAAAACGAATCGTAAATTAAAGTTCTTAGATTTTGAATTTAAATATGAAAAGAGCCAAAAGAAAATACAGTAGAAACTCGGTTATGCGGACTAATTATTGTTGCAGCTCATTCGGATAATCGAAAATTCGGTTAATTGAATGTATAGAAAGAATTGTGCTTAAAACCGAGTGCGCACATTCGAGCTCAAAGTGGCACATTCCGATCTCGGGAAAATGAAGCGCGCCGCTCCGCGTCGCGCTTCATTTGCCTCCCTCGCTCGGAAATGTGCCACTTTTCGCTCGAATGCGCACATCTTCGTGTTAATTGGATTCGACTATATTAATAACAAATCCTTGAAATCCAGATTTTCTATTTGGAAAAAGTTTTCGCTTCAAAGTGCACATACTCCTTAATAATTGAATTTGCCTATCTTATTCTTTTCTCTTACAAATAATATTAATTAAATCAAACTGAACTAAATGTACCACTTCTCGCTTTTCTTTTAATTAAAAATTACAGTAGGGTATTTTTACCAAAAGCCACATTTCTAATTTAGTACTTTTAAACTAGACTAGATAGGAGACTTCATCGTACATGAAAAAAAAATACTTTAACTTTTTCCGAATTTTGACTCTTATTTCCCAACCTTTTTTTTAACATACCCCACCCAAGTCATTCTAAAATTTTGATGCACCCCCTATGTAACATAGATTTTTTTTTTATATTTAAAAATTGAATTAATCCATAAATGAAATCTAATTACAACAGTGTATACAAAATTTGCCCTAAAACTAATTTATTTATAATTTTTAGAAAAATGAAAATTACCCAAAAATATTTGGAGACTTGATTTTGACATATAAACCTTTAACAATCTGCAAAACATGATATAAAAATCAACTAGTTGATTTTTAGTGGCCCACTTCAGAAAATTTGAATCATATACAATTTTAATTAATCAAAAATGCGAATTAGTAAACATTTGAAGGTACACCTGAAAATATTTTTATCAAGCTCGCTACAATTAGGCGTGCGGAAGAGCACCATAATAACTTATCAAAAGGGATAAAATATCTAACCCTTTTTAAACAAAAAATAAATCGAATTTATTAGACGTTTAATTTTTTAAATTGAAGAATAAAATAATAATATAGGCAAATCCAATAAATACGAGGATGTGCGCATTCGAGCGAAAAGTGGCACATTTCCGAGCGAGGGAGGCAAATGAAGCGCGACGCGGAGCGGCGCGCTTCATTTTCCCGAGATCGGAATGTGCCACTTTGAGCTCGAATGTGCACACTCGGCTTTAAGCACCATTCACAATAATCAATTTACTTTCTATAAATATTTAATTAAAATTTACAGTTCCCTATTTCAAAAAGTAAGCCCAAATGGCTAATTTTGTGCTTTTCAACAAAGTTATGAATTTTTTCTATACAAAATATTTTTTGGCATTATATTTAATTGAAAAAAGGTAAGATGAATGCAGACAAATAGAAAGAATGCGATGATGTGCACATTCGAGCGAAAAGTGGCACATTTCCGAGCGAGGGAGGCAAATGAAGCGCGACGCGGAGCGGCGCGCTTCATTTTCCCGAGATCGGAATGTGCCACTTTGAGCTCGAATGCGCACACTCGGTTTTAAGCACGATTACGAAGCGTCCCGTTTTAACAGGAATAAAGTTGGTCAAATTGTTAGCTATATGTTTACATAAAACGCAACAAATGTTAATCACTGAATAAAACAGTCGCACATTATCTTAAAACCAACAAAGCCAAAAAATACAAAATAAAATAATCGCGAACCGTATAACTGAGGTCCGGATAATTGAGGTTTTACTGTATAAACAAAATAAACGGAAGTGAATTGCCTATTAAAAGCTCGTGTGCTTTAGTAAGCTCACTCTGATCTTGTAAGGAAGCTATAAGCCTCTCAAAAAGAATTAAAATCGGTGTAAAATAATTATAATTCAAAGACAAGCAGGCTAGACTTCAAGTGGGTGGATTTCTGTCCCACCCAAATTTTTTTAATAAATAAAAAGCCATTGCCCCCGTACTTTTCAATTTTTTCTACTATCGAGTTGACAAGAAACTAATTTCAGTTTTTTAGTTTGATATAAAACTATTTTTTAATACAAAGATCAATGAACTTTTGCCAGTTTTCTGGTAAATTAATAATTCCACGTTCGTAGAACTTCAGGTCTTTATCAGCAAAAAAACTGGGCCAATTGCGATTTCAGGTCATCATCATAATGATTTTTTTACCATTTAAAGAGTTTTATAAAAAACGAAGTAGATGGTAGTCTGATGATTGCAAGGTCAGGGATATATGGACGTAACACCAGATCCCGACCAGGCTCAAATAATTATTGACGAGATACTAAAGATGTGTGGGGTCGCCTAAACTGAAAGGATGACATATTTCCCAAAAATTAGCTAGATAACGCTAGCAGTTTCATGAGAACCGAAGAGGATCATTTTGTATCAATTGTTTGAAAAAAGAGCTTTGTTTTTTTTTGCTTTTGAAACTTAAAAACAAGTAAAAAAGCGATTTGTCCGTTAACATTCAATCGGCCTGAATAATTATCTAACGGACTTGGTATTAAAGTGGCTCGAGTAATTATTTAATAATTTGTTAGAACGAGAGCTGCATCGTGTAAAAGTTGTAAAAGCAATTTCACGGATAAGATGACCGGTTCCGGAAATAACGCAGAGATTTCTTAACGAGGAGACTCTCACATTTCAAAATTAATGTCTACATGGCTTTTAAGTACCTTTCCAGTTATCGATATGGTTTATTATTTTGATTGAGTTTGATACATTTTAAAATACCTTTACATTTCAAAAAAATTATTGTATTCAATAAAAATATTTTAAAGCTTTGGATTTTTATCTTTGGCATTAATTAACCCAATATTTCAAAAACGGTATTTTTTTCAAAAGATGAAAAATTTAATAAAACAATACGATTATTTTTCCTTTATGTTGTTTATAATTAAAATCACCTTAAATTAAATATAATTTTTATCTGCTTCTTTAGTCTTAAAACTCATTCATTAAAAACAAATTGTACGTTTCGTAGCGAACTAAAAATCCGATCGAAGCAATTAAAAGCAAACAGTTACACGCAGAAATTTTTGTATAATTAATATGAGAATAATTCTCACGTTTTTCTTCGTAAAACCATTACAATTAACGTTGATTGTTGAGAACATGGCTGGCATTTGTAAAATTTAATTCCTAGTGTCTTTTCTAATTAGTTGAAACAGAACCAAACAATAGTTGAAGAACTTTAAATTTATGCACCCCAAATCTGTCTTATTTTCTTGTAAGAAGCCGACGATCACAAAGAAACACCAACATACAAAAATGTTGAAATATGAAAATAAGGAAATTAGCATTTTCTGTTATTAAAATTCGGGGCTTATCTTAATTTTATGAATTATGCAAATTATAATTGAGGAATAATTTATTTATGGCCACTTTTACTACTTCGAGCAATAATTTAGATATGGACACACAATTTAATTAAATTTAAAAACAGGTTTTTCGTTAAAAAATCGATTTCCTTATTAAAGCCAAATTTTTCTTAAAGCAAAAGTGCGAAATTATAAAATTATTAATAAAGATTTTAAAATATAGCGATGCACTCGTTTTTTCCCAATATTTTATTTTGGAAGTGGCTCAAGGATAAATAGTTGATCATAATAAATTAACGGTTAACCAAAAGAGTTACATATTTTAATGCAAAAATATTTTACTTAAAGATTGGGGACCGATTTGTAATTTTCTCTCGCTTTTCCAGTTTATTATTGTTATTGTCGGTTATTTTAGGGCCCATATAATTTTCGACCGCTCGCCTACGTCGCGAATTCTGCCAATATTTACATAAAATATATATAAGTATTTATCTTACGTAACTAAAATGTTTTAAAAATAAATTAATAGACAAAAATATGAGTTGCAATTTTTAAGTTTACTTTTCTTTTAGTTTTCGGTTCGTTTCAATCGAAGTCAAATTGAACGGTTCAATTAGAAAAATCTATGGGGATACAATTCTTTAATGATTTCGGATGTTCCCGATTAGATTATTATTTATAATTAAACTTAAAACAACATTATCAATGTTTATTTTTAGAATAAGTCATGGCTATTTAGAATTCAGATCAAAAACCACAAAATTACCGAGAAAAGTTATTCACGATTTAATTGTTATTTTTAAAGATGTTTGTAATACATTTTTCGTTTCAAATTTTAATAAGAAAAGTCAATATTTATTGAGCTATTCACAAAATGGTATTGTTTAATTTTACAAGGTCTCTCGCGTTTGTTTATTTCACTTAATCTACAAAACGCAATCCATTATTCAAACAATTAGAAACAAATTTTTGAGTTTTAAAGATGATCACGAAAAAATAACTAATAAATTATCTTTGAGTATTTCTAATCTCGAGTATGCACATAGTAATTCAATCATTTTAAATTTATTCGTTACTTTCTTCATGCCGAATCCATTTATATTTGTAAATGTGAATACGAAAAATTCAAAAGCATAAAATATAGGCACATAGCTTTGTGTATAGAATATAAAAAGAAATCTTGCATCATCGACTGTTAAATTTAACCATAGGTTGAAAAGACTCAAAACTTTTAAATATCTTTACGCATAAACTTTAATATGTTGTCAGGGAAACAATGTCGAAAACCTCAATGAAAAATATTTTTTTTAATTAATCTAAATTCGTTTTCCGTAAAGATAAAATCATAAAGTCTCTTAATGTTTTTATCTTATATAATTTCCTAATTATTTGAATAGTGTTTGAGGTAACCTTGCACTCCCCACTGAAAAGGGTATAGCCTGGTAAGCATGGGCAATTGGCCCCCAAAGATAATTGCTTTATTTTGTTTTACTTTTAATGTCCCTACGCTATGGCAAAATTTTAACTTAAATTTCATTGGGGTTTAAGGAGAAAATAAAATGCAAATTCATAAATTAATTTTTATTTAAACGGGTGAATCTATTTTAATAAAAATTACATATGTTGCAGATATTATAATCAAAACACATGTTGGAAATAATTAAAAAAATTGTAAAATCATGGGAATCATAAGAAAAAAGATAATATAATTTTCAAGAAGTTTTTAGGGTGCCAGGGGCTTTATTTGACCACATACCACGCCTATTAAAACTTTGAAAATTACATAAATTATAAAAAAGGTACCAAGAATGTTTATCTAAAAAGATTAGTAGTGCCAAAGCCTCTTCCCACCCAAAAATATTCTTGAAAATTATATAATATTTTTCTTGGGGTTGCATGATTTTACAAAGGTCTTAATTTTTTTACAAAATGTGTTTTAATAATATCTACAACATAAAATAGAAATTATTTTATAAATTTGAACTTTATTATTTTCCCCCCAAACCCCCACAAATTATTGGTTAAAACTTCGCCAAAGTATAAGAGACATTAAAAACACCCTCGGAAAAAAAAATAAAGCAAATATATTAGGGGGGCCGATCGCCCGTGATTACTCGACTATACCATTTCTAGAATTAAAATAATTAAACCAAACTCCCGAAGAAAAAAAATTATATTAAAAAGCTTTCGATGTATTTGGCATAAAGATGTGACTTGTCGAATTTCAAAAAAGCATTTCGTTATTAGCCAACATTTAATTAAACTCGGATACGTTCTCCAATCTGTTCGATTACGAGTCAGACCAGAATTAGACATAATAAAAATTCCTTCTAAATCCACCCTCGTTTTTAGGGGATATTTATAACTTCATCTAATAGCTCCTGCACCTAAACAAACCCTCCAAATTAATCTAAAAAACATTAAAACGACGTGTGTTGATTTTTTTAATGGAAAACACTGAGGTAATTGCTTTGCTATGTTGTTTCTATTAAAAATTTAAAATAAATGCTGTATTTTTAGATTTATGTGTCAAGGAAGTAATTCCAGTAAATAATGCATAAGATTGCTTTAATAAAAAAATTGTTAGTACAATTTTTTTTATTGTATCTAGCAAATTTTTTTTTCGCTGATTGAATAATTCGTTTTCCATGTAACGTTTCGAAATCTTTGCCCGCACAACGAACAAACAAAATAATCAAATTTTAATAAACCTAATAAAAGAGAAATTAAGCCAAAAATAGCTTAATTAATGGAAATGCGTTAATACGCATCTAAGGTCAATTTCATGACTGAAATTGTACTTTTAATTAATTCGGAACGCGTACAACTTATAAATAAAGCTCTTTTTTCAATTACAGTAAAACCTCAATTATCCGGACCTCAGTTATACAGATTCGCGATTTCGCGGATTTGCGATATATTTACCATAACAATGAGTGGAAGAGAGCGAAAAGATACAAGAATCTCGTAAGTGCAAGTGAGAGGGAACGATTAAAATTGCTTAATTATTTTTTCGGCCTAAATTATTGTGAATGGTGCTTAAAACCGAGTGTGCGCATTCGAGCTCAAAGTGGCACATTCCGATCTCGGGAAAATGAAGCGCGCCGCTCCGCGTCGCGCTTCATTTGCCTCCCTCGCTCGGAAATGTGCCACTTTTCGCTCGAATGCGCACATCCTCGTATTTATTGGATTTGCCTATATTATTATTTTTTCTTCAATTCAAAAAATTAAAAGTCGAATAAATTAGATCGATTTTTTGTTCGGCAAAGGTTAGATATTTTATTCCTTTTGATAAGTTATCATGGTGCTCTTCCGAACGCCTAATTGTAGCGTACTTTCGAATGTTTACTAATTCGCATTTTTGATTAATTAAAATTGTATATGAGTCAAATTTTCTGAAGTGAGCCACTAAAAATCAACTAGTTGATTTTTATATCATCTTTTGCAGGTTGTCGAAGGTTTATATGTCAAAATTAATGTCTCCAAATATTTTTGGGTAATTTTCATTTTTGTAAAAATTATAAAGAAATTAGTTTTAAGGCACATTTTGTATACACCGTTGTAATTAGACTTCATTTATGGATTAATTCAATTTTTAAATATAAAAAAATATTTATATGTTACATACAGGGCGCATCAAAATTTTAGAACGACTTGGGTGGGGTATGTTAAAAAAAAGTTGAGAAATAAGAGTCAAAATTCGGAAAAAGTTAAAATATTGTTTTTTCATGTACGATGAAGTGTCCCATCTAGTCTAGTTTAAAAGTACTAAATTAGAAATGTGGTTTTTGGTAAAAATACCCTACTCTAATTTTTAATTAAAAGAAAAGCAAGAAGTGGTACATTTAGTTCAGAATGATTTAATTAATATTATTTGTAAGAGAGAAGAATAAGATAAGCAAATTAAATTATTAAGGGGTATGTGCACTTTTAAGCGAAAACTTTTTCCGAATAGAAAATCTGGATATGAAGGATTTGTTATTAATATAGTCGAATCCAATTAACACGAAGATGTGCACATTCGAGCGAAAAGTGGCACATTTCCGAGCGAGGGAAGCAAATGAAGCGCGACGCGGAGCGGCGCGCTTCATTTTCCCGAGATCGGAATGTGCCACTTTGAGCTCGAATGCGCACACTCGGTTTTAAGCACCATTCCCAATAATTTAAGCCGAAAAAATAATTAAGCAATTTTAATCGTTCCCTCTCACTTGCACTTATGAGATTCTTGTATCTTTTCGCTCCCTTCCACTCATTGCTATGGTAAATATATTTCTTGAACATAAAATCGATATTTACTAAACTAAATTAATTATTTTCGTTTGAAAGAGCGTAGGATAAAGTAGATAAACTTAATAAACAGAAGATGTGCACGTTCGAGCGAAAAGTGGCACATTTCCGAGCGAGGGAGGCAAATGAAGCGCGACGCGGAGCGGCGCGCTTCATTTTCCCGAGATCGGAATGTGCCACTTTGAGCTCGAATGTGCACACTCGATTTTAAGCAAGATTCACAATTATTAAGTTATTTTCTTAGACGCCCGACTTCAAATGTCGTATTTTCGTTAGCTGTGCTAAAATTCGTTTTTTTTTTCTATACATTCAATTAATCGAATTTTCGATTATCCGAATGAGCTGAAACAATAATTAATTCGGATAACCGAGCTTCCACTGTAATTTCCGTCGATTTATGCATGTATGTTAATAAAAAAAAAATAAGCGCACAAAACTCGTTGCGAATTTCCCCAACGTAAAAGTTTGCCAAGTGTTTACTTTCAATATTAAAGGAGACCAACAGATGCAACTTCAAAGTAAAATAATCCGCTGGATTTTTGCTATAATTCGATCCCTTTCGCAAAATTGCAAATTTTCGATAAATAATTTTCATTTCGATTGGCATAAATTTGGAGTTTCAGTCAAGGTTTTCCACTTTAAGCCAAGATTTACTAACTATTTACAATACAGTAGTAACCTATATTTAGGTGTTATTCAACGCTTATGTCACGTATAAAAAAAAATCTATTAGAATGGTACCGTTTTTTTGTACGACTCAATCATATTTTATAGTTTTTTTAATAGATAATTGTTTAAATTTAAAAATAAACAAGAGGAGAGATAAGGGGGCGAGCGTTCCAAATTGTAAACAACTCAAAATCGAGGATTGGATTTCTCCAAAACGTTTTTGGCGCCTGTTTGCTCGCAAATGGGCGGATTTCGCCCTATATCGAATTAAATATTCAAAAAAAATAAACGTACATGAAGTAAAGCAATAACTAGCCGAGTTTTATCACTTTGGACAGCAATCGTGCTGATGGTCGTCGTTTTCGAGATGGCCGAAGAGGGGTCCGGCATTTGGGCCTCTTCTTTGGCACAAGTCGGGCCATTTTGAAGAACAACGTCCGCACTCGTACTATCCATTTTATACAAAAATTTCTAAGTCGATCACAAAACACATTAAATCGCTTATGCAATCGAAACGCTATTTATAGGAACTTTGAGAATAGAAAAGCACAGCCGAATTTTGCTAGGAAAGCGTATCTTTTGTAAATTTTGTCAGAAGGAATTCGCGGACTATTAAAAAGCTAAGATGCTGTTACCCGTCGAAGCCGCGAAACACACTAAAACCAAGTCACGGATCGGAGCTAAAAACTTCTACCGTAAAGTTACGATGACCACATAATGCTGGGTTTTGTTGTATGTCTGTGTAATGTTCTTCGATGTTATGTGTCTTTAACATGTGTGAAGCAACCGGATTTTGACGTCACTTTTAGATTATTCGCATCTAAGGTGTTACGCTAAGTTCTTCCACAAATATGCATCGAATTAAATTTTCTGTGGGCATCAGAACGCTCAAAAACTAATTGCCACATGGTGGGATGCCAATGAGCCCAAAAAAATATTTTTTCAGTAAATTGTCAACATACAAATGAAAATTATTAAAAAATATCTTGTTCTCATTACGTTAATATCCATCTATTAATTTTATATTTATAATTTATGCCAAAAATAAAAATTGCGGTTATTTTAAGACGAACCCGAGTTGAGTCGACAAATATAATTTTTTGCAAATTCATTAAAAGTTTATATCAAATTACTTTAATTCTTTTTCTGTTCTAATTTAGGAACCTTTATTAGCTTAAAAATGTCCAACTTAAATTAATTATGTTTTTTTTAAATATTAATATTTTGTCGATATTGCAATATGTTTAAGGGATGATTTAGGAACGATTGCTATTTATACAATAGATAATTTCTTTGATAACGAATGTTTCTTATTTTATAATTAATTTTTTTTGTTATGCAGAAACGTTGAAATTACCTCTTATTCTTTCGTTAATAAAGTACCATGAAGCTCCATCTATGGGACTAATTAAAATTTATATAAATACAACTTTACCTGCGACAGGTAACTTGTTAGAAATTTGAATCCAAGTTCTTCGTATAGTTTAAATTTCAAATAACATTTTGCGACTTCTAATAGTTGGTAAGGTAAAACGTCCAGTATAAGACCACCTATCAGTAAACGACCAGAAATAATGTTTATAAAAATTAAAAAAAATGTATTTATATTTGTAATATAGTTAGGTATTTATGCAATCTTGTATGTTTCATTTTTCATTTAAATGCAAGAAATAAAAGTAATAAAGAAGTGTATAGATAAAATAATTAAATTTAAATTGCAATTTGCAGGATTTAAATACATTGCTTTATAGTATACCAAACAGAACTTTAATTAAAAACTACACGAAGTCGTGTTTAAAATAAATTATGAATTATTCGGCTTTAATAGGTGAACCAGTCATTCAATGGGCTATACCACCATCATTCTTTGCACAAAAGTAGTCATTTACTGAACTCCCAATTTTAAAACCCTTTATAATTAATTCTATAAAGTTTATAACTAAATGGCGATAATGTTTTCAATAATGCATAAACAAAAATAATATCTCATTTCAACTGTAATAATTGTTTTGGGTTTATTAATTTGTTTCCTATTTTTTTACATCAAAATAGCTTTCGATGTAACAAATCGGTCATTCACTGGACGTTTTACCCTGGTAAATTTTCGTAGGAGCTGTTTATACCTTTGTTCTGATCCAATTCTCCTTTTAAATGTTTAGTAAAATTAAATTAAACCAAATTGTAATTATGTATGGTTATTATTTATAATCCTTTGGTCCTTAAATTTTAATAAGTGGGGCTTGGTTACCATTTTAATCAGCTCTTTGGGGCCACAAAAGGCTTAACGAGAGGAACCATGTTATTTCATCTCTGAAATTATATATAATTATTAGTTTTCTATTTACGAAGAGGGTTTTATCAACTTTTAGTTCCTTAAATGCCTATTAAATAAGACACCCTTATTATTCCATACAATCGCACAATAAAATAAACTTCCACAACATCGAACATGCAAAAGTTAACAAAATCATAAATAAACAATAAGCAACAAAATATATTAGATTATAAAAAATTAAATATTAAAATAACAATCACAACGAATGGCTGTGCTGATTAGTTTTCGATAAAACGTTAACAAAAACTCATAATTAGTGTATAAATTGCTTAAATTAAATTCTATTTTATGGAAATTAACATTTTATCGAACTGCTAATTAAGTATAATAATTATTACATAACAAACACAACTGTATGATTTCTTTAAAGCACATTCAACACACATTAACTAAAAAAAAACACATTAAGAGTAATAACGAAATTAGAGAAACACTGAAAATTACTTTTTAACTTACGCAACACCTGTTTAATTTCATTTTATTATAATCGAAAGTTGCTTATTATCTGATACAAAAAATAATATGGCTATTGCTTAAGGAATAACTTAAAAAAAAATAGCAAATTAAAAACAACCCTTAATAGCTTGCTTAGTAACATACTGACATTTTTTCCATGCATCATCCTCACCGGTTTCGCTTACCTCCTTCATCGATTTCAAAAATTCTTCTTCGTCGATTTCCTTCTGGCTTAAAATCGGAATGACTATGTCTTTATCGTACTCATTGACAAAACGACGTACTTCGTCTCTCGAGCTACAGGCCCCGTCCTTCTCTCGCGCAATTTCAGAAGTCAACACGTAAGAAGCAACCCCCAAAGTGTGCGAATGTTGAACCTTTAAGTGGGTCGTTTCGGTGACTTCGCGAACAATTTTTCCGGGTGGAACGTCGGGACTTGGTTTTAGAACAGCTTTCGCAGATGGCAAATCCGGCAAGCCCACTCCCAACACCATCTTTTCCTTCGTTATGTTCTCTTTTACATCTTTTTTATCGTGTTCCCACCAGGGAGAGTACCTCAATTCGCATTCCGAAGCTGTGTTATAGGAAGATGAGCGTGAGTGAGGCAAGGTGCATTCTGAAGCAGTGAGGAACTCATCGTCCGATCTTAAGTCTTCGAATTTCGGCGGTTTTGTTGGCAGAGAAAGGTCCTGAAATTTAAGTCAATTATAAACGGCAAGTCGAATCTGCGAGTTTGATTATTTTTAGGCGTTTTACTCGGAAATGGGTTATGAGTTCTAATTTTAAAACGGTCAGATTTGCAAATTTTGTTTAATTATTCACGTACTTGTGTAATTTTCGGTTGGGTGATTTATGACGTTCGATTGTGTGGGACCGAGTCAGAAATGCGAACAGAGTTGTTAGAATAGAATTTATTTCGATCGGCTCTTCGATTTTTATATTCGACTTTCGGTAAAAGTGGGTCGATTGTGGCTTAAAAATTTCCTATGTCGGTTAGCCAAATGTTTTTTTCAAAATCTATTAAATGATTTAAAATGTACAACTGTTAAAAATATTTGTAAAATTACAATAAATAAAGTGGATGGCTAAAATAATTAAATTTATATTGCAGTTTACAAGATTCCAATAAAATTTGTAGCTTAGAAGGACGCAATTAAAAAAGATAGGCGTATTTTCCTAAGAGCTAACAAAACCTGTGATTTATAGCATACCAAAAGAAATTTTAATAAAAAAAAATACACAAACGTACATCTACGCATAGTGTTTTAGGAATTGCCCATTCTTAAGTTTTATACTCCCAAATATGTAAATTTCAAAATTTGCCAAAACAGCCGTATTTGTGCGTCTTAATTGTTTATTGTGTATGTCTAAATACCAGAAAAATAATTAAAAAATACCGGATAGCTATTCGAGCAGGAAATAATTTATTTCATATTAGATTTGTTAAGTTTTTGCTGCAAAATATGTAATTTTCAAAATATGCCACAACGGCCGTATTTGTGCCTCATAATTGTTTATTGCCTATGTCTGAAAACCAGAAAAATAATTTAAAAAATCTCGGATAGCTATCAGAGCAGGAAATATATAATTTTCTTCATACTAGATTTATTAAGTTTTTTGCTGCGAAATATGTAAATTTCAAAATTTGCCAAAACGGCTTTATTTGTGCCTCATAATTGTTTATTGTCTATATCTAAACACCAAAAAAATAATTTAAAAATTTCGGATAGCTATCAGAGCAGAAATTAATTTTCTTCGTAGTGGATTTATTAAGTTTTATACTTCCAAATATGTAAATTTCAAAATATGCCACAACAGCCGTATTTGTGCGTCATAATTGTTTATTGTGTATGTCTGAATACCAAAAAAATAATTAAAAAATCTCGGATAGCTATCAGAGCTGAAAATAATTTATTTCGTATTGGATTTGTTAAGTTTGTTGCTGCAAAATATGTAAATTTCAAAATTTGCCAAAACGGCCTTATTTGTGCCTCATAATTGTTTATTGTCTATGTCTGAACACTAGAAAAATAATTAAAAAAATCGCGGATAGCTATCAGAGCAGGAAATAATTTATTTCATATTGGATTTGTTAAGTTTTTTGCTGCGAAATATGTAAATTTCAAAATTTGCCAAAACGGCTTTATTTGTGCCTCATAATTGTTTATTGTCTATATCTAAACACTAAAAAAATAATTTAAAAAATTTCGGATAGCTATCAGAGCAGAAATTAATTTTCTTCATACTGGATTTATTAAGTTTTATACTCCCAAATATGTAAATTTCAAAATTTGCCAAAACGGCCTTATTTGTGCCTCATAATTGTTTATTGTCTATGTCTAAACACCAAAAAAATAATTAAAAAAATTCCGGATAGCTATCAGAGCACAAATTAATTTTCTTCATACTGGATTTATTAAGTTTTATACTCCCAAATATGTAAATTTCAAAATTTGCCAAAACGGCCACATTTGTGCGTCCTAATTGTTTATTGCCTTTGTCTGAACACCAGAAAAATAATTTTAAAAATCCCGAATAGCTATCAGAGCAGAAATTAATTTTCTTCATACTGGATTTATTAATAGACGAATCAATCATTCAACGGGCTATAATAGTCCGGTCATTCTTCGCACGAAAGTAGTCATTTACTGAACTTCCCATTTTATACATTTTATAATTAATTTTCCAAAGTTACGAAGGCATTGCGTTAATGGTTTTATTAATTCATAAATAAAAATAATATCTCATTCTAACTGTAACAGTTGTTTTGGGTTAATTAATTTATTTTCTTATTTTTTTTACATCAAAACAGCTCTCAATGCAACGAATGGGTCATTCACTGGGCACTTTACCGTATAGATAAAGTTTGTATTCTAAAAAGTTGAATTCGTAGTGCAAACAACAAGTTTTACTTAAATTTCAGACATAGCAGAATTTGTTATTTAAATCAATTGAAAAAAATTAATAAATTCCAGTCCATAAAAACTTTAGGGAAACTCTGTTGTATGTCCACGCTAAACCAATTAATTTATCATTGAATTTTTTTTAAACAAAAATAAGTCGAAAAAGAAAAAAGTAAATCAGAGTAAAATTTGGTATGCAAAATCCGTTACGTATTAAACGTATTGTCCCGTTACTAGAGCACGCATTTTAATGATACATTTACTATTAGATAATCGCATTTTTTAATATCCATATTAATATTAATGCATATTAATTTTTTCCTAGGCCCAACTCGCCAATATTGGTGCTGCCACAACAAAAAATTCTGATAACTTATGTCAGCGCGAAAATACAAAAGAATTTCAATACGCTTAACATTAGATAATTCAACTTTCTTTATCTGCATTAATCAGCATTAATTAAACTATTTCGCTTATCGATTAATAAGGAAACTATATCGATAGGTCTTTAGGCAATATTAATTTTAATACAAAATTTCTTTGAAACCCTTTCACACCGGTTGGGGCTTTAAATACTAGCAACCACAAGCAGCAGTTATCAGTTGCCTTCAGTTCTCCAAATCGTTCAAAATGATCGCTAAAATCGTAAGTAACTCGCTTCGATTCCGATTTAGATTTTAATTTTCGTTTCCAAAGGTCTTTGCTTTGGTGGTTGTGATCGCAACCGTCTACGCCCAAGAGGACACGGTTACCACAATCACCATCACTTGGAGGAGTACATCGACTATCAGGTCTGTGCATTAAAATCTTAATCAACTAAAATTAATTTTGGACACAATTTCAGGCCCATCCACACTATCACTACGCTTATAGTGTGCACGATCCCAAGCACCACGACATCAAATCCCAACAGGAACACAGGGATGGAGACGTGACCAAGGGATCCTACACCCTTCTTCAACCCGACCACAGACGCCGCATCGTCGAATACGAAGCCGACAAGCACGGCGTCCGATACAATGTTAAATACGAAGGACACGCTTACCACGAACCCGTCTACGGCCATGGAGGACATGGACATCATGGAGGAGTCGGCGGAGGTTTCTAAGCTATCTTATCGTTTTATGCCTATTTCTTGTTATTGTTGTTGTATTAGTTGCATTTTAATAAATCATTATTTTATATAAAACTAATTTATTTAATTTTTTGAATTGAAGAATAAAATAATAATATAGGCAAATCCAATAAATACGAAGATGTGCGCATTCGAGCGAAAAGTGGTACATTTCCGAGCGAGGGAGGCAAATGAAGCGCGACGCGGAGCGGCGCGCTTCATTTTCCCGAGATCGGAATGTGCCACTTTGAGCTCGAATGTGCACACTCGATTTTAAGCACGATTTACAATAATTAATTTACTTTCTTTAGTTATAATTCAATCAAAACGCATTTAATATCAAAAATTAAATATAGGCAACCATTTAATCGATCTATCTCACTCGTATTGACCAGATTGTCCTATCTTTTCGCTCCCTTTCACTCATTGCTATGGTAAAAACGTTTCTCGAATATAAAATCAATATTTAAAATTATTTATAAAGTAGACAAATCCAAAAAATACGAAGATGTGCGCATTCGAGCGAAAAGTGGCACATTTCCGAGCGAGGGAGGCAAATGAAGCGCGACGCGGAGCGGCGCGCTTCATTTTCCCGAGATCGGAATGTGCCACTTTGAGCTCGAATGTGCACACTCGGTTTTAAGCACGATTTACAATAATTAATTTACTTTCTTTAGTTATAATTCAATCAAAACGCATTTAATATCAAAAATTAAATATAGGCAACCATTTAATCGATCTATCTCACTCGTATTGACCAGATTGTCCTATCTTTTCGCTCCCTTCCACTCATTGCTATGGTAAAAACGTTTCTCGAATATAAAATCAATATTTAAAATTATTTATAAAGTAGACAAATCCAAAAAATACGAAGATGTGCGCATTCGAGCGAAAAGTGGCACATTTCCGAGCGAGGGAAGCAAATGAAGCGCGACGCGGAGCGGCGCGCTTCATTTTCCCGAGATCGGAATGTGCCACTTTGAGCTCGAATGTGCACACTCGGTTTTAAGCGCGATTACAAAGCGTCCCGTTTTAACAAAAAAAACTTGGTCAAATTGTTTGAAAATTAGCTAAATATTGTTTAAATACCATCAGTTTTGAATTTTTTACATTTCTTTAGTAAAAAAATGGAATTTTGCATTACAAAAGCTGTTTCAAGATTTAGTTTTTCGGGGGGCGATTTTAATTCAATTAGAACACTCCCTATAAAATTAATAAAATAGCCGTATTATGTTTAAAAAAAATTATATACATCTATTGTGTAACTAAATTAAGTTTAATCGTTTCCTCTCACTCGCATTGACGAAATTGTCGTATCTTTTCGCTCCCTTCCACTCATTTGCTATGGTAAAAACGTTTTTCGAACATAAAATCGATATTTACAAAACAATATATAATTTGTAGATTTAAGAACGAAGGATAAAGTAGACAAATCGAATGAATGCGGGGTATGTGCGCATTCGAGCGAGAAGTGGCACATTTCCGAGCGAGGGAGGCAAATGAAACGCAAAAAAACAGAACAATGAGAAAACAAAATCGTGAAAAAACAGAATAAGGAAAAAACAGAAAATTTCATATTTATATTTGTCTAATTGCAGTTGATTAAAACAATACACTACATTTTTTGACTATTGAAAAGAATAATTAGAGAAAAACTTTTTCACATAATATAGTTAAATTGATTTTTGTATTTTCAATTTTAAGACTTAGGATTTATACAAAAATGTTCTAAAATGAGAAAATAGAAATAATAATGAATATTTGTTCTTTCCTATTCTGTCTTTATGAGATAAATATTAATTATGTAACTACCAAATTAATAAATAAATAAATTACTTTACTTTAATTATAAATAGATAAAATAATATTACTTATATGAACTTTACTTTATTTAAATACATGTTTTGTGTCGAAAATTCTAAATAAATCTCATTAGAAAATTTAATTATAATTATTATATGAACAAGTATTTCTCTAATTCCATTTTCGGTTCTCTTCAATAGTCAAAAAATAAATATTGTGTATTTTCTTTAATCAATTGAAATTAGACAAATGTAAATATGAAATTTGTTGTTTTTTCTCTGTGTTTTTATTATAGTTTTGTTCACGCACTTCTAATAAATATAACAAACAAAATTAATTGTAATAATAATGGAAAATTGATGTTAAAGGAAAATTTCATTATTGGTAGTAATTCCAAAATCTTCAAATGATAATTTTAATTGTTTCAACAATACCAAAATTATTAAGAAAAATAATTCATTTATCAGGTAATAAAAATTTCTAATTAAATTTTTTCACTCGAAATTACATTACACTAAAAAAAGTATTTAAATGAGATTTCTTTGCGGATCTCCGCTGTGAGATTTGATAAAGCTTTAAGACTATTGATTTGAAAATATATTTACACTAAAAATGGTTAGTAGGTTAATGTTTGGTGGAAATATAAATAGAACTATGGATTGCTTATAATATTAAATAAAGTTATACTTCTTTGGTGAAAACCACGTCTAAAAATTAATATAAATACGAGGATGTGCGCATTCGAGCGAAAAGTGGCACATTTCCGAGCGAGGGAGGCAAATGAAGCGCGACGCGGAGCGGCGCGCTTCATTTTCCCGAGATCGGAATGTGCCACTTTGAGCTCGAATGCACACTCGGTTTTAAGCACGATTACAAAGCGTCCCGTTTTAAGAGGAAAAAAATTGGACAAATTGTTAGGTAGGTATATGTTATCTTAAAAACGCAACAAATATTAATCACTAAATAAAACAGTCGCACATTATCTTAAAATAAACAATGGAAAAAAACACTGTTTAGTGCGAAATACAAAATAAGGTTTAATTTTCGCAACGAGTCCGAACGCGGTTGACAATCCGGATAATCGCAAATCCGTATAATTGAGGACCGGATAATCGAGGTTTTACTGTAATTGTAAATTAAGCTTCTTACCAAAACCGAAAAGTAACAACTGATTTACCCACAATAAATAAAATGTCTAATAAATATTAAAACGTCCATTCTAAAATATTTTAATTTTAAAATATAGTCAGTATCTTATTATCCTTAACAAAATGTAATCCATAGGAGGATACGCCAGTCAAACGTGTTCGTTTCTTTAAATATAATTTTTGGGTAACTTTTGGGGCCCTTAATGCGGTAGCCGCCGCATAGGGGCGTAATCGCATAAAATTTATAAATAAAACAAAAGTTATTTGCAAGCGGCAAACCTCAGAGCTCGATAGATGGCCATCGAAGGGCTTTCTGGTGGTCATGTTGATGATTGTGGTCGGTGTGGTGGAAGCACTCGAAGTCGAGCTGGAAGGTGACAAAAGTCCGCAGTCCTGTTGGGCGCTTCGAAGGGCTTGATCTAGTTCTTCGGCTAAGCCGGTGACTTCCAACAATCTTTCGGTTATGGCTTCGACCGCTATTACATTATCTTCCACTGATGGGTCTTGGATGTCGGAAGCCTTTTCAGCATCTGTGTTGTTCCCACCTTCCAGTAATCTAAAAGTCAAAACAACCGTTTCACAATAAATAAAACTTTACTCGAATATTTATTAACAAAAGCTATTTTGGGACGAAGAAATACTCGTACTAAGTGTTGTTTTCGTAAAGTTACAGTTTTTTGACTAAAAGCTCGTTGGCAATTTGGCTCTGAACTTTGCGCGGTTCATTAACAAAACAATTCTTTCGGGAAAAATTGTGTTAACTATTGGGGCTTCGGAAAAAATAATTTTAGATCGAAGTTAAGTAGGTAGACGCTAAATAAAAGAAGAAACAGAGTTGAAACTTAGCAGGTGTTGTTACACAAATAAATTTGCACAAAATAAAATTGCTTCGTAAAAATTATTCATTTGACTGAGCTTAAAAGCGAAAAATTCAGAAACGAAACCGATTTTCTTTTCGAATTAGAAATTAATTAGTTTTGTGCCAACCAAATTAGCCCGACACTGAACGTGTCGATGTTTTTGCAATTTAAAAAAGGTCAGGAATTAATTTATATATAAATCAACTATTTTCTTTAATGCAAAATTGCCGCCAATATTTTTCTATATTTATTCGAAGATATGACTACAGAGCCAAGCATTAGGATTGAAGCCAAATTGATAGAAAAGCCACTCACGCTAAATTTTAAGATCTTTAAATAAAATAAAAGACAATTTTTAGTCAGACGTATAAACAATAATTTTTTTTAAAAAATCGTCTAATACACAAAAATAAAATGCAATCACAAGTATTTTTGTTAATCGTAGAGAAACTTATTCAGATTTCTAAAATTACGAAAAACATTATTTTTAATTTTTAAAAATAGGTTAAAAAGCATGTAAAACATAAAAAAACGTAAGCCTCTCTGGAAATACACGACTCTAAATAAATACGTTCTAATTTTGGCGTGAAACTATTTCAAAGTCTTCAACAGGTGGAAATAATGTATTTCCAAAGTCAAATTGTGAACAGTAATTATTTTGAAAAATGATTTTCATAAAACTCACTGATGTTTTCAGGATGTGAAGCTGAACTGAAGCCGATGTGTTCTCCACTGATCCTTTTTCTACCCCCCTCTACTTTTAAATATACACTAATACTGATTTCTGTTTAAAACGTGCTAATCTACTTTGCTAAATCTCTTTTTTCGTTGGAGTCTTCAAAATTTTAATAAAACTTAACAAACAACATTGGCAGTGCAACATGTGCTAATGGCATCGATTTATTTTAAAAACCCCAAATTTTCGAAATTCCCAAAGAAGTTTAATGGATTGGGTTGTGCAAGGTTTCTCACCACATAAAATTTTCTTTGGCAGATATCTGATGTAAACATTTTAATTCAATTAAGATGTTTTCGTTGAAAAAAACTTACTCTTCGTTTAAATAAAGAGGCTCCTTCAATCGACTTCTTAACAATTTCCCGAGCCTCACCATTCGACCGACTTCGACCAAAAGCTTCTCTCTTTTTGTGTAAAAATTCCTAACCCTATGTTGTTTTCTGCCCATTTCTTCCAAAGGCATTGTCGCTACGGCTTCCCGAAGATCTCTCAACTGGTTGCAGTGCTCTTCGACGGATCTGTGAAAAACTGCGGAGACGCGCAGCCGAGTCATCTGCTCCTGGCTCACCCCTAAGAGCCTCTGCCAAGCGTATCTTAGTTTCTGATAAAGTTGGGCGTGTGCAAGAGGAGGTAATTTACAAGACTGCCGAAGAACGAGAGAGGCATTTAAAAGCTGACATCCGTAGTTGTAGGTGTCCTAAAATTTCAGTGTTAACAAAGAGAAATGCGAGTATCGATTGTAAACCTTTGCCGTTTCTTGAAAGGCTTGGTGATCGTCTTTTTGCGTTTGAATTTCGTATATCGAAATTCCCACATATCCGTGATCTTTTAGCATAACCGAAAATAGTTCGTCAAGCCACTCGATGGCTTGCATTGCATCTTTTTCGTAGGCGTCGATGTGCGTGACCTGCTCCAAAGTTAACTTTTGCAGCTCGACGCTGTCGCTGAAGATATTTTTTCTGGCATTCGTGGCGTCTAAGGTGTCCCTAATGTTAACGATGTCTTCGGAATAATCCAGCGTCAACTCTCGCCCCAGGGCGTCTTTTACGGGCATCGATAGCATATCTGAAAGCTTCTCCCCTTCTTTGACCAACTCGCGCTCCATGGCATCTGAAATGTTTTGCAATTAGTACTTAGAACAGCATTCCTTACTTATCTAAATTGTTCAAATTTATGAGCAACCCGACTAGAATTTTTTAGTAAGTCTTGTTGGGTGCTAACTGGGCTGCCTTATGGGACCCCACATTGGGATGTAACGCAATCATACTTGAGCCCTAATCTGGCAATTCCAGTTAGATCCCAATGGAGCAATCTCAATTAGATGCCACTACGGCAATCCCTGTTTGGTTCTGTTAGGGCACTCCCTACCAGTTCCCAGTTATCATTAAATTCATTTATCCAGCCGAAAAAAAATGGTTTAGATCTATGTTGATCTAATTTATCCAGTTTGAAAATCAAATTATATCTACATAGATCAATTTAGATCAAATATATTTATTTTACGTTGGGTTATCCTAACCAGAGCCCCATGGTTCCCAATTGAGAAAAATCAACAATATTTTATTATTTTTTCACATTGAGTTATCCCAATCTAATCCCAATTAGGAAAACCTGTCAATACTTGATTTATTTTCACTAGTGATGAGCAGAATTGGTCTTGTTCTTGCAGTCTTGGTCTTGTTCTTGCATTTTTGCAATACCAAGACCAAGGTGAAGATTGTTTTTATGCTAGCAAGACTTGGTCTTGTTCTTGTTTTGCTCATCACTAATTTTCACGTTGGAATTTCCAAGTTGGGTTGTTATTGGGTTCCAACGAGGATTTTCACATTGGGCATGCCTCGTTGTAACCCGATCGGGCTCAGATAGATACTTAGGGCATTCCCAAAGTAATTTTTAGTCGGGAAGATAAATAAACTACACAAACCTAAATTTGTTGATTCTCTTGAAGCTTTCGTAACCTTTCTCGGGCCGTCGAGAAGTCTCCTATTTTGTTCCCCATGACCAAAGACTCAAACACATCACCGGTCCGATCAAAATACTCAGAGACTAGCCTAAAAAATCTTAAAGAAGTAATTAACACATTGCGTCTCCTCTCCAATCTTGTGGCGAAGCTCCGACAGACGAAGTCCATAAAATCCTTTTGCCACAGCAAATCTTTTTGTTGGATTTCCGACGCTTCGTCAGTATTAAAATTTCCTATTCGATGGAGCAGTTCGGCGTAAGCCCCGTAAGTGTCCCAGCACTGCAATTCGACGGCCTCGTGCTCGTTCCTAAGTTCTTCGGCCGAAGCCACATCGTAACCGACTTTGCGCTTGGAATTGAGCAGAACTTCGGCCGGGCCCAAAATCCAATTTGTGACGTTGATTATTCCTTGGGTTATCTGATTCAAATCTTTGGTATCGACGAAGCTCTTCTCCATCACTTTCCAGGCTGCTTCTATTTCGTTTTGGCGAGTGCGGACCTTGTTGGAAGTCTCTTCGATTTTTTTGATTGTGTCCAAAATGTCTTGGGGCGTCGACATCGATTCAGATTCGGACGCAAATTTTCGGTTTCGATTGTCGTATTCGATCTTTTTGAGAAGTTCTTGACCTGGAAATAGTAAATAGTGACTAAACTGGTTTCCGACAAAATTTTTAGTTCGTTGTGTTCCTAATCAAATGATAAAAGTCAATTTGGCATATTCCCACGATTGGAGAATTTTTTGAGAATGGGATGCAATTTAGTAATTAGTTTTTAGGGTTCGACTGTGGATTACGAAAGAAATTCTTCGATTGGAAACGGTTTGTCCTTGTTTCACGCGAAGAGAAAGTCGTAATTAAACGTTTTACCTTTTTCCAAGGTTTTTAAAGCCAACTGCCTTATCGTAACGGCCATATCAGTGCTCGTATTAAGAGCCTCATCAACTTCATTTGCTCTTAATAACCGGTTGTTTAAGAGATGTTGGTGAAACTCTTCCAAATCTTTGAGGGCGGCCGAGGAGTCCTTAAAATATTGCTCGGCTTTCTAAAAACAAAAACGATTTTTACACTTTTGAAAGTAAAACATTTTATAAAAGTAATAAATAAGAAATCTGCTGGTTCGACAACACACTTTCTGAAATGTTTTGCTTGTTTGCGAAGAATGCAAAAGTATGGGAGCCAATGGTGCAAAAGAATTAATAACCTTTTTTGAAAAGCACAAAATTAGATAATTGGGATTTCTGTTTTAAATACGGACCTGTAATTTTTAGTTGACAATTTTTAGAAGGTAAATTGATTATTGTGAATGGTGCTTAAAGCCGAGTGTGCACATTCGAGCTCAAAGTGGCACATTCCGATCTCGGGAAAATGAAGCGCGCCGCTCCGCGTCGCGCTTCATTTGCTTCCCTCGCTCGGAAATGTGCCACTTTTCGCTCGAATGCGCACATCCTCGCATTCTTTCGATTTGTCTGCATTAATCTTTTCTTTTTTCAATTAAATATAGTGCTAAAAAATATTTTGTTTGGAAAAAATTCATAACTTTGTTCAAAAGCACAAAATTAGCCATTTGGGCTTTCTTTTTGAAATACGGAACTGTAAATTTTAATTAAAAATTTATAGAAAGTAAATTGATTGTTGTGAATGGTGCTTAAAGCCGAGTGTGCACATTCGAGCTCAAAGTGGCACATTCCGATCTCGGGAAAATGAAGCGCGCCGCTCCGCGTCGCGCTTCATTTGCTTCCCTCGCTCGGAAATGTGCCACTTTTCGCTCGAATGTGCACATCTTCGTATTAATTGGATTTGCACATATTAATCACCGCTCTTTCATAAAAAAATGACCCAATAGCGTAACGAGACCCAATACCGGAACGATTTGATAGTAATTAGTTTATATTTAACCTTGTATGCGATAGAATGAAGTGAAACTTTTTTTATTTACAATCCTAATATTTAATTTAAAAAATTAAATATGAATTGGACTTTAAAATATATCCAAAATAAGAAACAAAAATGTAAATTATGACAATAGTCTCAAACCCACGACTTAACCATAATTCTTAAAAATTTTGCTAAGAAATCTGTCAATGATCTTAAACTTAGAAAATGAATAAAACAACTTTTCAATTAGTTTTATTAATGTGTTACAGTCAAACCGTACACTTTAGTCAATGTAAATACTGTATAGTGAATGTAGCTTTACATTGATATAATTTTCTTTTCAGGATTAGTACTAGTACCTAAATTAAAACTAAAACGATAAATACCCGCCAGAAATTATTAATTAAATAATTTATTAATTAATTTCTAACACCCTTTATATTGAGTTGAACAAATTGTAAATTTACAGTTCTACCAATTGTAAAAATTTTCCAATTTCCAATTTATAAGTACAGTAAAACCCTCCATAGGCGGATACCAATAATCATGAAATTTTTGTCCGTATAAGAAAGGTGTCCGTCTAAAAGAAAAAGGACTAAAATGCATATAAGCATAGGCACTGCTCTCCATCATCAAAAAAGTGTACGCTGAATGGATGTGTCATTCTAAGACAGGCGTCCGTAAATAGAGGTTTTACTGTATTTAATAATTTCTTCGTTTTTAGTGTTTAATTAATTAAATACAAATAAATAAAATTGAAATGTCAGTCTGTTATTTCCAAATATAGTCTTTTTTAGCCTTCTGTGTACTAGGGGTAAAATAAATAAAAAATTTTTTGTTAAAACGGGACGTTTGGTAATTTAGCTTAAAATCGAGTGTGCACATTCCAGCTCAAAGCGGCACTTCCAATTTTTTGAAAAGTTTATTGTAATTAGTATAAATGATTTGTGAATTTAATAAATTTTATTTTAAATACAGTAGACGCCGCTTAATGTGATCACGGTTAATGTTATCAACCTGTTAGTGTGATCAAACTGGTTTGGAACCAACCGACACAATACAAGAGCATTTCTACGCTGGGGTCTTTCGCTTATTGTTATCAGCCGGTTAATGTGATCACTTTATCTCGGTCCCAAAGTGATCACATTAAGCCGCGTCTACTGTATATAATCAAATTGGACTATAATTTTATAAAAATACTTTCTAGTGCTCTGGTGCTGGGGTATATTCTGATCGACTACTAATTCCCTTGATTTTGATGTGATCGGATATTGGGGTATCCCAGCATTTATACAGAAATGTTAATTTTACTAGATGCTGTTGATTTAATACTTGAAATTTTATATCCGATAACCATTATCAATCAATAAAAAAAAGCAAAACGAATTTTAACAGCTAGAAATATTTTTATAGTTTTATTTTGCTCAACACCTTAGTTTCCAATAAAAATTAAATCATAAAACCCCACGCATTTTATTGAGTGGTCTCGTATTATTTATAATAAAATTTAAGAATTTCGAGAATCCAATATTTTGGTTGATGGCATCACTTTAAACCTACGCACCTCGTTTTTTGTTGCTTTAATTAATTTGCATGGAGAAAAATTGTCGAGGCACCCCTTTAGAAAAGCAAGGAACAAAATTAAGGTCGAAGAATAAATAAAACTTAATTACTCTTGAGCCTATTATTTGTCTAACAATTTGAATGGGTCTCCGCCTCTTGACGATTGGTGTGTGTGTGTGTGCTTCAGACACCAAAAACGCAATTAGAAAGTAGCGAAGAAAATTTAAAAGGAAATAAAAATTATTTATGTTTGTTTATGAGTGCGTGCGTGCTATGTTTATGTTGTAAGTATAAAGGTCATACAAGCCTGTTCTCAATCCATAAGTCGTGGTTGTAGATGTAACATCCTCCAAGTTCAAGAGGAAGCTGAGATTGTTCAACAAACCTATTCAGACGCGAAGGCGGTGTAAAAATTATCTGTAAAACGGTTATTTATTATAAACACCTTTTAAAAAAAACCAGATGCTACTTTAAGACGTTTAAAAGTAAAAAAAAATGCTATAAAACTAACGTTTTTCAATTACCTCGGCTTTTATGTAAAATTACTTAAATTAACAAGAGATTTTTACAGTTTCTTCTTTCTTGTTGCTTTTCGTTTTAATAAAGTTAATTACCTCGAACATTAGATTACGGTTTTTTTGCCTAAACGAAACCCAAAAACTGTTTGCGCTGAGCACCGCCGATTGCGAGGAAATGCTGTAAATATTTCTCTTCGATTTTGTGAAAGTATTGGTGCTAATTTATTCCCGTTTCCTTTATTGCGTTTTGTTAATTACGGATGTGGCTTCCGGATCGCATTTGATTTAATAGAAAAAATAGAAAACGTAATAATCAAAATAGCTACAGTAAAACCTCTCTCCAACGGACAGTTGTGGGACCAACAATATTGTCCGTTGAAAAGAAGTTTTACTGTAACACAAACAATAGTAGGATAAAATAAAGATATTCGATAAATACGAAGATGTGCGCATTTGAGCGAAAAGTGGCACATTTCCGAGCGAGGGAGGCAAATGAAGCGCGACGCGGAGCGGCGCGCTTCATTTTCCCGAGATCGGAATGTGCCACTTTGAGCTCAAATGTGCACACTCGGTTTTAAGCGTGATTCACATTAATTTAGACCAATAAATCAGATTATAAATAAGTTGAATCACCTTAATCATTCTCTCTCTCTCGCATTGACGAGATTGTCGTATCTTTTCGCTCCCTTCCACTCATTGCTATTGTAAATACGGTCTTCGAAGATAAAGTCGATATTTACTAAACTAAATTGATATTTATAATTTGAAAGAGCGAAGGCTAAAATGAAGAAATTCGATAAATACGAGGATGTGCGCATTCGAGCGAAAAGTGGCACATTTCCGAGCGAGGGAGGCAAATGAAGCGCGACGCGGAGCGGCGCGCTTCATTTTCCCGAGATCGGAATGTGCCACTTTGAGCTCAAATGTGCACACTCGGTTTTAAGCGTGATTCACAATAATTTAGACCAATAAATCAGATTATAAATAAGTTGAATCACCTTAATCATTCTCTCTCTCTCGCATTGACGAGATTGTCGTATCTTTTCGCTCCCTTCCACTCATTGCTATTGTAAATACGGTCTTCGAAGATAAAGTCGATATTTACTAAACTAAATTGATATTTATAATTTGAAAGAGCGAAGGATAAAATAAAGAAATTCGATAAATACGAGGATGTGCGCATTCGAGCGAAAAGTAGCACATTTCCGAGCGAGGGAGGCAAATGAAGCGCGACGCGGAGCGGCGCGCTTTATTTTCCCGAGATCGGAATGTGCCACTTTGAGCTCAAATGTGCACACTCGGTTTTAAGCGTGATTCACATTAATTTAGACCAATAAATCAGATTATAAATAAGTTGAATCACCTTAATCATTCTCTCTCTCTCGCATTGACGAGATTGTCGTATCTTTTCGCTCCCTTCCACTCATTGCTATTGTAAATACGGTCTTCGAACATAAAATCGATATTTACTAAACTAAATTGATATTTATAATTTGAAAGAGCGAAGGATAAAATAAAGAAATTCGATAAATACGAGGATGTGCGCATTCGAGCGAAAAGTGGCACATTTCCGAGCGAGGGAGGCAAATGAAGCGCGACGCGGAGCGGCGCGCTTCATTTTCCCGAGATCGGAATGTGCCACTTTGAGCTCGAATGTGCACACTCGGTTTAAACACGATTACGAAGCGTCCCGTTTTAACCAGAAAAAACAAACGCAGTTGACAATCCGGATAATCGCGAATCCATATAACTGAGGTCGAGATAATTGAGGTTTTACTGTATATAATTATGTTAATATTAAATAACTATTTTACGCAGTGTGTTATAGGTAAGTAAATAATTTTTAAACATCTTTTTCTTTGTTTTGAAATCGTTAAAAGTGTGCCGCAACAAAAAAACGGTTGAGGATCACTGCTCTAGAGGGTCTTTATTTATTAAGCGTAAAGTATTATAATTTCGCAGTGAAATTTACATTTTAAATCGGATCGAATTTATACCACATCTTACGATTTTTTTCACAGTACAACAAAAAGGAGTGCAGTCATGATTACTAAGTCGCTTGTTATTTTTAGAACAGACATACACACCTCTTTGATAAAGCAAAAAAGAAATGCTTCCACGAAGCTTAAAATAGCCAGATTTTTCTATTCTAAACCGCACTTATGCAGTTCTTCGATTTAAAGTTTTGGGGAGAAACGTTCAACAAAATAATAAACTAAAGAGTGCCGCACACCGAAATTATTAATAATTATTTTTTCGCGAAACGTATAACTTTTCTTTTCTGTTGTACCGCTGTTGTTGGAAAGTAATGCATTTGTAATGGGTAATACAAAAAAAAAGTGTAAAGCTATAAATAACATGTCTTTATCTTTGTAAAAACAAAGCTGACATTATATAAATAGCATAAAAATAAATAATAAATAGTAATGAATTGTAAATAGGCTACAATTAAATAAAACCATACAATTTATAACATTCCATTACATAATCATTGCAAATGTCAAGTATTTAACTCGATATCCCGCCCCTATCGATTCAAGCAAAAAGGAATGTTCATTTTAAGTTTATTATTATTATAAAAATAGCATTTAAATTAGTAATTTATACACTTTATGTTACTGCGCCCCCTTAAAAAACGTATGCGTTAGAAGTTATACTTCTTTGGCGTGGCTAAATTAAATATAACCACGTGGTATGTACAGCTAGACCATTGGTTTTTAAATTATATGTTACTGTGGCCCTCTTAAGAGCAAAACAAATTCGATAAATACGAGGATGTGCGCATTCGAGCGAAAAGTGGCACATTTCCGAGCGAGGGAGGCAAATGAAGCGCGACGCGGAGCGGCGCGCTTCATTTTCCCGAGATCGGAATGTGCCACTTTGAGCTCGAATGTGCACACTCGATTTTAAGCATGATCCACAATAATTAATTTACTTTCTTAGACTTTGTCTGGCGACTTTTTGTCGGCTGTGCGCGCGCAACTTCCGTTACCTTCTAAAATTTCACTCTCAACGCACCGAAAGAAGTATAACTTCAAAATTCTAATCGCGCTCCCCCATTTCCAAAGTCACCGATACTTAATTTTCAAAAAACTGTATAATCGCGCAAAAACTAACCTAAAAATAATATTAAACCAGTACCTGTCCATCCGATTGCGATTTGGTACAATTTTCGACTCGCTGCTTGTCCCAAAAAGCGTCAGGTCTTATCACAATGAGCTGTGCCAATTCTTCGGAGCTAACCGTGTTGTTGACCTGCCTGATGTAGGCCCTTGCCGTTTTCCAAGGACCTCTTCTTGCGTCCAATAACACCGTTATCCTTCGCGAACGACTTTCCTCACTAGAATTACGAAATTCTATTATTTATCAAATAATAAATAAATAAAATAAAAATCGTCACGGTGTTTGCTTCTTTTTATATCTCAACAGCAACACACACACAGTTGTTATTGGCATTGGAAGCTTCCGGTGTTTTATTTCGTTCAATATTTTTAATATCATGTTCTCTCTGAAATATTTTTCTAGTCGCGGGTGTTTTAAATACTAAATTTGAAATTGTTCAAAAGTTTGAAGTTATCAGAATGTACAGTCAGCCTAAAAAGTAATCAACACCCTGAAAACGGTACTTACCGTAATCGAGCTATTCCGCGAAACAGGTTTTAGTTAAAAATAGTGTTTAAGGACATTTATTACGGCTTTTATAAGCACAACAAATAATTTTTTCTATTAATTGTTTAAAAATAGCTCTGCTCTAGGGTGTTGATTACTTCTTAGGCGGACTGTACATATAATTTGAAAAATTAAAGCAGACATACCAAAACACAGAAAGTAGGTACCGAAGAGAAGGGGCTACATCAGGCGGCGGCGCTTCCGAAGGAATGGTAACTAAAATAACAGGTCGTCCTTCCTTATCTCGTCCTCCGGGCAAAGTCACGACTTGTCCTTGCAAGGAACTCAGAGCGAACTTAGCCTCCATTTTGATCCTGCAAGTTTTTGAACCACTTTCAGATTACTTCGTGGAGGAACCCGCCAGTCGGAAGTGAGCCAGCTGTTTTACTACCGATGGTTTTCAACCCCCTGCTCAAGACAGATGCCGAACCCTTCCTAATTTATTCGTTTCGAGCCCAGCAGGAGAGCCACAACTAAAATAAGTCCGAGCCTCGAAGAGCGCGAGAAGAAATAAATTTTTCTAACGGTGCCGGCTCTCTTGATTGATATCTTTAATTATGGTGCATTAAAAGTAATTGGCGAGCCGTAAAAATTTGGCAATTTCAATTAAAATTTTTTCCCGGCGAAAATTCTTTTGTATCGATCTAAATTATTAGTAAAACTAGCTGGCGCGCCCGGCTTCGCTCGGGCATTGTGTTAAAAAAAATTATTTTAATTAAAATAAAATATTCTATATTACTGAGCGTTTTTTTTGCGTAGGAAAAATGAAATTTTGAAAAGGGCAAAGCACCGAGAGTTTTTCAAAAAATTCTTAAAAACATGCTCTTTTCGATAATTTTGGTCTCCGGAACTAAAAGAGTTAAACGGTTAGATTTGCACACAAAAAAAGCGTTTTTTTACGATTCTGTCATAATTTTAAAAGCCAACTTTTGTACGATACGATTCATTGTTCTCAAGTCTTATATTAAAATTACGTACATATACAGTAATCAAAAATAGGCCACTAAACAAACAAATAACACTGTAGGAAGCTACAACAAATTTCTGCAAGGTTCACAAAATAATTCATCGAAAAAATAAATTGTACTAAAAGCACTAACATAAATTATAACATCTTGTAATGTCGAAATTAGGGGTTTTGGGCGAAGTCAATATTTACAACGTAGGATTCGTTACGGATTATAAAAGTGTCATGAGATTTATTACAACCAACATCTGGTCATGAGAACCACCTTAAGAGAAAAGCATTAGCCGCAATTAACAATAATTACAATACAATGAATTTAAAATCCAAAACTTAACTTTTAATTTTAATAGTAAATATTTCGGGAATAAAAAGCATGCTACTCTTTGAAATGTCCTCTACCTGTCAAATTAAGTCTCGTCAAAATCGGTTCAGTCGTTTCCGAGATATACGGACGGACAAACTGACAGACAGACAGACAGACAGACAAAAATTTTAAAAACGCGTGTTTGGGCTTTAGTAACACTCAAATAACCATATGAGCTTAAGAAAAAGTTTTTATTTTGAAATCACAGAGAGACACTTCAATTTTATTTATATGTATAGGTGATTTCATAAAATTTGGGTAACTCTATGTCCGCAGTACTTTTCACTTCATCTAATTGAATAAATTTTATTATAAGATTGCTATATAATAGATTAAAATGTGTTTTATTTAGTACGCTCACTTTGTTTAAATTAACAAGTCATATTCATTTAAAAAAAAAATTCTAATGGCCATAAACGTCAGTCTCTAGCCATGTCCGCGCATCGAAATTTTCTATTCGGGCATTTATATTTCAAAAACCTTTTAGCCCATATACTTTTATTTTCTTTACAAATGTTTAAAGTTAGATTATGCACGTAATAACATCAATTTATTATAAATTTGAAAAGTAATTATGCATTTTTCGCAAGTCAAATTAGTGTCCGCGACTTTAACCGACAGGCCCTAGTCGCTTACAAATGTTTAAAATTTCGGGTATTAACCAGTAAATGAGTAAATATAAGGCAGTTGATTTTAAAGTAACGACATAAAGTTACTCGCAGAGGCCACTTCTTTGCTTCGATAATTTTTTAATTCAGTGCTACAGCGATTGATTTTGCGAAAATACGTGTTGTTCCAGTCACTGCGTCAGTCCCTAGACGAGTATTTTAATTGTTAAATAATAAGCAATTGTTTTTAATTAATTTTTATTTACTAGCGCTTTGTTAGTCCTGTTTGATATATGACATTAGATATTCTAGTATTTATTGTAGAACATGTGTTTCTCCTAGTTTTTCTACAAATCGTCAGTCCCTAGACCGTCAGTCTGTTGCCGCAAATGGGACTAGGGATGACGGAGTGGCCAAGACCTTATTTTCACTTACTTCACCTAGCAATATTTTTTAATAATTTAATGTTTATCAGTTTTACAATAATAAATTTTTTTATCAGTCGCTAGCCATATCTGTCAGTTCCTAGATGTCTTACAAAATCCTAATTTTTTTATAACATTTTTCATAAAGTGACTGGCCCTGTTAAATATGACATAATAACTTAATTATTCACGTTATACTCTAATCGCAAATTTATTAGCGTCCAAAACATGGTGGGAACAAAAACTCCTTAAAAGTTACCCAAATTTCATGGAATCACCCGTATAGATGTATAGATAATCGATTAATTGCGTTGTCACGTTGGGGAATCGGTCGTCCGTTTGATTTTTACAAAAATAAAACAACTTTCGCTCTAATTAACCGTAATTGCATAATAAATATCATAACATTTAATTATTACTATTAACAGTCGGTTTTCCGATAACTAGCAATTTATAATTATCTTTAATTAACCACAGGTGAAGATTCCGTCCCACAAGAACTGCCACAAAGGAAAACCGCAACCTTCGCGTACCCCTTCTTCTATTACACTCACCCTTTTTCACTATTTTTTCTTTTAAAATGCACTTTTCAGTGCGCGAATGCAAAAAAGAACTAGTAACAATAAAAAGAATCCCTTTTTTTTACCGAACCGCACCTTTGCTCTTCGATTGGCCGCGTTTACGTGGTACTCGATTTTTTCAAACGCAAAACCAACATTCTCACACTTACTTCGCAAATAACAAAAATATTTGCGAATTGAAAAAAAAGTGGCACAAGCTGCTCGCTTTTACGGTCTGCAAATCAGACGGAACAAGAATATAAACAAATCGAATTACTCGGTAATTGTGCAATAAAGTATAAATTAATGGTAATTTGATATGGTCAGCCCTCCCACCGCTTTTGCTTTTATAATTATTTATATACAGTGAAAACTCGGTTTTTCGGACTAATTATTGTTGCAGCTCGTTCGGATAATCGAAAATTCGGTTAATTGAATGTATAGAAAAAAAAACGAATTTTAACTATATATAATGTGACCATACTTCCTGTTTTGAATGCGACTGTTCCGTTTTCAGATCATTTGTCCCGTTGTCCCCAAGCAATCATTTGGGACGCCAAAATGTCCCGTTTTCAAAAAATTGTCAATTACGATATCGAATATGAAGAAATCCTAACAAGAATTGCATTCTTGCCTCCTCATTTAAATACAAATTAATTTCACGGCAATTTCCCAATGAAAAATGTAAAAAATTATGAAAAATAAGCGAAGTCCAAAGGAGACATTTTGAGAGCGCAACTACGGTTTTAGAATTACTTGAATTTTTTAAAAGTAAATTGATTATTGTTAATCGTCCTTAAAACCGAGTGTGCACATTCGAGCTCAAAGTGGCACATTTCCGATCTCGGGAAAATGAAGCGCGCCGCTCCGCGTCGCGCTTCATTTGCTTCCCTCGCTCGAAAATGTGCCACTTTTCGCTCGAATGCGCACATCTTCGTGTTAATTGGATTGGACTATATTAATAACAAATCCTTCAAATCCAGATTTTCTATTCGGAAAAAGTTTTCGCTTGAAAGTGCACATACTTTTTAAGGGGGAAAATAGGTTCAAGACTACGTTTTTTTAGTGATTTTCAAGAATTTTTTTAGCAAGGAAGGAATATATATAATTTATTGAAAATTCGAGAACATTTTATACATATATTTAAAAACTTATTGTAATTTTTTCAAAGTTTTATTTTTGAAAATGTGGAAGATATCAATTGTCCGCCACCGGAGGCCACCATGCGAAATACATATTTGTGTACAAACCTAAATTCTTCAAAAAAAATTGATAATTGTATTTTTTAGAGATGTTTAAACAAAAAAAGATCATTTTTGCCATTTTTTTCAACTTTATTGCAATACAAAATTATTTTTAACAATGATATGACTCCACATTGAGGTTCACTTAGAGCGCAGTTATATAAAGAAACTATCTGTCAATTTTTAAAATGATTGGTTAAAAACTTTTTGAGCTAGAGTGTACACAAATTCAAAAAATGTAATTTCGAGAAAAACGCGTTTGAAAATAAATTAACGGATACAATAAATTGAAGAGAGTAATAAATTTATTTAAACTATTTACTGATTAATCAAAGATTCCAGCACCATATAGGCAATCTTCTTCTTCTTCATATTCTTCGTTCTGAGCTTCAAATCTTCTTCTCGAGCTTTCCGAGCTTCCTTAGTCTCCTGGGCCATATCATTGTTTAAAATATTTCTGTATTGCAAATAATTTTAAAAAACTGGCAAAGAAGAATGTCCATTTATTTAAACATCTCTAAAAAATACAATTATCAGTTTTTTTAGGGAAATTGAGGTTCACATAGAAGAAAGACATGTCCCTAAAGTAAATTTGAAATTCTATCGATTTCGAATGAAAAGTGTGGCCTCCATAATGTCCCTACACAAAAATGTACGTCTGATGGTGACCTCCAATGGGTAGCAACTGATATCTTCTATATTTTCATAAATAATACTTTGAAAAATTTACAAAAAGTTTTAGAAAATATATATAAAATGTTCTCAAAGTTTCAATAAATTATATATGTATATTTTTTGCTTGATAAAAAAGTTACTAAAAATCACTAAAAAAAGTAGTCTTAAAAAATTCAATTTTTTGAGTCGTCTAAACCTATTTCCTCCCTTAATAACTGAATTTGCCTATCTTATTCTCTCTCTTACAAATAATATTAATTAAATCAAACTGAACTAAATTTACCACTTTTCGCATTTCTTTTAATTAAAAATTACAGTAGGTTATTTTTACCAAAAACCACATTTCTAATTTAGTACTTTTAAACTAGACTAGATGAGAAACTTATCGTACATGAAAAAAAAATACTTTAACTTTTTCCGAATTTGTTTATAATTTTCAGAAAAATGAAAATTACTCATAAATATTTGGAAACATTAATTTTGACATATAAACCTTCAAGAATCTGCAACAATCTGATATGAAATCAACTAGTTAATTTTTAGTGGCCCACTTCAGAAAATTTGACTCATATACAATTTTAATTAATCAAAAATGCGAATTAGTAATCATTCTAAAGTACAACTGAAAATATTTTTAGCAAGCTCGCTACAATTAGGCGTGCGGAAGAGCACCACGAGAATTTATCAAAAGGAATAAAATATCTAACCTTTTACAAACAAAAAATAGATCTAATTTATTCGACTTTTAATATTTTGAATTGGAAGAATAACATAATAATATAGGCAAATCCGATAAATACGAGGATGTGCGCATTCGAGCGAAAAGTGGCACATTTCCGAGCGAGGGAGGCAAATGAAGCGCGACGCGGAGCGGCGCGCTTCATTTTCCCGAGATCGGAATGTGCCACTTTGAGCTCGAATGTGCACACTCGGTTTTAGCCACCATTCACAATAATTTAGGCCGAAAAAATAATTAAGCAATTTTAATCGTTCCCTCTCACTTGCACTTACGAGATTCTTGTATCTTTTCGCTCCCTTCCACTCATTGCCATAGTAAATATATTTCTTGAACATAAAATCGATATTTACTAAATTAAATTAATTATTTCCGTTTGAAAGAGCGTAGGATAAAGTAGATAAACTTAATAAACACGAAGATGTGCGCATTCGAGCGAAAAGTGGCACATTTCCGAGCGAGGGAGGCAAATGAAGCGCGACGCGGAGCGGCGCGCTTCATTTTCCCGAGATCGGAATGTGCCACTTTGAGCTCGAATGTGCACACTCGGTTTTAAGCACAATTGCGAAGCGTCCCGTTTTAACAGGAAAAAACGTGTACAAATTGTTAGGTATATGTTTACAAAAACGCAACAAATATTAATCACTAAATAAAACAGTCGCACATTATCTTAAAATAAACAAAGCAAAAAAACACTGTTTAGTGCGAAATACAAAATAAAATATTTAGTAAGAAAAACTGAGGTTTAATTTTCGCAACGAGTCCGAACGCGGTTGACAATCGCGAATCCGTATAACTGAGGTCCGGATAATTGAGGTTTTACTGTAATTCGCAAAATAAATACGAATAGGTAACGCGAGCCGAAGGCTTTGGTAAATATTATTCTTATTTGACTTTGTAATTTATTTCCCATGGTTTCGTATTTAAAATTGAACCTTGCGCGTTTCCTCGTCGTTTTTTAAAGTTTAACTAGTTTAAGACCTCATAAAAATTCATATCTGATATTCGAAAAAAAAAAGTTAACTGTGCTTTCAGGAATTTTCGGATTTTTTCATAAGCGGTACCCAAAAATGTCTCGATTTCTCTTGAGGTATTGGTGCTCAAGAATAAAATGTAGCCACTTTTTGAAAAAAATACCTCGAAACAAACAAATCAACCAAAAAAGGCATTTGGGCGAAGTTTTTTAAAGTGCGTTCTGTTTCCGTGACAAGTTTGATTGGGAGTAAAGTAAATGAAAAATGTACCCAGAAATGTGGCACAAAGTGCACCTGAAAGGATCACCTGTCGCACATGCACATCACACACGTTGCCATTATAACACTGAGCGGACCTTTAGCTACCGAGAAGTCCGGTGAACGAGTACGGGTCGACCCGGAGTATGTCACAGAAGGCACGGTCTTCCACCGAACTCGCGGTCTAACCGATTCTCGCGTGGTGTGGATGGATATCAGCTTCACCTTGCCTTTACCTTGATTATTACTTTTGCTTATTCGATGTGCTTGTTTCTTAGCCGCAAACTGGTTCTAAGATGTTGGATCGAAAAAACATTTCTAATCGCCGATTGCTCGCAAAAGGCAAGTTTGTGCACTTCTCGCGCACCCGCAGCTTCCTTTTCGTACTTCTGATTGTAAATTAAGAAGACAAATTTTTAGGAACGACCAGAACGTCTTCGACATCGTTCCCCACCAGGTTAAGACGTGCCTTCGGGCTGCATTCCAACGGTACCGCGGCACCGATCAGTTAGTCCACGCTTTTGCGAAATGCAGCAATTCATCTTCGGATGTGCGACCACCAAAAGAAACGCACCGCGACTTTTTTGATGCCACAAGTAGGACGGTTTTACTCTTTGAGCAATAAATCGTATTGTACAAGAAAAAAAAAGGATCAAATTTCTTTAAAACTACTCGATATTCATAAAAGTGTACAAATCTCGAACTAACATTTATGTTTACCATAATTTAGTAGGATTTTAAAGTGCACTTTAGTTTCTTTCAATTAGAATTTTACATTACAAAGAAATCGGTGCGTGTACATATGTAGGCGCGTTGGAAGTTATACTTCTTTGGCGTGACGCAATTAAATATAACAACGTGTTATACTGCCCACCTTGCGCTGGTGTATAGCCTAACTTATTTTTTGTGCCTTTCCACTGCATACCTATACTCCGATTTACATGGTAGATAGGTCCCGGAGAAATCAAAGCAAAATCCGCAAAAATTGTTACATTTAGAAACTAATTAATTGTTTTTAGTTGCAAATTCTATAGTGTGTTCTTTCTTAAAAAAAATACGACGTATCTATGATATAAAAGTTGATACATATAAGTATCTATAATAATTCATAAGAATGCATGATATATGTTTTAATTTTCATTTAAAGAAATAACTGAATTATGCACTTTTTGCTTTTTTTTCAATTTACAGCTGATTTGAGGAGCCTACCGCTGTAAAACGGGGTTTAGGAGTGTTTTAGATAAATTATGTACAAAAATGAAAAGAATTCTTTTTTTTAGCCATAATATCAGTGTCGATAAAACTAAACAAATCAAAAAAAATACCCCTTGTCTCACAAAAAAAATCGTAGCGTCCTTATTTTCCATGCAATCATTACAAGCAAGACGGATTCGAAATTCTGGGACTTTTTTACATAAGATACATGTAAAATAAGTATAGGGCGTAACGAAAAATATTCGAAAATTAAAAATTGCAATTTTAGGTCTACTTTTTTGCACAATTTTGAACTTTAAAAAAATTGTAGCGCCGTTATTTGCGGACCGATCTTTAAAAACCATTCCGATTCGGATTTGGCAGCCTTTTTGGCTTCAGAGAGTTTTAAGAAACCGTAGGCGTGCTATTTCAAAGCTTTGAGAAAAACGTTTTTCTTTTTGAAAAAACCTGGATTTTAACCCATTTTTTTTTGGCAAAAAATGAAAAAATAGAATTGTTTTATATTGCAAGAGGATGTTTCTACGCACCCCTAGCAACTATAGCCGGTGTCATTTCCTGGCGCTCTCGCTCTAAAATTAAAATTTTCGATAAAACTAAATAAATCAAAAAAGAAATACATAGAGGGTTCATCAAAATTTTAGAATGACTTAAGTAGGGTATGTTAAAAAAAAAGTTGAGAAATAAGAGTCAAAATTCAGAAAAAGTTAAAGTATTTTTTTTTCATGTACGATGAAGTCTCCCATCTAGTCTAGTTTAAAAGTACTAAATTATAAATGTGGTTTTTGGTAAAAATACCCTACTGTAATTTTTTAATTTAAAAAATTGCGGGAAGTGGTACATTTAGTTCAGTTTGATTTAATTAATATTATTTGTAAGAGAGTAGAATAAGATAGGCAAATTCAATTATTAAGGAGTATGTGCACTTTCAAGCGAAAACTTTTTTCGAATAAAAAAACTTGGATTTGAAGAATTTGTTATTAATATAGTGGAATCGAATTAACACAAAGATGTGCACATTCGAGCGAAAAGTGGCACATTTCCGAGCGAGGGAAGCAAATGAAGCGCGACGCGGAGCGGCGCGCTTCATTTTCCCGAGATCGAAAATGTGCCACTTTGAGCTCGAATGTGCGCACTCGGTTTTAAGCACGATTTTTTCTATACATTTAATTAACCGAATTTTCGATTATTCGAATGAGCTACAACATTAATTAGTCCGGATAACCACAGTATATAGTTTTCATTCATTAAGATTTTTTGAATTTTAATTAAAAATCACCACACTGTATTTATACCGGAAGTGCCAAATCGCTGATTTAGTGCTTTCAAACAGTTATTTTAGAAAAATAAGCCCTAGAACTTTATCCGAATAAAAAATGTGGATTCACAATAATTAATTTGGTTTCTTAGACGTATAAAGTGGCATACTGTCGAATTTTTGTTAGCTGTGCGCGCAGCACATCCGTTCCCTTCTAAAATTTCGCTCCTAACGCGCTAAAAGAAGTATAACTTCCAAAAGATTTAAATTTATAAAAGAAGGAAGCAAAAATTGACTTTTAAATCATTTAAATTTAAAACATGGGCTTTTACTCGCCTAACGCGCTGGCAACCCAGTCAACACGTCTGCCACAATTAAAAGATCTCGCTGAAATTGTGAATTTCTATTAAACAATCGAGAAATCTTTATTTTCATACTTTAACCAAAAAAAAATCACTTTTTGTAAATTTAATTAAGCTAAAAAATTCATAACGAAGAACCGATTCTTTTTATATAGCGAGCTTAATTTTTTTTTCTATTAGTACTTTTATAAACAGCCCTTTATTGAGTAGTTTTTACTACAAAAACTAATTTTCCGAAATAAAAATATAATAAAAAATAAGCGTTTTGTTTCTCTATTTTAAAGTTGGTAAGAATTATCTATTTTTGAATCGGGCTGGGTGAGCAAGTCAGAAATCGAGTGCAGTGTGCTATGGGGAATGCGTCAGTAAAGCCCCATCCTCGATCGAGACATATAAAAAAACAAGTTCATTGGAGAGCCGCAGGTAATATAAACAAAATACCAAAAAATGTGATTAACACCGAAACCCTAGCTTTTCGCTCTCTAACCGAATTTTTCAACAAAACTAACGCAAGCTTTTTCAAATAATCCACGAATTTACTGCCGAACCGAAAGTTATTTCTGGACTCGGTATTCCAAATGTTGGCCTGAGCGAACGGTCCTACATTTTTCTATTTAAAATTGAAACGAGTAAATAAAATGTGTGTTTAACAAATTGCTTCATTACACGGTTGACGTGTCTGAATGTTTATTCCTGAATTGTTCGTGCAAATCGGATAAAAAACACGCAATCACTAGAGTTTGTTTAGATCGGCCATCTCCACCCGGAAAACCGCAGCTCGTCGCCGAAAAAACCGACTTAACGCCGGACGTCGTCACCATAAGATGGTCGCCCCCTAAAAACGATGGAGGCTCCCCGATCACAGGGTACCTAGTCGAGCACCGCCGCTATGGTTCGCCGCACTGGGTCAGAGCCACCCCCTTGTTGGTGCGCGCCCCAGAACTGAGCCTGAGCGGCCTAGAGCCAGGATGGAGGTACCAATTTAGGATAAGCTGCGAAAATGCCGTGGGCCTTTCATCCCCCGGCGAAGTCTCCGACCTGCTCACGGTCACCCTCCAAAGGTCCGCGGTGGCGGCCCCCCGCTTCGTCGACGAACTCATCGACACGGTAGCTCTAGAAAACGAAAAAGTCGAATTTATCGTCCAATTCATAGGACAACCGACTCCGAACATTTGCTGGTTCAAAGATGGCTTCGAAATTTTCAGCAGTAGGAGAATTCGAATCATCACCGAAAACGATAAAAGCGTTCTAACGATACACCAAAGTTCTTTATCGGACGAAGGGGAGATCAAATGCACGGCGACTAATAAAATTGGTCACGCCTCCACCAAATCCAAGCTCACCCTTGAAGCGCCCCCCAGCATTCGTCTACCACGCCAGTACGAAGATGGGTTGTTGTTTGAGATCGGAGAGGCGATGCGTTTCAAAGTGTCCATTGCAGGCCGACCAGCTCCTTTGATCTTCTGGTCCCACAACAACGAAACCATTAAGGAAGACGACAAGTACGAGATTGAGTGCACTGAAAAATACGCAAGCGTTAAAATCGAAGAAGCCACCAGAAACGATAGGGGCGAATACCAGATCAAAGCCATCAATAAATTGGGCGAAGCCTTCACGTCATTCTTGGTTACCATCACGGATAAACCATCGCCCCCAGGTCAAGCACGAGTTGCCATGACTTTGGGCAGATCTGTTACCTTATCGTGGAACTTGCCCCATGATGATGGAGGCTGCAAAATTGGAAATTACATAGTGGAGTATTTCAGGATCGGTTGGGACGTTTGGCTCAAAGCTGCCACCTGCAGACAACTTTCTACCACCATTGGAGACCTAATAGAAGGTAGCGAATACAAATTTAGGGTTAAAGCTGAAAGTCCTTATGGTATAAGCGAACCCAGCAAAGAATCCGATGTCATTTTTATCCCCGACCCAAAAAGAGGCATCTTAGCCCCAAGAGGTCGAAGTCAACCTCGCGATACATCTTCGGAACCTAAGAAAAAACCACCCCGTTCCCAATCATCTACGAGAGCTGAAACCCTCCCCGGTAGAGTAACTCCAGTGCACTTCTACGAAGGTGGTATTCCGGTCAGACCTGCAAGAACCAAAATTAAAAGCCCTTCCATCACACCTGAACCATCGCCCACGCCAAAAAGAAGAACGCTTAACATCAACACCATAAACAAGGGCATCTTCGACAGGGCTTCGATTGCTCGAGATTTAGCCTACGGAAGTCCCGAATTCAAAGTAGAAAAACCGGAATTCGACGAAGTAGAAAAACCTTCTAAAACTGTTAACGTGATCAACAAACAAAACCTAAACGAATTCAAAATCAATACCCAACTGAAAAATTCGCCCAAACTGGAAAGGAACACGCGGCCACTTTTGGAAAATCGTCCTGAACCTAAAAAACAAGATAAACCTAAATCCCCAAATCCCAAACCCAGTTCTTTGGTAATTGAAAAGCCCAAATCGGTGCCCCCACAAAAATCATCTCATAAAGACTTTGAGTTTTACGAAAAAATAGAAGCTAAAAAATCACCGCCCCACTCACCTAAAATTGAACCCCAAGAGATTTTGAAGAAGCCAACGGGTGATTTGTACTTGGAAGAGTATCATTTATATGACACTCCGATGTCCTCTTCTTCGGAAGCAATTGAAAAAAAATCGCCTTCGCCTAAGCACAAATCGCCGAGTCCTGTACTCGAAAAATCTAGAAGTTTCGAGGAAAAAGCTCCAAGTCCGATTAGTTTCCTCAAAAATCGATACCCAACTCCTCCACGATTAGAAGAAAAACATTCTTCCAGTTTAAGGCATGACGAGCTCTCAAACAGTTCCGAATTTATGTTAGTTTTGCTACCAGAGAACGAAAGAGGTAAGAAATCAATTTTTTTCCAAAGGGTAAGTAAATTATCTTAGGCCAAATTGTAGGTAGACGTGCGTCGGACGTTAATTTTGATTTCGACGAAATTTCAACGCCGCCCCCGATGTCCTTATCCGCGCCCGAACTAGGATCCGAGCTATTATTTTTCGAGCCCTTGCGACCGTCGGTGAGCTCGTCGGAACTGCTTCACGAGCACATGATGGCGCGGTTTTACGCCGACATGGAAAACGAAGAAGCCGAAAGGATCAAACAAAATTTAGCTCTAAACAACAATCTTCCGCAAATTCCAAAAATTCAAATTAATTCCAAAGACGATCAAGTCATAGTCGGGTTAGAACGCAAAAATTCGCTCAAGCGGCGATATTCGGGAGGAATCGTAACTTCGCAACATTTAATTTGGGCGCACCGAAGGTCCAGCTTGAAGAGCAATTCCGAACAGCAGGAGATTCCCGAAAACAGTTTACGCAGATTTCCAATTGCTTTCGACCACAAAAGCACCGAGGAGGAAGAGAAAATCGTCGAAATCGCCGAGACTAATTTACCTCTGGCTTCTTTGACAGTGGACGAGAAGCGGAGCATCCTCATGAGCCGCCAAAGATCCCACTCGGAGGAAAGAGAAGAAGAGGAATTCGAGAGAGTCAGGGCCAAGATGGCGGTCCAAAGAAAGACAATAAAAAATCGGTGGCCGTCGTCCAGGAAGAAGATTGGGAACAAGAGTTTGAGGAAAGCGTATCGGGAACGGAAACCGAATCTTCGGAAGATGAACGTCGCAAAGAAGCACGCATCCCGCGCATCGACGTGCAGCACGAAGAAGAACTGGCAATGTATCGTCCAAATTTCTCGAGTCGCAAAATCGTTAATCAGTCAATCAAATCGAAATACGACGAACCCTTTGAAATTCTAACAAAACCCAATCCCTTGCCGGATCCCAATTTCGTCCCGAAGCCCATCTTGAAACGCCGAGAAATCGAAGAAATTCCCGATAAGCCGCTTAGAAAAACTAACGCTAACAATTCCCAGCAAAGCTCTACTAATCCGAATCAATTAAATTCCACAAAACGAATTTCTGTCTTTCCACAGAAACAGAAAGAAAAAGACAAACCGGCGATGAGGAAAAGGGCGAGCTCGCCGGCGGTGCCTTTTCGCAAATTTTCCGAACACCCGGACTTTTCGCTCGGTGCGAACAAACCAGCGCCGCCCAAACGGTCCGATGAAGAAATCAAAGTGGTGGTCGACCATTACGGAGACATAGTTCGTAGTTGCAGTCAGCGAAAAACTACGCTTCCTAAGGTTTACCTGAACGCTGAAGATCTGAAAGCAGAGGCTGAAAGACAATCGAAAGACGACCTGCGACAAATCTCAGAATCCATCGAAAATTTGAACAAAGAAGATCTGGACGACGAGGAAGACGAGTTATTGAAAATTTCAAACTTAAGTCGACGGCGAAGCTTCATCGAAGCTTCTTCGGCACTCTTTCGAACTGTTAAGGATAGCGTAGCAGCCGCTTTAAGTGGGGATCAAGTTGAAGACGACGTCATCCCTCCAGATGCCGAAATCATCCCTCACGTCCAAAGAAGGGGAAGTTCGCAATTCAACGCGCTGACAAAAGGCGGTCTTCGAAACCAATTAACAAATTGGACGTTCCGAAGTCGCCGAAGAAGCCGTCGCCGTCTAAGACGCCAGCCAGGGGCGAGAATTGGAGCAACTTAAGGGCTCCGTCCCCGAGTCCGCAGGGAGGAAGGTCGTCGCGGTCACCGATGAGACGAACTTCTTTGGCGGTGCACTCCGCACAGTCGCGAAGAAGTTCTCTGACTTCGATCACGGCGAGTTCGAAGCCGAAAATGAAGGAAACCATGACGCAGACGATGTCCCACCTGGATTCGTACTCTTCGGCGGAGCTTTCGGCGAAAGCTGAGTATAAAGTCAGGACCACCGTCGATTACCTCACGGACCTGGCCATGTTTATTGTTGCGTGTTGGTTGTACCTTTTCCAAAACGAACTTTTAGCTATACCCGTCTTGCTCGTGATGGTTTACAGGCAACTGAAGGAAGAAATTAGGAAGAAGCTGCCGAAGTGGATGTTCGGAAAGAAGAAAGTTAAACGAAAGTGAGAATGTTGGGCTGATAAATGTTGCGTTCACGTAAAATGTGCTTTTTAGTATAAAGAAAAGCTTTTTTGTGTTGGGTCGGCTTTTTAAAAAGGCGGATCTTGTAAAGTTTCTGATTTTTGATGTTGTTGTAGTTACATACATTATATGTATTTATTAAGATTTAAGATCGTTCGTGTTTTTGAAATAAGTAAAATTTTAAATAAAGACACGTAATCGTTATTCACGAGATATGAATAAATTTCAGTGGTCGCTTCGTAAAAATCTGCAGGAAAATAAAAACTGTTTTATATTTAACTCGACTTTAAGACCAACCTTGACTTGTATAAATAAAATGTGTTTTGTAAACACATCTCCCTCATCGAGCGGCCTTAATAATTCAATAATTTCACATTTTAATTATAGCACGGTTTCGAAAATTTTCTTATAAATCAGTTTTTTTGGTCAAGTAATTCATTAGTTTTTCGAAAAAGATAATAAAATATTACTATTATTTGTTAACCGCAACTAATATTAAAGTTTTACGTAAATAACTACGTCAATTGCTCAGAAAATAATAATTAATAACACATGTAACGATGTAAGAGTATACTTAAATTTTTTACAAGCACCATCTAAAAATAAACATCCATAAAAAATTTTCCATTAATATTTACGAAACAAAAAAAATTGGAAATTGTTTTTCCTACGAAAATTAATTCAAACAAACTGCAAAATCGGTTCTGTCTGCGGTTCTTGCAATAAATTAGCTTTGTATTATGCGAATTTATCGATTGTTGGATAAACACGCCACTGACACGGGTATTTGTGCCAAAAAAAAAGGAGGTGGTGTGCCAAAATTGAATCTCGAGTATTAGGCAAACAAATTAAGGCGCTTCAATTTTGTTAATCAATTCGATTTTCGAATTTTATGAATTAAAGTGTTTGGATTTTAAGCAAGGAACGAAAATAATAAAGTTTGTTGTTTATCGCCGTGGGACAAAACTTAGGCAATGGAATTTAGGGGCTCAAGTTCCCAAAAAAATTGAGTGCGCCAGAAAAAGTCTTTTTATATACAGCCTGTCCGACGAATAAGGACTGCAACTTAATTTATTTATAAATGACGCTAAAATGAATAAAAACATACTCCAAGCCAAGTGCCTTTATGGGTAATATTTTTGGGTTATGGTATCGAAAATTTCGATTTAAAGATGTGTAATAAATACTTTATTATTTATATTTCGAAAATTTTTGTTTAAAATTGTTCTAACAATGTCTATTTTTTTTAAATTTAAATAACCGTGAAATCGCATATCAAATATCATTGCAATAGAGGAGATAAGCTTGGGCTCAAAATTGAGACGTGAAATAAAGATGATTATTTTAATCACTTCACGGGTAACAACAAAGTTTCGCATATTTATTCTGAAACACGATAGGGGCCGTTCATAAACTACATAACGCACAATTTCGTCATATTAGACCCCCCTCCGCCCTGTTGTCACGCTGTGTCCCATTTTTTGCAACTCCCCTAACAACTATAACGTCAAACGTCAACTGGCATAAAATTAAGAAAAATTTGAGGAGCGTCTGCATTTACTGACTGCTAAATAATAAATAAAATAATTATATAAGAACATTATTGCGACTATCTGCCCTAAAAATTCTTGACTCAGTATATATTCTGTTGTAATTGATTCGATAAAGAAGAGTACGTGGTAGCGCTATTTTCTTTGATATCGGATCTACAGAGGAACCGCTTGCGATACATCGCACGACTAATTTTGATGCCGTATCAAATAACAGTAAATAAATAAATAAACATATAAGACTTGCTATTGTAACGACAAATTAAAATTTAAAAAACCAACAAATTAAGAAAAAAATTGAAATAAGATTGATTAACTGCGAACGTTACGTTTCCTTGAACCCCCTCCTCGCCCCTTATTTTACAAAACAATTTAGGACATATTGCATACAAACTTTTATTGTTTAAATTGGTGTAGGTTAAGTTTCAGTACCTTTTCGTCTGACACCCTTTAAAATCGAATTACAGTGGAAACTCGGTTATCCGGACTAACTATTGATGCAGCTCATTCGGATAATCGAAAATTCGGTTAATTGAAAATTATAAAAAATAAGCGAAGTCCAAAGGAGACATTTTGAGAACGCAACTACGGTTTTAGAATTACTTGAATTTTTTTAAAGTAAATTGATTATTGTTAATTGTGCTTAAAACCGAGTGCGCACATTCGAGCTCAAAGTGGCACATTCCGATCTCGGGAAAATGAAGCGCGCCGCTCCGCGTCGCGCTTCATTTGCTTCCCTCGCTCGGAAATGTGCCACTTTTCGCTCGAATGCGCACATCTTTGTGTTAATTGGATTTGATTATATTAATAAGAAATCTTTCAAATCCAGATTTTCTATTTGGAAAAGTTTTCGCTTGAAAGTGCACATACTCCTTCATAATTGAATTTGTCTATCTTATTCTTCTTTCTTACAAATAATATTAATTAAATCAAACTGAACTAAATGTACAACTTCTCGCTTTTCTTTTAATTAAAAATTACAGTAGGGTAAAACCACATTTCTAATTTAGTACTTTTAAACTAAACTAGATGGGAGACTTCATCGTACATGAAAAAAAATAGTTTAACTTTATCCGAATTTTGACTCTTATTTTCCAACCTTTTTTTAACATATCCCACCCGAGTCATTCTAAAATTTTGATGCACCTTCTATATAACATATAAATATTTTTTTATATTTAAAAATTGAATTAATCCATAAATGAAGTCTAATTACAACAGTGTATACAAAATCTGCCTTAAAACAAATTTGTTTATAATTTTTACAAAAATGAAAAGTACCCAAAAATATTTGGAGACATTAATTTTGACATATAAACTTTCAACAATCTGCAAAAGATGGTATAAAAATCAACTACAGTCGAACCTCGTTAAGTCGAAGTCGAAGGGACAGCAAAAATAATTCGTCATATCAAAAACTCGAGTTACCAAAAGAAGTTCAGTTAAATACTTCCGTATATATATATATATATATATATATACCATATATATCATTCATTTTTTATGGAAAATAACCAAAATTGATCTACAATCATTAACATTATTTATTTTTATTAAGACCCTAAAAAATATAGTTATTTACATATTATTTACTGTTAAATTGAAAGTAATCTAAAATTGTCTTTTGCTTCATTGCTCCAAAATGTTACGTTTCTACAAATTTTTCCAATGATCTTACCGATAATAATATATCTATAGGAACATCTTCTTGAGCACATAGGAATAGAGAAATAGTATCTATTGCATTGTAAACTTGAGTTGTTGAAGGATGTTTACTGTAACATCTGTATCACTTTCATATTCACTTTCACTTTCACAGTTTTTCTTATTTTCTTCTAGCACTTTACTTATAATGCTTTCATCGCTAGGAATTTCAGCAACTTCCAAATCTTTATCAACGTTGACATTTGTCATTTGTATCTTCAGCAGCTACAATTAGGTCTCTGTTTTTTAAAATGGTTGATAAAGTGTTTGCGGGAATACCAAAATCTTTAGCTATATCCTTTTTTCTTTTGAGCCCACGTTCCACTTCTTTTATAAGATTAATTTTCTCCCTTATGGTTAAACTTTTTAATTTTCGTTTACACTCCATGTTAATACGTAAATAATTTTAGAAAAAGTATTAAACTTTTTTAGATTTTCTGTTATACTCTGTTACAAACTATAAAGAACGTAAAACACATTTGTTAGTCTTCGTAGTCGACGAATAACTAGCAAATTGAAAACTAAAATGCAAAAATAGTTTCTTTTTGTAAAATAAACGGTAAAACCATCTCAAAAATTTATAACTATTCATAAGGCATTTAAACATAAATTAGTTTTTAAATCCAATTGAAGTGCCGCCGTCAAAACATTCTTGTAGTATAAACCTTTTATTCGTAGTTAACAATAGAGCTTTTAAAGCATCAATAACACCAAACCAAGCCGTCGTTAATCCTCTCTCAGGTAGAGAAATTTTTAGAAAAGTTGTAAAATTTAACTTCGAGTCATCGACCTATTTACTAATGGAAACTTGAATTTAATGAATTGTAAAACGTTTCGACTAATTAAATAATTCGATTTATTAAATTTCGCGTTATTGACATAAAAATACTAACGTTGATATAAGCAAATCTTAGGGAAACTGGTTCAAGTTCGAGCTATCAAAAATTCGGCTTATCGGCGTTCGACTTATGGAAGTTCGACTGTAGTTGATTTTTAGTGGCCCACTTCAGAAAATTTGACTCATATACAATTTTAATTAATCAAAAATGCGAATTAGTAAACATTCAAAAATACACCTGAAAATATTTTTATCAAGCTCGCTACAATTAGGCGTGCGGAAGTGCACCATTACAACTTATGAAAAGGAATAAAATATCTAACCTTTTTCAAACTTAAAATAGATCTAATTTATTCGACTTTTAGTTTTTTGAATTGAAGAATGAAATAATAATATAGGCACATCCGATAAATACGAGGATGTGCGCGTTCGAGCGAAAAGTGGCACATTTCCGAGCGAGGGAGGCAAATGAAGCGCGACGCGGAGCGGCGCGCTTCATTTTCCCGAGATCGGAATGTGCCACTTTGAGCTCGAATGCGCACACTCGGTTTTAAGCATTATTACAAAGTGTTCCGTTTTAACAGGAAAAAACTTGGTCAAATTGTCAGCTATATGTTTACAAAAAACCCCACAAATATTAATCACTAAATAAAACAGTCGCACATTATCTTAAAATCAACAAACCAAAAAAAAAACTGTTTAGTGCGAAATACAAAATAAAATAATAAAATATGTAATAAGCAATACCGAGGTTTAATTTTCGCAACGCGAATAATAGTGAATCCGTATAACTGAGGTCCGGATAATTGAGGTTTACTGTAAGTTAAGAATCAAGCCGATAAAAATGTTGTGAATCATCTTATCTTGCAATCTCGAAGAGCATTAACTAGGTTGGTGGTACAAATTTATAAAACAGTCTTCGTGCTTGATTAGACTTTGCGGTTGCTGTCTTACGTAACGAGGTAACCCCCTTTAAACAAACTTTATGGGCTATAAGTGAACCTCACGTATCGCAAGTATTAACAACTAACTATTTAGTATGAGTACGGCGTTTCTTAAGCCACGAAAGCCATCGCAGGGCTGTCCAAAGCTTTCAAATCTTCTCCCAAAAAGAAAACGCCAATTTTCCGAGAGCTTTTCCTCAAAATAAACCTTCCACTTGCGATCGCTAAGAAAGCAAATTCAGAATTGTGCCAACTTTTATATTTTCATTGCAATTACGTCAGTGCAACTCTAATTTTAACGGACGGTTTGGTCACCCTTTTCTTTTAGTTTAAAGAATCCAAAACGGACGAAGGAGTGCGCTTCCACGCACAAGAAACTCGATACAATTTTCGATGTACAAAACTTCAGTGTTGCGGATCAAATTCGATCAATAAACATGCACGTATCGATCATTAAGAACGGCAATTCGGATTACCATTTGTCTAATTTTAGTGAATGCAAGTTGAGATTTTAATGACCATGTTTTGTGGGAGTTGTTCCGAAAATTTGGATGCGCTTTCGAAGATTTACTCTTATAAATACACCTATGAGGTAAGAACCTATAATTAATGGCTTCGAAATCGACCACGTGGTCGGGAAGTTTTTAAAAAAGCTATTTTGTATCGCTTGGAAGAAAAAAAATTAAATTAAAAACGTAGGTGCTTGTTTCTGATGTCATTCGCTAATTTTTGCAGGTTTTTTATAGCCCACATACACGACTTTTATCGAAAATAATTTATAAATTATTTGTGAAGATTACACTGTAAAAAATTTGTTGTATAAATGAGTGATTCCGTTCTAACTGTTACTTTTTTGATTAAAAATTTTTGGATTCTATAACTAAACATTTTTTGTTTTTTCATGCATATTATGACTCTATTTTATAGTAAATATGAAAGTGCGAGAGGATTATGCTACAATTTTAGAATATCCAGAATGAGAATCATATTTTATAATTTCCATGCCACGGTACTGACATAAAATAAATTTGGTAGACATTCTTCAGAAAAATTATTAAATTCATTCATGAATTGTATTGTAACATTTTAAAACTCTTTTTTATTGATTATTTAACATTTCAGTGAAGTCAATATTATTTATTAACAATTAAATATATTTTTATTATTTTTTGACACGGTACTGACCGCCACGGTACTGACATTTTAAATTAAAATAGCACCTGTAATTTTTTGATTATGGATTTGATAATATCTTATTACCCTATAATTTAGGTTAATAATAAGTACATAAATTTATTACTTATGATGAGAAAAATTAATCGTTAATTAAGTTTACCAATGCCACGGTACTGACAAGTAAATTTATGACATCATCTTTTAAAATGACACAAACTTGCTTGAGAATTTCACTTGCGTTATGTTTGTAAACATAACTCAGTTAACGTACTTTCAATATGGCTTATTAGTTGTTTCATTAATTTCGAGGTAAATAGCGCACAAGCCATACACATTCACATTTAAAAATTTGCTTAAATCTGAGGACAAAAGTTATTAAACCGGAATTCAATCTTAAATTGATGGATTACAAAAAAATTCGTTAATTTCTTTTAAATTTGATTATATACATTAAGATTTATCGGCTAATTGGTTTGAATTGTTTATTGCAACAAAAAATAACCGATTTATAGGTAAATTCTAGAAAAACATGACACGGTACTGACATTTAGGTGACATAATGCAAGTTTTCTTTGGACTGCAATTTATATTCTACAAGAAAAGTGATGAAATATGTTCATGATAATCGTATTGATACAAAAATTTCATTAATAAATTTATAATGTATGACCAGTGAGAGCAAACAGTATAGGACACGAAAAATCACAGTTAGAATGGAATCACCCAAATAGGAATCAAACGCGGAGTGAATTATTTTTAATTTATTTAATCCCCTCCTAAAATTGTACTATGAAGCGTCAAAAGAAGTACAACTTCGAGAAGTAACGCACGAAACGGTTGATTAATTAACTTTTTGAGGCATCAAAATTAATATGGGTACACGGTTATCTACATAAACTCGCATTATTAACTAAAATTTTTATCTTTGTTTTCGAATTTAATTAAATTAAATTGCAATGTCGTGTTGCGTTGACTGCTATTAATTTCCACAAGGAAAACTAATATTTTATGCATCCATTCGAGTAAACTCTGGGTTATTGTCCCTTTGGAGCGAAAAAAGGATCAATGGTATATGGGAGTGGTAGTAGGAAAATTAGCTAAGTAGGTGTGATCTTATTGCAATCAATAACTTACGCTATTTAAACGTGAAGCTTATAGATTAGTAGAGAGCAAAAGAAACCCACGTAACAGTTTACCGACGTATTTAAAGCCATAAATGAGCTATTAATACCGAAACTTAATAGCCTCCCTTCTTGGTCATATTAAAATTGCAATTCAATTTTCATTAAATAAAACCGTATTGGAAAAAAAATCGTTCGAAGCAATTGCCACCTTAATTTAATTAGTCTGACGTGAGCTTACATCTGTCCTAGTGTGTTTTGGTTTTAAACGGGTCCTTTTTTACCTTCCATGGACCAAATGTTGTTCTAGACAACGAAAAGAAAATTCTCAATAAATTTTAGGGTCACCAGTTGATTTTTAATTTTTTTCATTTACTAGTAAATCTACAGTTTTTGAAGTTATACTTCTTTTGCATTAATCTTTTCTTTTTTCAATTAAATATAGTGCCAAAAAAATATTTTGTTTGAAAAAAATTAATAACTTTTTTAAAAGTACAAAATTAGTATTTTGGGATTTCTTTTTGAAATACGGAACTGTAAATTTTAATTAAAAATTTATAAAAAGTAAATTGATTATTGTGAATGGTGCTTAAAACCGAGTGTGCACATTCGAGCTCAAAGTGGCACATTCCGATCTCGGGAAAATGAAGCGCGCCGCTCCGCGTCGCGCTTCATTTGCTTCCCTCGCTCGGAAATGTGCCACTTTTCGCTCGAATGCGCACATCATCGCATTCTTTGGATATTTCTGCATTAATCTTTTCTTTTTTCAATTAAATATAGTGCCAAAAAAATATTTTGTTTGAAAAAAATTAATAACTTTTTTAAAAGTACAAAATTAGTATTTTGGGATTTCTTTTTGAAATACGGAACTGTAAATTTTAATTAAAAATTTATAGAAAATCAATTGATTATTGTGAATGGTGCCTAAAAGCGAGTGTGCACATTCGAGCTCAAAGTGGCACATTCCGATCTCGGGAAAATGAAGCGCGCCGCTCCGCGTCGCGCTTCATTTGCTTCCCTCGCTCGGAAATGTGCCACTTTTCGCTCGAATGCGCACATCCTCTTATTTATTGACTTTATTAATATTAATTGTTACTCGTGGCGCGATTGTGAACCAAATATATTGTAAATATATAATTTTATAAAACGGCAAAAATGAATATATTGTCAAATATAATGCTGATATAAATATATTAAATATCGTTAAATTTAATGGTTAGATATAGAATTTTATATAGTAGTTTATAATATATAAATAAGTTATATTGTTAAATATATGTTTTTCTATAATTTATTATATAGATCAGTGATTCTCAACCACTGTGCCGCGGCACTTTTGTGTGCCGCGAAATTCTAAAAGTGTGCCCCCAAATTTTAGATATATAATTATGTTAATATTATTAAATAACTATTTTACGCAGTGTGTAATAGGTAAGTAGATAAATATTTTTTAAACATCTTTTTTTTTGTGTGCCTCAACAACAAATAGGTTGATAATCACTGATATAGATATATATATATATAAATATATACATGTATCTAAAATATAAGATTTGGTTAGATATTTGAAGTTAGCAACTGAAATTAAATATTAAATATTTAAATAATATTGTCGTACCTATTTAAATTTTACCGCAAAAAAAGTTTGATTCGCACAATCTAGAACAGGGGTTCCCAATCTTTTTTATACTGCGACTCCCTTTACAGGTTGTAATTTTTCGCGACGCCCTTGTAAAAGAAATATATTTATTTATTGCTCTAGCAGATATTAATATTAATTAATTTATTTGTCATTTAAAAAAATGTTTTAAAGACTGGTATAATTTAAATTTTCTAATTTTTCTTTGAAGCACATATCTTACATTCAAAGCACGTTGTACTGAAGCTGCCTATAAGTTAAGGCAAATGTGCGTTAAGTAAAGGGGCGGAGTTTATGTATTGATTTCTCACGAAGCCGACAAAGTATTGATTTTTCACGAAGCCTTCAGAGTATTGATTTTTAGATTTGCCAAACAGGTAGATACATGTTCAAAAAATTTCAAGTGGTTGCGTTGTATGCGGAATTTTGTGTTTTTAAAAAAAAAAGTCTTTTTTGAGATATTTTCATAGAGGATAGTTCGATAAGTTTTAATTATGTTCTCGAAAAAAAGCAATCTCACTTTTATTTAAGCCTACTTTATAATGTTTTGATCAGATTCGGTATTTTTGAATTGGAGGACTCCTTTTATAAGTAATAAACTTTTTTTTAGTCTTTTTCAGGGAGATAAAAATTGAAAACAGTTAAAAGTATTTCAATAGAGTTTTCAGTACTCGCCAAGCTGAAAACGCATTAACTCGAAATTTTGGGCATTTTTTTAAATTCGAGTTTTCCAGATTCCACTGTACTATAATTTACACCCACGCCACTTATAATAGAAGACTTTTTTCTTATATACCAGGGGTTCCAATCTTTTTTATACTGCGAGTCCCTTTACAGGTTGTAATTTTTTGCGACGCCCTTCTAAAAGAATATATTTATTTATTGCTCTAGCAGATATTAATATTAATTAATTCATTTGTTATTTTTATTTAATTGTAAGATTCTCATTTAGTGTGTCACGTGCAGGCGACCTGTACGAATATGCGAATCGTCGCATGACCCCTCAGGGCAGCCCCGCACAGTTTGGGAACCCCTGATCTAGAATATTAAAAGTTGTCTAAACTGTTTGGGAACAATTTACAAGCAAATTTATATGCGAAAAACTATATTATCCGATAGAATATATTTTTTTTCATGCGCCTCAGCGCAAAGTAGGCAACGCAACATGTGGTTATAATTAATTAAGTTACGCCAAAGAAGTATTACTTCTAACGCGCATATATAAGTACAAGCACCGGTTTTTTTTAAAGCGTCTATTTTATTATCGAATCACTGCCCTTTAATAAATTTGCGCGTCAGTAATTCGAGTTTTTGCAGCTATCCCAATGGCAATTTGCATCTTTGTTTTACAGAAAATAATTTAGACGGAATGGAAAAAATTTAACACACGACCTAACAACGAATTCAGACAATGGACAACAATTCCCAATAATCTGATATCTGGACTCACAGAATCTCACAATTAATATTCGTGACAGAACATCCGCAAATCATTATTCATCTAAAGAGCTTACCAAATAATAAAAGAGGCACAGATAAGAGAAATAGTTAAGCCGAATATGGTTAAATGACTTGGAACATTTTCCGCCTCCAAAGATGCACATTTTTATTAAATTAATTTCGTACTCCATTTCGAATAAAAGCCTTTAATTTTTTGCTTCGAGCTGTTTACAACTTGCTATTGATTAGTCGAAATGAAATTTAATAAAAAGTAACACGAAAGGTGCACACGGAAAACTGCTAAAGTTTTCATGCCACTTTATTGCTGTTTTATTTAGACGCGCCCATTTTCAGGTCAAAGCACCTTTGCAAACAGGGTGGAAGAACAAGCACACAATTTAATATTTAATGCCACTAGGTGCTACTTGTGATCGATAAATACCCGCAAGACCTTCTTCCGAAAAGTGTTCAATTTTGTCTCTAATTTTTCTTAAGTTCCAATTAAAGAGTAAAGCCGCCTATTCCAGGCAACGGAAGTTGCCGTCTAAGAAAGTCAATAAATTATTGTGAATCATGCTTAAAACCGAGTGTGCACATTCGAGCTCAAAGTGGCACATTCCGATCTCGGGAAAATGAAGCGCGCCGCTCCGCGTCGCGCTTCATTTGCCTCCCTCGCTCGGAAATGTGCCACTTTTCACTCGAATGCGCACATCCTCGTATTTATTAAATTTAATTTAAAAATACGACATTTGTAAAAGTTCTTATTTGTATTATTGCAATTAGTGGGAGGGAGCGAAAAGATACAAAGCTCCCCTATGTGCAAGTGCGAAGGAATGATCAAATTTGCCTCAATGGGTATTTAAGAACATATTCTATTGCTTTTTAAGTTGATTATGGTAAATCGTGCTTAAAACCGAGTGTGCACATTCGAGCTCAAAGTGGCACATTCCGATCTCGGGAAAATGAAGCGCGCCGCTCCGCGTCGCGCTTCATTTGCCTCCCTCGCTCGGAAATGTGCCACTTTTCGCTCGAATGCGCACATCTTCGTGTTAATTGGATTCGACTATATTAATAACAAATCCTTCAAATCCAGACTTTCTATACGAAAAAAGTTTTCGCTTGAAAGTACACATACTCCTTAATAATTGAATTTGCCTATCTTATTCTTCTCTCTTACAAATAATATTAATTAAATCAATCTGAACTAAATGTACAACTTCTCGCTTTTTTTTAATTAAAAATTACAGTAGGGTATTTTTACCAAAAACCACATTTCTAATTTAGTACTTTTAAACTATACTAGATGGGAGACTTCATCGTACATGAAAAAAAAATACTTAAACTTTTTACGAATTTTGACTTTTATTTCCCAACCCTATTTTTAACATACTAAAATTTTGATGCACCCCCTACGTAACATATAAATATTTTTTTATATTTAAAAATTGAGTTAATCCGTAAATGAAGTGTAAAGAAATCGTAATCGAACTAAAAACGATTGGGCATTGTTTTTTTAAAAATAAGAAAGCTTATTCAAAAATTAAAAAAAAAATTAATTTAAAAAAAAATTCTGTTTTTGCATTAATTTAAATGCCATTGCAACAGAAATGTTTATTTTCCATTTTAATTATGATTATAAATTTTTTAGCAACAAGAAACGTGACCCTTTAATTCTTTTCAAAAGTTTGATTGTGTAAAATAATAGGAAGAAAGGTTTGGTAGATCGAATCGTCACTTCACATTGTTTTTAAGGCTATATTCAGCTATAAAAGTCACGCTCAACATTTGTAATTTCATAAATATTTGTAACTTAGCCGTCAATTTTCTAAAAATCCAAAAAATACAATTTTTTTCATGCGTTTTCAAATTTATGTTAAAGATTGAAAAAATTTTTTTCATAAAAGTCATAGCAGTTTCTTATAGAGCGTTTATTCCAGTTTCCAAAACTGCTTTGCAATTTCCCGTACGACTATTGGTTACTGAGATATCAATGATGGAATTCAAAAAGATCTTTTTTTATTTCACATCCTGTATATTGGTGAAAAAAAATTCTATCAAGGTTTTAAAAAAAGATACTTGAAGTTGAATAAACAGGATATCTGTTACATATAATGGTTTAGCTGAAAAAAAATTTGTAAGTCCGTGGCACCTAAACGAAAAAGAAAAAAATTTGCAACATTTTTCTTGGGCGCCATTGCTTAAGATTGCATGATAACAATGGCTCCTAAAATTTTTGAATAAACAATCTGAAAACTAAAATCTTGGAGCTTCAAAATTTTTTGAATTGAAGATTAAAATAATAATATAGGCAAATCCGATAAAAACGAGGATGTGCGCATTCGAGCGAAAAGTGGCACATTTCCGAGCGAGGGAGGCAAATGAAGCGCGACGCGGAGCGGCGCGCTTCATTTTCCCGAGATCGGAATGTGCCACTTTGAGCTCGAATGTGCACACTCGGTATTAAGCATGATTCACAATAATTTATTGATTTTCTTAGACGGCTAACTTTATTTCCGACTTTTGGTTGCCTGGAATAGGCGACTTTACTGTTTAAGTTTTTGAGCTCGAATGTGCACACTTGGTTTTAAGCGCGATTACAGTGTCGCGTTTTAACAGGAAAAAACTTGGTAAAATCGTTAGGTATATGTTTACAAAAAACGCAACAAATATTAATCACTAAATAAAACAGTGGCACATTATCTTAAAATCAACAAAGCAAAAAACACTGCTTATTTAGTAAATAATACCGAGGTTTAAGTTTTGCAACAAAACCGGACGCGGTTGACAATCCGGATAATCGCGAATCCGTATAACTGAGGTTTTACTGTACTTTGATTCTTAATAAAACAGTCGGTTGCTTATTTTGAAGTATGAATGTCAAGTTCGTCCACGATTACAAATGCAATGTGAACAAAGGGAAAAGTGAAAGTGTTCCCATCGGGTCTAAGTCGAAAGAAAAACGATAGGGGGCTTTTTCGGATTAACCGTTTTAACTCAAATTTTTTTATTGTTGCTACAATGAAGCCGGCAAGTTTTTATTTATAGAATCTAAAAAAGGATGTACGAAAGTTAACAACCCACTGCAAAAATGTAGGTGCTCTTTTATAGGTGTCAATGTCAAAGCGACGCGTTTAAAACGCAAACAAATTTAAGGACATTAAAATTTATCCTGCGGGGCCCGTTTTTATACCTATTTTTGATTATGTAATTTAGTGTTGGGTCGTTAACATCTCTTGTCACACTCTATTAGGCTTATTGATCGAAATTGGCAATGAAAATGATGAATTTGTGTTCGTTGCAGAATTGCTATCGATCGTGGATAATTAAATTTAAAATTAATTGAAATATTTAGGCCAATAATAATTTTGCAAAATTTACAAGAAAGTGTATCGTGGGGATTTAAGCTAATTTCCCTTTTTCTTAAAAAAATGAATTAAAACGAACCTAAGAGCATATTAATGTAATTTTTTTCGTTTACTTTCTCACTGTTTATCTTACTTGAAATCTGTTAGTTTAATCTGTGAAAGCTTTTAAAAATCTAGTAAGGCACTTACGCCCAATACTTGGCTTCATGTTTTAAGATTTTCTAATATCAAAAAATTGAGATGTTTTACCTTCGTTTCTAAGCCCGATTTTGTGTCCGCTTGTGAAGTGAAATATTAATGTTTTCAAACAGAAGTAACGCGGATAAAAACGCATACATATATAAAGCATAGTATACAGCCTGTTGGACGAATAAGTACTGGAACTTAACTCACTTATAAATGATCCTAAACTGAACAAAAACGTACCACAAGTCGAGTGGCCTTATGTGTAATATTTTTGGTCATGGTATTGTCAACTACAATTTAAAAATAAACCATAAATATCTTATTATTTAAAAAATATCAAAAATGTTTGTTCAAATTGTCAGGTTAAGTCTCAGTACCTATTCGTCTGACACTCTGAATCTATGATACTTCTATAGATCATTCGGTGTAAACGTATTAAACTTTTTGTATTTGCTGTAAGCTCGAACTTTTGTTCCGATTTTCACGAATGACCTACCTTAAAGAAGTTTTTTTTTTTGAATAAATTTTATAAGAAAAAAATGTATATTTCGACAAGTGGGTAGTTCCTTATGCTAATTCTATGCCCAAAGCTTAATTTTATTAAAATTTTGTTTGTTTTAATGTGAAATGTACGTTCAGAAAAAAACAAGGTATAAATGCTAATAGAAGATTGATGAAAAACGTAAAATGTTTAGAATCAATTTAAAAAATTGTAATACATATAAAATTATTTAAACACGTTATAATAAATGCCTTAACTACCACTTTGTCAAGTATTTTGTATAAAAAAAAAATAGTTTCTAGTCTTCAGGTGCATAAGAAGTAGTGGACATCTATTTTGCTACATTCGCAAGTGTACTTCCTCAATAAATTTTTATAATTATTGCAAAAGAGTTTGATTTCTTCCATTAATGATTTATCTGCTCATTTTTAAATATCTCAAACTGGAAACGAAAAAAGATTTTATTTTTTAAAATTTAATAATTAAACGTAAGATATAAAGGAAAACGTTCAGAATTTTACTCGCAGAAAATTAAATCTACAAAATAAAATTTCAATAAAATGTACCAAATTAATATTAAACTTTATGTACATGAATTAACCATACTAAATTAAATTTTCCGGCTCTAAAAGAATGCTTACCTCAGCACACATTTTTGATGAAGTTCATTTTAATACATAAAAATTTTAATAAACATTTATTCAAAGTATTTGCAGATGCATCCGCCAAAAAAAAAACCGAATTACAATAAAAATATTGTAAAAATAATAAAAATTAGCATTTTATAGCGAAATTAGAAAGCGCACTCTTTGCATAAGGAATTACAAAGTAACCTTTTGCACGGCCAAGCAAATTTTTAATTTTTGTTCCACTTTAAAGCCAAATAACTAACTGTACATGCTTCCTTTCGATTATAATTTTCTTAAGCCCACACATCGTACATATTTGGAAAAACACACACGGCTAAAAATTTATGAATCTATTCTTCCACAGTCTATTTTATTTAAATTTTCCGCTTCGTTTCCATTTTCAGCTTGCACAAACGAAACTCGATTAAGTGATTGGTCGACTAATATTTTTTGAAAAAATCTTTCACGCATTGCTACACATTAATTGTCTTTTCCTTTGTAGAGTTTTTGAAGTTATACTTCTTGCGGCGCGTTGAGAGTTAAATTTTAGCAGGCAACGGAAGTTGCGCGCGCACAGTTAACCCAAATTAAACGGTAATGCCGCCCATTCCAGGCAACGGAGGTTGCGCGCGCACAGCTAACGCAAATTAAACAGTAAATCCGCCTATTCAAGGCAATGGATGTTGCGCGCGCATAGCTAATGCAAATTAAACAGTAAAGCCGTCTATTCCAGGCACTGAAAGCTGCGCGCACACAGCTAACACAACTTAAACAGTAAAGTCGCCTATTCCAGGCAACCAAAAGTCGGAAATTAAAGTTAGTCATCTAAGAAAGTCAATAAATTATTGTGAATCATGCTTAAAACCGAGTGCGCACATTCGAGCTCAAAGTGGCACATTTCGATCTCGGGAAAATGAGCGCGCCGCTCCGCGTCGCGCTTCATTTGCCTCCCTCGCTCGGAAATGTGCCACTTTTCGCTCGAATGCGCACATCCTCGTATTTATTGACTTTATTAATATCAATTGTTACTCGTGGTTATATTTAATTTAGTTACGCCAAAGAAGTATAACTTTTTTTTGCATTTCGCATGTCTTAATGTAATTTAATGTAATTTTTTTTTGTACCCTACGCATGTTTTCTGCTTTTTTATGCGTACTTAGTTGAATAAACAATTAGAAAAATTAATAAAAAAAATTCACTATTATTATGTGTAACAGTAGGCAATTAATTTGAGAAGTAATTTAGTAGACCGCCTTTTAAATGTAAACAAAGGTGCCGTTAATTTCCTGCCTTTAATTATTGAGGTGTCGTGCGCTTTACCCCTTCCGAAAACTCCATAAAGCTCCATCCTAAACAAGTCGTTTTAAAAAAACTAATGCACACCCTTCGAACGGCTCTCTGCGCTATTTTACATCGCCTTTTAAATGGACAATAGTGCAATAAACTTATAAAACAACAAGTCGACAATAAAGGAATTAAAGGAAAAGGACTGACGAAGTGAAACTGCCATTAACTGTTCATAGTTAAAATAAAACCACGTAACAGCAGTTTGTCAATTTTATTGTCGTAGTAAATGTTTTAATTGTTTGTGCGTAGGTGGATTTTCGTGTTCCTTTGTTAAAATTTATTAAATTGTTTGGAATCAAAATATATCACCGCGAAGTGGGCGTGGAACGACGTGCATACGTATCAATTACGAAATCAAACTTTAGAGGTCCAAAAATAAATAATAAAAAGAGCTGGAGGCTAAGTTTTATAAAAAAAATGTGTCCGCACGGTTTTTAATGTGAGTTACTGTATAATTACGAAGCAAAAATAACACGGGACTGCGATGAAAGAGATTTTGGCATAATTTTGGCTAAATCATATGGATTTTGACCTGTTGAGTTCGAATAAGAACTTTGTTTTTACGTACGAATGGGTACTGACCCGTGAAGTGATTAAAATAAGCAACTTTATTTTACGTCTCAATTTTGAGACATTGTTGCCAAGCCTATCTTGCCTATATCGATGCATATTTAATATGCGATTAAAAAACAATATACATATGGCATTAACCCTCCGTGTACTAGGTGGGGTATAACTAATGTGAACATTTTTTTTTTGTTAAAACGGGAGGTGTGGTAATCGAGCTTAAAACCGAGTGTGCGCTTCGAGCAGTGGCACATTCCGACCTCGGAATGAAGCGCGCGCCCGCGTCGCGCATCATTTGCCTCCCTCGCTCGGTAATGTGCCACTTTTCGCTCGAATGCGCACATCCTCGCATTCTTTGGAGTTGTCTGCATTAATCTTTTTTTTTTCAATTAAATATAGTGCCAAAAAAATATTTTGTGTGGAAAAAATTAATAACTTTATTAAAAAGCGCAAAATTAGCCATTTGGGATTTCTTTTTGAAATAGGGAACGGTAAATTTCAATTAAAAATGTATAGAAAGTAAATTGATTATTGTGAATGGTGCTTAACGAGTGAATTCGAGCTCAGTGGCACATTCCGATCTCGGAATGCGCGCCCGCGTCGCGCTTCATTTGCTTCCCTCGCTCGGAAATGTGCCACTTTTCGCTCGAATGCGCACATCCTTGTATTTATAGAATTTCTTGTATTTTATCCTTCGTTCTTTCAAATCATAAATATCGATTTAGTTTAGTAAATATCGATTTTATATTCGAAGATCGTATTTACAATAGCAATGAGTGGTAGGGGGCGAATATATACGACAATATCGTCAATGCAAAAGAGATGGAATGATTAAGGTGATTCAACTGATTTATAATGTAATTTATTGAACTAAATTATTGTGAGTGGTGCTTAAAATCAGTGTTGCCAGAATATTTTTCGAGAGACCACTAGTGTCGACTCTAAAACCACTGGAAAACTACTAGCCTTCACTCGAAGCTGAACTAACTAATTCAAATAATGAAAACAAAAAAAAGGAAAGGAAAGCAAAAAAAGTCAAAATTTTTAGATAAAAAGTATTCTTTTTACAATGTTAGCATTATTTGATTTACTGTCTTTACCTTTGGAGGATATTTACTACTAAAAAAACCACCAGCAACTAAAAATAATTTTTGCTCACTAGAGAAGGAATAAAACTACTAATTTTAGTGGTAAAACTACTGAGTTGGCAACACTGCTTAAAATTGAGTGTGCACATTCGAGCTCGAAGTGGCACATTCCGATTTTTGAAATATTGTAGCGAACGCGATAAATTAATGTAAGCGATTGCCATACATTAATCTAAATATGCGCTTTAGAAACACCTATTTTACAATACCTTAAATGTTGGTATAAATAAACATTGTAAATAAATACGAGTGTAAATCAATTAGTTTAGGGCAGGGGTCGGCAACCTGGGGCTCGCGAGCCACATGCGGCTCTTTAACTCCTCGGTTGCGGCTCTTCCACACCTGTGGGTTAATTTGAAAAAATTTTGAGAAAGCACAATTCCATCATCAAAGTTTGGTGAAAAAAAATCTTGGGAGTCAAAGAGATATATTTATAGTTGTAATTATGGCTCTTTGAATAAATTTTAATTGTGAATTGTCTATGTTTGGCTGTTTTGGCTTACAAGGTTGCCGACCACTGGTTTAGTGCATTAACACTATAAGTAAATTAGTTAGTAAATTAAATAATTATTAAGTAAATATAAAGGAATCTGTTGTACCTTTGTCCCTTTGTACCTAGGCAACTTTATTTTTTAATATTTGCGAACTTTCCTGGCCCATAATTTTGATATTTCAAATACCACATTGGCAGACATTAACGTAAATAAATTAGGTCAATAAATGGAACGAAAAATCAGTTGAGTAATTTTAATCGTTTCCTTTCAGTCGCACTGACCATATTATCGTATTTTTTTACTCTCTTCCACTCATTGCTATGGTAAATAGGTTTTTCCAACATAAAATCGATATTTACTAGACCAAATTTAAATTTTTGCAAAGTTAACCATTAAGTATGTGAAATTTTTGTATACAAGAAAAGTTTTGTTAATTTTTGAAACATTTTTAGTGTCATCTCAAAGAAGAACGTTAGTAGTTTTTATAATCCAAAAATAAATATGTAGGGTGCGTGTACCAGGTCCAAACCAGGTACCAGTAGTTGACCACTCGCATGTTCGATTGAATAAATTAAGAAATGGCGGGCATTTTTGAAGAATTCTACTATTTTGTTACGTGGTCTAGAATGTTAACAACGTTCCAAACATATTTTAAAAATTTAGTGTTTATTTAAGAGCTATGAGCCCAGTGCACCTTAGGTGCATTACCGTTTTTGATATTGTTCACGAAAACTATAAAAACTTAAATATTTAGATTCAAATAATTTATCAATATTGCAGCGTTAGTAAACAATAAACAATTTTATATATACATTTCTACGTTAAAACTACATAATACCAGTTCAGAGCATTTCAAAGTCAAAATTTGTCCTTAACTGGTTTGGGACTGGTACGCTCACCCTATATAGTTTTCATAGAACAATGGGTTTTATTTTGCTTAATGTGAATAGAGCCAAGGTACATCACCTCTGTTGTACTTAGGCCATAGATCCACTAATTTTTAAATGTTATAGCAATTTATGCAATTCAATTTATCAACAAATTGTTACATATACAATTTAAAAAAAATTACATGTGAAAAAAGGACCAAGGTACAACAGGTTCTCCTACTAGTATTCAAGATATTGGTGTAGACAAATTTGTTAATTCTTTTGTTAATAGATTTTTATTATTATTCAAATAAGTAACCGTATTTTAATATTCGCAACCCTAGTTTAGGATCATTTATAAAGGCGTGGCGAAGCCCCCAAACCCCCCTGACATTCCGACGCAGTACCGTATCACAATATCGTGGTACTATTTATGTTTTATTGTTTATAATATTGATTAAATAATTAAAACTGTAAATATAGATCGATTTATTTCATTTAAACGGCAATTTGCACCAGTTCTTTTTTTAAACTTCAAATTTCTCTAAATCTGCTAATTGCGACGTGGTGGACATAATAAAAGGCGTTTTATATTCCATTTGGGCGCATTCTTACGACTATTAACAATTCGGCAAAAAAAAACTACGAAAAAGATTAATTTCGCAGTCCTGCGCAATCGATTAACTTAGCCGACGAGCCATAATTTTTGCAAGTTTGAAGAACTAATATCTTCGGCGCGTGGGAGAAAACTCGTAAATCGCAGATTGTAAACGCAACCTACTAATTGGTTTAAGTAAATTGTAAATTTAAATTTGTATCATAAAAATACCACAAGGAACCCTACCCTACGCCACTTCGCCTTTACAGTCACGTATAAGTACCCACATATAAAAAAACACTCTTTTAACCTGTACCCAACACACGAACCGGGGTCAATAATATAAAATAATGACGGGGCACATTGCGAGAACAGGTATTCGCGAGCCGAAGTTCTTTTCTTCTTAAAATAATGCGGGATATTTGCGGGAAGAGAAAGATCTCGTCCGTCATTCAATTAGTCATACGGAAGGCCGAAGCTGTTAGAAAATTGAGGATATTACCGCATGTAATTTACGTGTAATGGTTCATTGCGGGGTCGTCCTTGATCCTTAAGCGTCCTAATAAGGATGCCCGGCGCTTACGCGATTTTTGCGATATTGTCGGAACGTTTGTGCGCGACTGTACAGCCATAAAACAATTATTATGCAAAATATTGCGAGAGTAGGTGTGTCCTTCAGTTCTAGCAATTTCAATCTACAATATCATCCGTCACGGGCAACAGTTGTCTTTGTACTCATTATCTTGAAAGTTCCGACAACTGATTTGTATAATCTTGAAATGTAGTCTAATAGTCTCGGTTGCGGTAGTCGTATTTTGCATCGAACCGATTGGAAATCTGATCCCGTTTCCGCATGCGAGGAAATTTTTGTTGAATATTAAAAACGTACGATTAGAGCTTTTAATATTAAGTGGAAGAGAAACGTAATGCGAGACGAAAGTAACAAACAAGATAAAAATTGATTTTTAATCATCGAGTTGGCAAGAAAGTAATTTTTTCAGTTAATGTTTAACAATTTAATTTTTGTAAATCGTGTAAAGCCAAAAAATCCAAGGCTAAATTTAGTGTTTATTGTAGAATTTGGTTAAAAGCGTAGTGTACAATTTGGCCAAGGGATAATATGCATTTTTACATAAAAGAATTTATACTGTACGAATAAATAATGCAACTAAACGTATTATGCATATTTCTCTAAAGCAAGGGTTCCTTAACTGGGCGCCGCGGGGCTATCCTGAGGGGGTCGCGCGTCAATCCGCATATCCGCAGTTTTCTTCAATTAAATAGAAATAACAAATAAATTACAGTCAAACCTCCATAAGTCGACCCTCGATGACTTGCCTATTTCTACGTTAATAGTTTTATATCGATAACTCGAATTTTTCGATAATTCGAAGCGTTTTACAATTCCCTAAATTTAAGTTTCCATTAGTAAATATTTCAATAACTCGAAGTTAAATTTTACAATTTTTCATGAAAGTAAAATACCTGGTGGGATTAAAGAAAGGGTTTGTTGGGTGTTATTGCTGGTCAAAATAGCTATTGTAAAATAGGATGAAAAGGTTGAACCTACTACAAGACTTTGATATTTTGACGTCGGCACTTCAATTGGATTTAAATAGTAATTTATTTTTCAACAGTTATGAATTTTAAGATGGTTTTACCGTATCTTTTACAAGAAAAGGGTCTATTTTTGTCTTTTTGTTTTCGTTCTGGTCGTTATTCGTCGAGCAGGAGTACGATCAAATGTATTTTTTGTTGTTTATAGTTTATAACAGTGTGTAGCAGAAAATCTAAAAGGATTAAATATTTTTTTTTAAATTATTTATCGATCAACAAGGAGTGTAAACGAAAATTAAAGGCTAAAAGAGTGTCTTTTTCAACTTAAGAAAGCTATGACTGAATGGTTTTGGCATACACATAGTAAAAATATTCTGGTTTTGGGAGATCATTGGAATAATTTGTAGAAATCCAAATTATGGTTCAATGAAGCAAAAGACAATTTTAGATTCCTTTCAAACCAACAATAAATAAGATGTAAATAACCATATTACCTAAATACTAAATAACAATAAATATGTTAATAATTGTTTACAAATTTTGATTATTTTGTATAAAGGATGGTAAATATACACAGAAAAGTATTTAACTCGACTTTTTTTGATAACTCGAATTATTTTTAGTTTCCCTTCGACTTTGACTTATCGAGGTTCGACTGTAATTAATCTTAATGTCTGCTAGAGCAACAAACAAATAAGGTACCGGAGGGTAATAAGGCCCACCAGGTAATAAAGCCCAGAAGCCATTAAATAAAAACTATAATCGAAATTGCTTATTTAGTGCCATCAGCGAGCGGGAAACATCTAAAACATATCCCTTCTGGGTTGGAAAATTTTCTAGGTTTCAATTAACTCGGGAAACCTCGATTTAGTGAATCTACCTCAATGTTATATGCAATTTATAAATGTATCTCTGCCAAATTAACTTTCAATTAGTGCTATCGTGTGAATATTTAAGAGGAGCAAAATTATATACAAAGAGGTAAGCTTCTTCTTTGACTTCTTATTTAGTTGACTTGATTTATTTAATCACAAAAAGATAATCTTAAAAAAGGAAAAATGTACTTCTCAGATAATAAGGCCCGGGGCTTAATATTTTAATAAAAGGCAAATTCTTGAGGGTCGTGACTTACAATCAAAATCAGGGTTACGCAAAAATACAATATTGCTGGGTCCTCAAAACAATCTTGTATGTGTTCCATCTGCAACCAGCATTTTGTGGCTGATATGAGATCTTGTACGTTATGTAACACTTGGGTACATAAAGAATGTGTTGGACTAACGAAAGATAACCAAGCACCTTTTATATACCAAAGTTGCTACCCCTGAATAGAATACTTTATTCGGGACTTAATATCTGCCATTGTATTTTAAGGCGGGCCTTATTATCTGCCTGTTGGTTTAATAAGGCCTAAACACCAGTGTATATGTTTTATCTTTTTAAAAATGTGTTTTCATTTTTTTTTTGTTTTTAAATATACATTATATTCAGAAAAAAATATGTAAAAGTCACTTAGAATTCATATTATGTTATGAGTTGTCTTAGTTTATTTAATAAAAAATATTTAACACTAAGTAGGCCTTATTACCCTCCAGTACTTATAGTCTTTTAGAAAGGCGTTGCAAAAAATTAAAACGTGTAAAGGAGTCGCAGTATAAAAAAGATTGGGATCCCCTGCTCCAAAAGTATAATGCAAATGTTCTTTTGACGTATTAAACGTGTAAAATGTAAAATAAAATGTTTATTATCGACCTAGGTCAATACTATTAAATCGTTGGAAAAGAAATTAAATGCAAGTTCAAGAATAATGAGGGACAAATATTGCCTGTGATTGTAACATAAATAATTACTTAAAAAACAACGTTAATAGATAAATAGTTGATAAAACGTGCCATTATTAAATGCCGATCTCAAATTTTTAAGTTTATCTCGGCGACATTAAGTACATGTAGCCTTCTTTCCTTGAAAGTCAATTATTTGTCTACTATGTTTGCTATTTGACGTTTCGCACGAATGGACATCTGACGCTCTTTTCTAAATAACAGCGCGCCAAAAGAAGTATAACGTCAAAAATTCTAACATTGACCGAACGAATTTGTAAAAACCGAAATTACTTTCTAGCCAACCCATTAAATAATAAACTTATTATTTACATCAAACTTCAAACGTCCAGAAAAAAATTGATTTGGTTCCCGCAACAGCAATTATAATTGAAGTTTTCCTTGCCGCATTAGGGTGTAAACAGAACTCGGTAAATACTGTGAAAAATCCAATAATGATCGCTCTTACAACACGCTTTATCGCGCCCCATCATTCGACAACCCCATTTCCTCCCAATTTGGGGTGTCTTTTTTTATTTTGATTAATAATATGAATTCATCCGGCAATTGAATAGCGTGCTCTGGCCGAATCCGCGTTCCCCGAGCTAATAAAAAATAATAATTAGGTAGTGAAAGTTGTACAAAAAAAATTCAAAATAATAAATCAAGCGCATTTAATTTAAACAATGCGAACGAATTAGAAGTTAACCTTAAGGAATTCATTTTAATTATCCGACAATGAGCGTTACATAAATTTGTAAACTATTGCGCCGACCTTTTTTTTTCCTGCGTTTTGCTTTTTGCCGTAGCAATAATAATAAAGCACTTTCTTTATTCGCTTTTGATGACATAGGATTTTCGACAAAAAACGCCACGCTTATTATTTTTTAAATGTCTCGCATTATTTCCAATTTGAATAAAGTGAAAGTGCAGTGCGAGCGCTAATTCAATTAAAAAATTACGATTTTAGTTCCACATTACCGAAATTTTAAATTGCACACTTAATCACACGTTTAGAGCGCAAAATGCCATTCGCCGGTTCCTAAATTAAATCTGAAATTACTTAAACCTTGAATTTGGGCGCAACGGCAAAGCCAAAACGAAAGATGGAAGCCGAAGAACAATTACTTCTTACAAAATGTCGATCGGCCCAAACTTAGATTTAGACCTAAAGTGGCATTTGTGTTTTTTTTTGCGTTGCATAACATTCTCAAAAGCGAAACGTCTGCGTAATTTAAATCTCAATTTAAATACAATGGTGTCGTTGCATTTTTATTAAAATTTGTGTCGAAGCGTTTTGTTTATGGAAGTATTAAAAATAACGTTGGGAAACTTTTAGGTGTCATTCAGACGCACAGAAAAAAAAGGTAATATCTTGTGCGGCTCAAGCGAGAAATTTTTTTCGTTACTATTCTCTTGAACTAAAATGAAAGATTGCACTTTAATGAAAAAAAAAATGTTTTTCTTGAACTAAAGAAAAAACTTGATTGAGACAAAAATTTTTTTGTTATAAGATAATTAAATAGTTTATTGCATCAATTTAATAATTTTTAGACACAAGAATTAAATTCTTAAAAGGAAACAATTTTTATAACATAATTATCAATATTTAAATTTTATATTTATGTAATATTTTATATTTTTTTATTTAAAATATATTAAAATATTTAATATTTATAAAATAAAAAGAATATTATATTTCGCTAAAGAAAAAAAATGCTGTATTAATAAATGTACAGTTAAACTTTATTCTATTCAACACCCTTTAAACCACTTATAGTGATAGAGCTATTCCAAGAGACCTTACTAAGATCAACCTTGAATTTTCTTTCAACCATGGAGCACCAGATTTTGTCTCTTGGAATAGCTCGATCACTATAAGTGGTTTAGAGGGTGTTGAATAGAATAAAGCTTAACTGTACATTGTCCTCATAAGAAATTTTATTGTTGAGCCAAGTATGACGAAATTTTTGTATTAACAATTTTTATCTCAATTCGAAAGTCAAGAAATTATTTTACTTCGCTCAAGAATTTTTCGAGGTTCCTTTCAGATCCTAAAAAATTTCTTGGACGAAGAAAAGTTATCTTTAACCCAATGTACTTTTTTCCTGTGCGAGGACCCGAACAAATTCTTGCGGTTCTCCGAAAATAAAATCGGGGTCCCTCCGATTTGAGCGTATATTTTTGATTGTCGTTGCAAAAAAAAATATGGACAGATGTTTTGTGTATGTCAAGGGTCGCGTCTTCGGCCTGCACTCGTAATGTAAATAGAGGGCAAACCACGCACTATTATGTTGCATCAACCCACGCGAACGCGGTTATGGATACGCAGATTTCTCGGTAACTTACTATATTATTTTGTCCTCAAAAGGCGCTTTTCCCTGTTTGTCACTACAATTTTATGCCATACACCTATAAATTAACTCCGAACGGGAGTAATTCGCACACCCTCGAGGAACTGTTATGATTGGAGTGTCGAGGAATCGTTTGATGCACTGGTGCATTTCAAATTTACGATGCATATTTAGAAAATCTATAAGCTAGAAAGCGTTGTCGTACTACGAAAACCTATAAATTATCTGATTGACAAGGAAGTAATTGTATGATTTCCTTCAATGATCTTTTCCTTCATGATTCCACGTTCGTGGAACTTCGGGGCCATATTAGCAAATAACTGAACCAAGTGCGTTTTCAGGTCATCATCATTAATTACTTTTTTACTATTTAAAACGATTTGTAAACATCAAAATAAAAGCTAATATGATGGGGCACAGTCAGGACTATGTGGTGGATATGATATCAGTTTCCAATCAATCTCCAATAATTTTTGACGAGTCACCAAAGATGTGTGAGGTCGAGCGTTGTCATGGGGGAACATTTGGCCTTTACAATTAGCCAACTCTGGCCGTTTGTCTTTGATTGCTTGTTCCAATTTCATCAGTTGTTGACAATAAACATATGGAAGCAACTCAAAATACACTCCTCAGTCCTGTTAGTCTTCGTGAGGACTTCCTAAACGTTGGGCAGACAGTTGGACATTAATATCGCGCGAAAAATAAGAATAATATCAAATAAAGCAGGTCGTGGATCTATTAGAAAAAGAATAAATATAAAAAAAGGGCTTAGTGGTATTATGACAAAGAACTAATCTCTATTGCACTTTGCTCTATATTTTGGGCTATTTATATTGTAGCAAACGCGATAGATTAATTTAATCTATTGCGAGAGATTAAGATAAGCCTACGGGATACATTAATGTAAATACGCGCTCGAGAAAGATCTACCTTACATTATCTTTAATGCCGTATAAGAACAATCTACATTTTTGTAGAAGTCTGATAACTGATACCGAGACATACATACCTATAAGCGCAGCCGACTCCCGCAATAGTAAGTCTAAGACTAAGTTTTGTTCCTACAATTCAGTGATCTTTTGTATTTTTTATTGTCAATTGCGTGCGGCAACATAGTACTTTTCTGGAATTGGTGATAAAAAAATTGTGAAAACCGAAATTACTTAATTACCAACCCAATGGAAACGTTTAAATTGTTGTACGCTCTAATTATGAGATTAGCACAATACTTCTCGTAGATTATTGTTTAAAATATTCTTGTCTTTCAAAACGGTAGTTAGTTGAAGTTATAATTAAACTATTTATCGCGAAACTTAATTAATCTAACTGTGAGATCTCTTCGAAAAGACAATTAACTGAGAAAACAAACACCTAATTTTTTAAGACCAAGCTTTACGAGTTTAGAATTACAATTTCCAACGATCCAACGCTAGTTCAATTAAATTTTTTTGGATCAAATAATAAAAAATTTGCAAAGCAAAATATGTATACTAGGGTGGAGAAAAAAAAATTGTTGTTTTCTTAGCGTGGGGCTAGAATTTGTAGCTTATAAAAAATTAAAATTTTTTTACTTAACATCTTGAGGTGGCCCACTGATTTTTTAAATTAAATTCTTTTGAAACAAAAAAAATTTTTTTTGGCTTGTAATCTTCAAATTTATCTAAAAATAAACAAATTTGATCGTTTCTAACTCAAAATTCACTTTAATGCCTAAGAAAAGTATGTTATTGTTTCGGAATTTTTTTGAAAACTTTTGAAAAAAAAACTTTTGAAAAATAAATCATTTCATTTCCTTCTCGCTCGACGACAAATTTCTTTGTAAAGATCAACAAGTGATTCCTTGTGTTTATCTTTTTATACATTTACAAAGATAACATTAAGTTATTAATGAAGCGCGCTATTTCCCCCCTCCCGCCGTTTCAAAGAAACGTAATCAAAACATATCTCACGACTATCATCCGTCCTTCTCTCTCGGGCAGCTGGTCTGGAGGATCTCTTTCGCAGTCGGCGAGCGTTCGGTTAGCCAAAGGGGGGCCTCAGAAGCACGTGGGGCCACAGTCGTCGGTTCCGCGTGCGCCGAAGTAGATGCGAATCCACCTGCGCTACCTGTGTTTTGTATTTCGTACGCGTTTCTCGTACAATTACTCATTCCGACTCCTTTTTCGCCGCTTTTTCGTTTCGATTTTAACAAATAAGTGCCACGAAGTGCCTCGCATAGAACGCCAACGAAAAGTTTATTTTGCAAAAAAATTCGTACGTTAATGAGACCTTGTTTTTTTGCCTGGCCCAGAGAGCAAACTTATTCAAAAGTTAACGTTCGATTTTAGCTAATAACACGAAAATAGACTAACGAAAGTTTTCGGTGTTATTGTATTTAAATGAGCGCTGGTAATTAATTAGCTTTGTTTTAAGAAAAGCAACGGATTTCTTATTGTTTGCTTTTGTTAATATATTTTTTTTTATTAAAGATACTTTTCTGCGGCTTCTTCGTCACTTTTAAGTCGCATCAGCGCTCAATTTAAACAAATAATTTCGCAATAGGGTTTTTTACGATAAATAACCCCATCCAGTGCCGAAATTTGTTTTTTGGAATGCAGGTTGCAGGGGAAAAACCGTGCGAAAAATGCGATTTGCAATGTACAATGCAACTGTTGCATTTTCTTGTCCGCTCTATTAATTTACAATCGCTTATCGACGAAGGGCAACAAGTTTAGCATTCCTAATTTTTAATTAAGAATCGCTTTTTGTGTGATATGTTAAAATTTGAATTTTTTACGCGGAGTTTTTGTTTTGAATAATTAGTGCGCCCGTATAGCTGATGTAAATATTAGGTTTTTTCGTATCGTTCTTCATAAATCAAACGTTAATATTTTTTTTTTTATGAACAGATAAATAATGCGCTAAAAACTGGAATATTACGGTGACGACTACGTCAACATTTAAATATTTATGTGCTGGACGAAAAACCAGGGTTTGACATCAGACTTATTTGCGTTTATTACCTGGAATTAAGTTAGTTTTTGTGTTGTTACAATTTTCGATGTGCCCAATTAATTAATTAAATGACAAGGACATCTAGTGGCTATGGCTTATGTGATATGGAGGGTTGTTATGAAAAAGTATTCCAGCGTGCGATTAGGATTACATAAAGTGACGGGGATTCCTTCGGTAAGTTGTTTTTTTTTATTTTTATCGTCAGATGTGGGTTGTTTTTTAAGGGAAATCCAATCAATTTAGAGATGCAATTCTGATTAAGGCACGTTCTAGTTAAATCATTTAGCAAATACAGTCAGACCCCGTTTAACGCGGGGGATACGTTTCAATAAGTATAAGCGTTGTACGAAATAGCGTTAAATGAGGTTATCTCATCATGTAAATAATAGGGTTAGAGAAAAGCAGGTATGAAATTGAAAAATGGTTCAAGTATTTTATCATTTAAGTCCATTGAATATATTTTTTTTATTACAATACAACAACAGAAACTTATTTCTTACAAATTTAGAAACATAACAAATAAATAAAGTTCTAAGTTTCTATTTATATTTGAGATCATTCGGATTCTCCTGAATTTCCAATTTTCTGCTTTTTTACTAAGAAGGTATCTAATGTAATTTGCATTTTTTGCGTTCTGTAAGAAGTTGTCGATAAGTGAACAAGGAATATTTTTTATTATCATCCATGTTAAAAACTAAAAATTATAATATTTATCACTATATCAATCATTATATTAGATAAATATATAATTACAATAACGGCAATAAATGTTTGAAATAATAAAAATATTTTTGTGTAACACTACAGATAAGAAACAATGCAGATGAATTACTTTGGATTTCCGGGAATCTCAATGCTGGGTAAAATTTTTAGAGAATCCCACTGTTCCAATAAAAGCGCGTTAAACCGAAACAGCGTTAAGCGGGGTCTTACTGTACATAAATTATTGCGAATCGTGTTTATTCCTGATGGAGTGCTTCAACTGTTTAAAGTAGATTTTACTTGGGTCTAATTCAAGTTCTCAAACAAGTCAATTCTAAAATTAGGTTCATTTTCAGCTTATTAACCCATTTTAATCTAAAGTTAAACTCACAATAGAGGTTTAAATGTGCGAAAATAAATCTGAATTTAAACCGCTATTATTATTATGCAGGCAAATTCAAAGAATACGATGATGTGCGCATTCGAGCGATAAGTGGCACATTTCCGAGCGAGGGAGGCAAATGAAGCGCGACGCGGAGCGGCGCGCTTCATTTTCCCGAGATCGGAATGTGCCACTTTGAGCTCGAATGTGCACACTCGGTTTTAGGCACCATTCACAATAATCAATTTACTTTCTATAAATTTTTTATTAAAATTTACAGTTCCGTATTTCAACAAGAAATACCAAGTGCCTAATTTTGTGCCTTCGAAAAAATTTATTAATTTTTTTCAAACATAAACAATTTTTTTGGACTAAATTTAATTTCAAAACACGATTTAAATAAAAAACCCAATTTAAAAAATTAAATAAAAAATTTAAATGACGTTTTATTGTCTCTAGATGTCACTCTGTCGACAATTAAGTTTCATAAACTGATTCGGCGATAAAAATTAGCTCTATGGACAAAATTTCATCGTGATTGACACAATGTTTTTTATTTAAATTGTGTTTTGCGGCAAAAAGGCCATAATTTTTAAAATCATATTACTTTGTCCACGATTAAGATAGAGGGGCTCCCTGATGTACTTTTCTTTGCATTTTTTCATGTAGATTTTAGGTTTACCGGTTGAGCTATCATCAACGGGACACCCTGTATAATTTATTCTTTATTATAAAACCAACAAGTACTGAACGTGGGAGGACATTTTTGTTAGCAGGAAAATTTGCTACATATTAAGAATATTAATAAATAGACCTTCAGACGAGTTCTTAAATGCAATCACATATTTAAAAGCATATTTTTTAAACAAAACTGGTGCGTCAGAAGGTATACTTCTTTGGGGGAACTAAATTAAATATAATCACGTGTTATGTTGCACTAATATAAAAAAATTCAATAAATACGAGATTGTGCACACTCGTTTTTAAGCACGATTCATAATAATTAACTAACCTTTTAAAAATTTTAAATTAAAAATTACAGGATCGTATTTATACCAGAAATATCAAATTCCTGATTTGCTGCATTAAAATTTATGAATTAAAATAAATTCTATAGCTATTTCGGCACACAAAGCTTTTTAATTGACACTAATTTTAATTTCAAAGAGAAAATATTAATAGTTAAATTCAATAAATACAAAGATGTGCGCATTTGAGCGAAAAGTGGCACATTTCCGAACGAGGGAGGCAAATGAAGCGCGACGCGGAGCGGCGCGCTTCATTTTCCCGAGATCGGAATGTGCCACTTTGAGCTCGAATGTGCACACTCGACTTTAAGCACCATTCACAATAATCAATTTACTTTCTAAAAAAGTTTCTATTAAAAATTGCAGGTCCGTATTTAAAAAAGAAATCCCAAATGGTTAAAATATTTTTTGCACTAAATTTAATTTCAAAAAGAAAAGAAATCCAAAGAATGCTTAAGCACGACTCTCAAAAATTAATTTAACAATAATAAATTAACCGTATTTTGGCCCTCGCCCCTTGCCCCCTCCACCAGAATTCATTCTAATCAAATACAACTCAAACTGCAAAGCCATTTCGTAAACGAGAAAAGTGTACGAAAAAAAATTGTAAAAACTAAAAATAACTGCAGCCACCCTAAAGAAAGATTCTGGGCGCCCCGCAGCCTACATCAATGAATTTACGCTACAAATGGTCGAAGCACCACAGATACCCTCATCCCGAACCGAAGCTCATTTAACTAATTTTTCGGGAGGCACAAATAAGGGCGGAAATATCGGGTTTCGTTAAGATGGGACACAAACGCACGCTTACCTTTTATTTTTAAATGCAGTCGTCGTTCGCGGGATTTAATATCCGAGCCGGTGTTACAATTTAACAAGAATAAATTGTTAACATAAAATATATAGCGATAAATAATCGAGATGTGCTGGAAGGCTTATAAAATTACTAATGATGTAACGTGAAAGGAAATATAACAGGATTAGTGCAGCTAACTCATCAAAATTATTAATTGGTAATCCGGCGAGCATTTTATATTGCCTTTTTTTTCGGGTTACATATGCAGAAGGCTTTTAAATTTAAATAATTAGACGATTTCGAGAGTTACGGTTTTAATTATTTAGTGCGTTCGAAGTAAATCAGGAAATAAGTGTCCGCTTCGGGCTTTCTTTTTTTTTTAAATCATTCATGATTGTGGGATATAATTTTTGATGGCATCGACGAATATTGCGTTATCCAAAAATCTGACGTGGAAGTGTTTTGTACTTTCGATTTGTGATTTAAGGTGACTCGTGACAATCGGAGCTAAAAAAAGGGGGCCTATAGCGAATACAAAATGTTTAATATATTCACTGGGCGAGTATTTAATTTTTGACAGTGACTGTACTTGATATATAAAAAAAGTTTATATACAAAACAAACTTATACAATCGAACTTTGTAAAGAAATTAAACGTGGCAACGCTGTCAATGATTATATCGAATGCTCCATAGATGTATCGTACATACAGGGTGTCAGACGAATAGACACTGAATCTTAACTGGGTAATATCCGACACCAAAATAAACAATAATAGGTTACATACAAAGTGTCCTAAATTTAAAGAATTTTGAAAAAATTTAATTTTCTAGGAAATAGAACGCAGCGTCGTTTCCATATACTTTTAAAAGAAAGTGAGGTTATTTAGTACGTGGTTTATAGCCGATTGGCATATTTTATATGCGAATTTTATACGTTTTTTTTATTTAAAAAATATTTCTACAAATGACTTTAATGGCATTAGTTATAACAGATTTGAACAACAATTTTCGCAATATTTAAATAATAAGGTATTTATTATTACATATTTTTTAAATTAAAAGATACGATACTATAACTTTTTTTTTATACAGGGATGATAACTCAAAATTAAATGAAATAAAAAATTTAAATTAATTTTTTTTTACTCTCAATATCATTATACTAACAATTAAAGTTTATAAACGGAGTCAACGATAAAAATACACTCTAAGAACCAAATTTCAATGTTTTTTATTGAAAAACCATAATTTTCAAAATCAAATAACATTGCCCACGATGAAGATCGAGGGACGCGCTTTTTTGACTTTTCTTCACCAATTTTTATGTAGATTTACTCGTTGAGCTCTTATAAATGGGACACCCTGTATTCATCTCCGACCTACTGCACGTTAATTGCGTACAATTTAATTAATATTATCTCGTTTTAAAACCGATCAAAGAATTTGATTTTTTTTTAATTGAAATTAATTAACCTTGGCTGAATATCATCAAAATCGTAAGCAAAATGCATTTACGTGTGATCCATCTTAACTTCGATGGGGTTCCGTTAAACTTTTTACTTTAAATCGAAAAAAAATTTAATTAAGCAGCAAAAAACTTCGATTTCCGTATTTTTCGAAGAGGAAATTAAAAAATCAGTGCCATCGATACAAAAATAAAAATTCTGACCCAAATTCCGACACAAAGGAAATGAAAGCAGCTTTTAGTGGTCTTCTGAAAATGGTTTTAAGCAAAATCAGTGATCCAAAGCTTAGGTGGTTATAAATTAATCATCTCTAATCCTAAGTTATTGTTAAATAAAAGAGACTTTGATATATTACAAAGACAAATATCTCAAAATCGTTTTACTTGGCTACTCAGCTTTATGAATTCGAAACTTTCTACGATGCAAAATACTCCGTTATTCTTAACTATTGTAATAACAGCTGATTTAGCTCGTTTTTTATTCCAAACTCGATGCTAATGTGGAAAATATTTCTGGCTTTATCGTCTCGTTAAAACGATAAATATTTAAATCCGAAAAAGGTAAATCTTGAGTTACAACAAAGAGCAAGGGCCCGGCTGGGAATTTTCGGTTAACATCCTCCAGATTTGAAATAAAGACATAAATCAATAATCTAACGCTATCTTCGAAAATTTATACGCCACCTACGCATTTAAAAAAAAATAAGCAGAATTAATTGAGTTTTTCTCTTTCTCACGTCGTGCCCTAAAGATCCCGAAAATGGTATGGCCTTCCCTCAAAAAATTTATGTACAGTAAAACCTCAATTATCCGGACCTTAGTGATACGGATTCGCGATTATCCGGATTGTCAACCGCGTTCGGACTCGTTGTGAAAATTAAACCTCGGTATTTTTTATTAAATATTTTATTTTGTATTTCGCACTAAATAATCTTTTTCTGCTTTGTTGATTTTAAGATAATATGCGACTGTTTTATTTAGTGATTAATATTTGTTGCGTTTTTTGTAAACATATACCTAACAATTTGATCAAATTTTTTCCCGTTAAAACGCGACACTTTTTAATCGCGCTTAAAACCGAGTGTGCACATTCGAGCTCAAAGTGGCACATTCCGATCTCGGGAAAATGAAGCGCGCCGCTCCGCGTCGCGCTTCATTTGCCTCCCTCGCTCGGAAATGTGCCACTTTTCGCTCGAACGTGCACATCTTCGTGTTTATTAAGTTAATCTACTTTATCCTACGCTCTTTCAAACGAAAATAATTAATTTAGTTTAGTAAATATCGATTTTATGTTCAAGAAATATATTTACCATAGCAATGAGTGGAAGGGAGCGAAAAGATACAAGAATCTCGTAAGTGCGAGTGAGAGGGAACGATTAAAATTGCTTAATTATTTTTTCGGCCTAAATTATTGTGAACGGTGCTTAAAACCGAGTGTGCGCATTCGAGCTCAAAGTGGCACATTCCGATCTCGGAAAATGAAGCGCGCCGCTCCGCGTCGCGCTTCATTTGCCTCCCTCGCTCGGAAATGTGCCACTTTTCGCTCGAATGCGCACATCTTTGTATTTATTGGATTTGCCTATATTATTATTTCAATTCAAAAAATTCAAAGTCGAATAAATTAGATCTATTTTAAGTTTGAAAAAGTTTAGATATTTTATTCCCTTTGATAAGTTATCATGGTGCTGTTCCGCACGTCTAATTCTAGCGAACTTGATAAAAATATTTTCAGGTGTACAGTCAAACCAAAAAGTAATCAACACCCTAGAAACAGACCTACAGTAATTTTGTATTTTTTTGTAATTTTAGTACCTTTAGTTCTAGGTACTAAAATTACAAAGATCAATCTTAATTGATTTTTAACCATGTAGCGCCAGATTTTGTCTCCTGGAATAGTACGTTTACTGCAGGTCTGTTTCTAGGGCGTTGATTACTTTTTGGTTTGACTGTACCTTCGAATGTTTACTATTTCGCATTTTTGATTAATTAAAATTGTATATGAGTCCAATTTTCTTAAGTGGGCCACTAAAAATCAACTAGTTGATTTTTATATCACCTTTTGCAGATTGTTGAAGGCGTATATGTCAAAATTAATGTTTCCAAATATTTTTGGGTAATTTTCATTTTTGTTTGTATTTAATCAGGAGTCCATTTGTACCGATAGGTGTTCGACTATAGTTACAAGTATACTACACTTATGTGATACTATTACATATGAAATTTATGAGTTTTTGATTTTTCTTTTCCATTCCTTCCTGTCTTGTGCTAGTGTTCTCACTTCTCCCCAGCTTATTCCACGGTTTTCGGCCACTTGCTTAACTTGTTCTTCCCGGCGTATTCTTGGGCGTCCTTTTTTGTTTTTCCCTTGGCTTCTCGCTTCATACACTTGTATAGTAATTCTTTCTTCTTTCATTCTAAGTATGTGTCCCAACCAACTTAATTGTCTTTCTTCGATGATCCTCTCTATGGGTTTTATCTTCAACTTTTCCACCACAACTGAATTTCTTATTCTGTCCTCTCTGGTGATACCTTGGATTTTTCTTAGAAATCTCATTTCTGCTGCCTTTATACGACTTTTGTTTTTTTTTGTTAAAATCCATGATTCGTTTCCATACGTTAATGGGGCTCCTACAACCTTTTGGTATACTTGCGTTTTGATGTCTTTTGTTACCTCTTTTTTCCCGAAGAATGAGTTTCTGAGGTAATTGTATATCTTTCCTGCTTTCCCCAATCCTCTGATATTTCCTTGTCTATTTTCCGTTGGTTTCTATTATAGTGCCCAAATAGCTGAAGCTTGAAACTTGTTCTAATGTTTGCCCGTTTAGTTCTATTTTATGTATTTTCTCTTGATTGGACATTATCAGTGTTTTGTTTTATTTACATTTATTTCCACGTTTACTCTTTTTAGTTCTCTTTGATATTCGTCTTGGTTGTGTTGGAGTTTTTCTTCTGAGTCGGCTATGATTACCATATCATCCGCGAATAGCAATTCTTGTATGGGGATTGTTTTCATTTGCCACATTCTCATTGACGTGCTTGTACATTTATTTTTGCATTTCCTGATCGCTTTGTCTATTGCAATTGAGAATAGCAGCGGGCTAATCAAACACCCTTGCTTCAATTCTAAATTTGACCTAAATACTTCCAATTCGTCATTGTGTGTTCTAATTTTATTTACATTGTTGCTATATAATGCCTTAACTAATTCTATCATTTCTTCTTCTATGCCCCTTTCTCTTAGACAGTCCCATGCATCTTCTCATTTTATTCTATCGAAAGCCTTTTCCAGGTCTATGAAGGCCATGTGTATATTCTTTCCTTTTCTTACTAGCTTTTGTCCTATTTGTCTTAATATAAATACTAAATCTTGCGTGCTTCTTCCTCTTCTGAAAAAGTTAAAATATTTTTTTTTCATGTACGATGAAGTCTCCCATCTAGTTTAGTTTAAAAGTACTAAATTAGAAATGTGGTTTTTGGTAAAAATACTCTACTGTAATTTTTAATTAAAAAAAAGCGAGAAGTGGTACATTTAGTTCAGTTTGATTTAATTAATATTATTTGTAAAAGAGAAAAATAAGATAGGCAAATTCAATTATTAAGGAGTATGTGCACTTTCAGGCGAAAACTTTTTCCGAATAGAAAATCTGAATTTGAAGGATTTGTTATTAAATAGTCGAATCCGATTAACACGAAGATGTGCGCATTCGAGCGAAAAGTGGCACATTTCCGAGCGAGGGAGGCAAATGAAGCGCGACGCGGGCGGCGCGCTTCATTTTCCCGAGATCGGAATGTGCCACTTTGAGCTCGAATGTGCACACTCGATTTTAAGCACCATTCACAATAATTCAATTCAAAACAGAAGTATGGTCACACTGGGAATAGTTGTCAGAGCCGGAAATGGGTGGTGGAGGGATTTTTGGAAGACTTTCTACTTGGTAATATTTCTAAATTCATTGATTTGACAAAGTTATAGCAAAATCAAAATTGAGACCATATTTTGAGAACCGCAGGTTTTTTGACCTATGACAACGTTAAATTGGCTAATTAAGAAACATATCCGACGGCTTCAAACGATAAAACAATTCATGTTATTATACACACATAAAATGAATTGCTCATAAATTATTTTTATTTTTAAAACAAACGTGCCTGAGTTCAAATATCGAGTTTCAATCTTTATCAGCTTTAACACTTCTTTCCTTTTTAAAAGAGACTTCCGATGCTTTTGTGAATCATTGTAAAATACGACTTATGAAAGTAAGTGTTGTAAAATCAAACAATTTGGGGTGGTTTTCGTGACAAGACAACTTTACAAATTGTATTAAATTTTATTATCATAATCACCTTATAATAAAAACATTTTGTCTATTCATTTAAAAAAATTTTAATGAGCACTTGAATAAAAACCAACGCATCAAAAAGATGTTATTTACATAAAAGAATTTATACTGTACGAATAAATAATGCAATTAAACGTACTTCTTATTTTTCTCGTAAGTATCAAGTAACCGTTATTTTTACGTGTTAAACGTGTTAAATTTAAAATATTAAATCGGTGTAAAACAATTAATTTCAAGTTCAAGAATAATAGGGGACAAAATTGCCTATCACAAATACCGTAACAAAAAAACAACGATAAATACATAAATAGCTGATGATCTAAGAAACGTGCAATAATTAATCGCTGATATCGCTGTTTTAAGATTATCTCGCGGCGGCATTTATTACAAGCACCACGCTTCACCCTTGAAGGTCAATTATTTGTCTACCGGAGAATAAGCTCTGATTGTTATTTGACGTCACCACCTCGTACGAGTGGACATCTGACAAAATTTATGTCGTATTGGAAAAATAGTTAAAATGTTCGAAATCACATCAAACGTATTTTTAACGATTATTAAATAAATGATTTATTGTGTATAAAATTTTGTATGTTGTGTTAATAAAAACTTAAATGAAAACCAAAGCGTTAAAAAATATAATTTCGAATACTAAAAAGTATGCTTTGCTGACAAATAGTAGTATAAAACGTACTTGTGATTTCTATGAAGAACCAAATGACCGTCTTATAATAAAAAAACTAACGTGTTAAAATTCTAAATTAAATATTCATTTCTGACCTATGTTAATATAAAATAAGTAAAAGAACAACTCAGCAAATGTAAGTTCAAGTTCAAGAACAAGAGAGCATAAATAAAGCATAAGTATTTTATTACAAGAATTATTTCGTTTATGTTATCATAAAGGAAACAATAATATGAACCCCAATGACTTGTTAATAAATAGCTGATAAGTGGTTTCTAGACTTAATAAATGAAAGTACGCTTTTAACAATGATGCTGATTTTGAATTTTTAATAACAGGAATACGTTGGGAGGTACATTTTAATAGAACGCTTTCCACTCTCTAATAAAATGTATTTCTTCGCAAACTTTATTTAAGGACATATTTAATATGTGATACTTTAATGATGCCGCTCACAAAAGAGTACCACTAGGGTAGTATGCGCCGTTTGGACCTCGGTATAAAACGGCCTTTATTTGAATTCCATACGTACTGTTAAAAGTAATATTATTTTTTGTGTATTAATAACGTTGTACGATAAAACTTGTATACGTAAAAATTTGATTGTTACTTATGCCGGCAACGTGTTTAATGATCTGATTTGTGAACTTCATTAGTATTACATTTTGATAAATGAAAGTGGTGAAAAATACGGTACAGACAAAACGTATTCAACGTACTTGTTGTAATAAAGACTATTAACGTGTCCAAATATTTTGACCTAGCTCAATATTAAATCGTATAAGGAACAAATCTAAGGTCAAGTTCAATAATCCTATTCTTAAAAAATAAATAAAACAACAGTCCATTAGTTTGGCCGACATAAAACCGAAATATTAAACAATGACTTCATACATGTAAGATGATACTAACGATATCCTGTGTTTTTATTTTATTTAATAGGCGCGACAAACTTTGATTATGTGTTCGCTTTTTATATTTGCATGACAAGGACAACATTAGAAAAGGGGACTACGAGAATATTTTATAATCGTTGTATTAATAAAGCGATATTTGCTACACACGTTTTTAAGTCAGCAAATCTTACGCTCTTTTCTGAATAACATTTATAGGTATTTGAATCCGTAAACTCAATTAAAATTTGTGCATACAATTTTAACCCTTTCTCTTTAGGGCCGTGTCTTTAGCCGGGCGTAGGCTATTTCCCCTTGTCTCTTTGTCGTGTGTCGTAGTGTATTTCAAAGACACAAAAGTTGTTATTGGGGAAATTTTCCTGGGAAGTTTTACCTTGTTGGTTACCTCCTGCCTTGTAAGGGAGACAGGTGTAAAGTTATAGCGTGGGTTTAAACTCAGGTCGCTAGCGCATTAGTTCATATACCAAACCTTTGGGACACGGCGCTTTCAATAGCCCTTTTTGTAGATGAATTATTACTTATTTAAATGTAAGTGGTAAAAATACGGTAGGTTAGTTCGTCTTTCATTTGTAATCAAAATTATAGGTCGAAATGAAGTTCAAGGATAAATTTCCGAGCAGAAGTTTATCTTTATAATAAAAGCTTATCGAACAATAAATAAAACCTGCAAGATTAAAAGTCTTCAACTTTTCCACCACAACTGAATTTCTTATTCTGTCCTCTATGGTGATACCTTGGATTTTTCTTAGAAATCTCATTTCTGCTGCCTTTATACGATTTTTTTTTTTTTTTGTTAAAATCCATGATTCGCTTCCATACGGTAATGAGGATCTTACAACCTTTTGGTATACTTGCGTTTTGATGTCTTTTGTTACCTCTTTTTTCCCGAAGAATGAGTTTCTGAGGTAATTGTATATCTTTCCTGCTTTCCCCAATCCCTCTGATATTTCCTTGTCTATTTTCCGTTGGTTTCTATTATAGTGCCCAAATAGCTGAAGCTTGAAACTTGTTCTAATGTTCGCCCGTTTAGTTCTATTTTATGTATTTTCTCTTCATTGGACATTATCAGTGTTTTTGTTTTATTTACATTTATTTCCACGTTTACTCTTTTTAGTTGTCTTTGATATTCGTCTTGGTTGTGTTGGAGTTTTTCTTCTGAGTCGGCTATGATTACCATATCATCCGCGAATAGCAATTCTTGTATCGGGATTGTTTTCATTTGCCACATTCCCATTGACGTGCTTGTACATTTATTTTTGCATTTCCTGATCGCTTTGTCTATTGCAATTGAGAATAGCAGCGGGCTAATCAAACACCCTTGCTTCAATTCTAAATTTGACCTAAATACTTCCAATTCGTCATTGTGTGTTCTAATTTTATTTACATTGTTGCTATATAATGCCTTAACTAATTCTATCATTTCTTCTTCTATGCCCCTTTCTCTTAGACAGTCCCATGCATCTTCTCATTTTATTCTAACGAAAGCCTTTTCCAGGTCTATGAAGGCCATGTGTATATTCTTTCCTTTTCTTACTAGCTTTTGTCCTATTTGTCTTAATATAAATACTAAATCTTGCGTGCTTCTTCCTCTTCTGAAAAAGTTAAAATATTTTTTTTTCATGTACGATGAAGTCTCCCATCTAGTCTAGCTTAAAAGTACTAAATTAGAAATGTGGTTTTTGGTAAAAATACTCTACTGTAATTTTTAATTAAAAAAAAAGCGAGAAGTGGTACATTTAGTTCAGTTTTATTTAATTAATATTATTTGTAAAAGAGAAAAATAAGATAGGCAAATTCAATTATTAAGGAGTATGTGCACTTTCAGGCGAAAACTTTTTCCGAATAGAAAATCTGAATTTGAAGGATTTGTTATTAAATAGTCAAATCCGATTAACACGAAGATGTGCGCATTCGAGCGAAAAGTGGCACATTTCCGAGCGAGGGAAGCAAATGAAGCGCGACGCGGAGCGGCGCGCTTCATTTTCCCGAGATCGGAATGTGCCACTTTGAGCTCGAATGTGCACACTCGATTTTAAGCACCATTCACAATAATCAATTTACTTTCTATAAATTTTTAATTAAAATTTACAGTTCCATATTTCAAAAAGAACTCCCAAATGGCTAATTAAGTGCTTTCAAACAAATTTATTAATTTTTTCCAAACAAAATATTCTTTTGGCACTATTTTTAATTGAAGTAAGAGAAGATTAAAGCAGACAAATCCAAAGAATGCGAAGATGTGCGCGTTCGAGTGAAAAGTGGCACATTTCCGAGCGAGGGAGGCAAATGAAGCGCGACGCGGAGCGGCGCGCTTCATTTTCCCGAGATCGGAATGTGCCACTTTGAGCTCGAATGTGCACACTCGATTTTAAGCCCGATTCACAATAATTATTTCAAAACAAGAAGTATGGTCACACTATATATAGCTAAAATTCGTTTTTTTCTCTATATATTCAATTAACCGAATTTTTAATTATCCGAATGAGCTGCAACAATAGTTGGTCCGGATAACCGAGTTTCCACTGTACTTATAATTATAGATCGAAACCTACCAGATTTTCTTTCTAATTAAAATTTGCTCTTTGACGAATTTTCTTCGAGCCTTGCGCAAGCAATGTTTGAAATAATCGTAAGAAAGTTAATTAAAATTAATTTAACGCACTTATTTCGGAGAAAGTGGAGGGTCGAGATTTATTGAAATTTATTCCTGCGAAGCACTTCCTGTAAAAAATTTCGTAATTTACAAAAGGGAGATTTTCGCCTAATTTTTACGAAAAATCCGTAAATTGGCGTGCGATTTGTTGTTTTTTTTTTTTGATCGAAAACAAATTAAAATTGCGGCACGGTCCGGTCACTTTCGATTTTATACCAAAATAAGTGGGTTAATAAATGTATTCTTCGAGGACAATAATAAATTAAACGCGTAGAAAAAAGCGATTATAGAAATCAATTTGTTCGGGCGCTTTAACGAGATAATTTCGCCTATTGTTGTTTTGATTGACCTTTTTATTAGTTGTTCGTTAAAACTGTGTGCACAATTCATTTAAACAATTTAGTAACAATATGCAGAAATGGAGTAAACGATTTTGAACAGCTGATGTAATTAAGCGAGCTCGACTGTGTAATTTTTGGTCATAAACTCTAAAGTTAATGCGTTTTTTAATTACAGGATCTCCATGTTTGGTTGATTGAACTGACCTACACTAATTTCGCAAACTTTTCCTTTTTAATCGATATTTAATGTTTTGCAAATCGATTTTGCCATAGTATTACCCATAAAAGCGGACGCGGCCATAAAAAAATCCGTCCGTGTGCTTGTGTACGCGCATTAGAAGTTATACTTCTTTGGCGTCACTAAATTATATACAGGGTGTATCCGAATAGTTGTCAGAGTTCGAAATGGGTGGTGGGGGTGATTTTTTAGAAGAGTTTTCATTTGGTAATATTTGTAAATTTATGGATTTGAAAAAGTTACAGCAAAAAACTCTAAATAAATAATTTATTTTTAACCTAGGTCACTATTAAATTATTTAAGAAATAAATGTCAGTTGAAGTTCAATAAATTCATAAATTGTTATAGCAAATTAAACATAACATTACTTTGCCGAGATATAAAGCAAAAGATTTCCTACGTATCAAATTTAATATTTTATTTAACAGGAAAGACTTTCTAAAAAAGTTTGAATTAAAAATTGCAGGTCCGTATTTCAAACCGAAATCCCAAATCGTTAATTTTGTGCTTTCGAAAAAATTTATTAATTTTTTCCAAACAAAATATTTTTTTGCACTAAATTTAATTTCAAAATACGATTTAAATAAAAAATCCAATTTAAAAAAATTAAATGAAGTTTTATTGTCCCTAGATGTCGCTCTACCGACAATTAAACTTCATAAACTCATTCGGCGATAGAAATTAGCTCTATGGACAAAATTTCATCGTGATTGACACAGTGTTTTTTATTTAAATTGTGTTTTGCGGCAAAAAGGCCATTATTTTTAAAATCATATTACTTTGCCCACGCTTAAGATAGGGGGGCGCCTGATGTACTTTTCTTTGCCTTTTTTCATGTAGATTTTGGGTTTACCTGTTGAGCTGTCATCAACGGGACACCCTGTATAATTCATTCTTTATTATAAAACCAACAAGTACTGAACGTGGGAGGACACTTTTGTTAGCAGGAAAATTTGCTACATATTAAGAATATTAATAAATAGACCTTCAGACGAGTTCTTAAATGTAAGGACATATTTAAAAACATATTTTTTAAACAAAACTGGTGCGTTAGAAGTTATACTTTTTTGGGGGAACTAAATTAAATATAATCACGTGTTATGTTGCTTTAATATAAAAAAATTCAATAAATACGAAGATGTGCACACTCGTTTTTAAGCACGATTCATAATAATTAACTAACCTTTTAAAAATTTGAAATTAAAAATTAAAGGACCGTATTTATACCAGAAATATCAAATTCCTGATTTGCTGCATTAAAATTTATGAATTAAAATAAATTCTATAGCTACTTCGGCACACAAAGCCTTTTAATTGACACTAATTTTAATTTGAAAAAGAAAATATTAATAGTTAAATTCAATAAATACGAAGATGTGCGCATTCGAGCGAAAAGTGGCACATTTCTGAGCGAGGGAGGCAAATGAAGCGCGACGCGGAGCGGCGCGCTTCATTTTCCCGAGATCGGAATGTGCCACTTTGAGCTCGAATGTGCACACTCGGTTTTAAGCACCATTCACAATAATCAATTTACTTTCACTACATTTTTAATTAAAATTTACAGTTCCGTATTTCAAAAAGAAATCCCAAATGGCTCATTTTGTGCTTTTGAACAAAGTTATTAATTTTTTCCAAACAAAAAATTTTTTGGGCACTGTATTTAATTGAGAAAAGAAAAGATTAATGCAGACAAATCTAAAGAATGCGACCATGTGCGCATTCGAGCTCAAAGTGGCACATTTCCGAGCGAGGGAGTCAAATGAAGCGCGCCGCTCCGCGTCGCGCTTCATTTGCTTCCCTCGCTCGGAAATGTGTCACTTTCGCTCGAATGTGCGCACTCGGTTTTAAGCTCCATTCACAATAATCAATTCGCGGTCTAAAAAAGTTTCAATTAAAAATTGCAGGTCCGTATTTCGTCGAGGGATGTGAAACAAATAAAACGTGTCAATTCTAACAGCACAATTTATTTCACTTTCGTCGAAAAACCTCTCTAAATTCTTTAATGTAACGGATCTTGGATGTGTACGGTTATTATACACAACTGACACGTAAAACCCTAATCTATAAATTACATGATTAATTAATTAGCGATAACTGCACTTTTATATTTATTGGGAACTCTAAAAAAAAGAATTTGCAGCGTCTCGAAACGCCTTTGTCGCTTATGCAAATGGCACGAGCATCGTTTTAATAATAATTCCTGTATTTTGTAATAACAAAACGTCGCTTTGCATAGATTTAAATAAATTTCGATATGATTTACCGTGTTGAGAAGATCTAATCAAGCAATAAGTATTCCCAACTTAAACTCGATTAATTAAATTGTTACCTTTTTCGGACGCAAATAATCTCGTTCGTTTTGCGAGAAAATGAAAACGGTTTTAAGTGAAAATATGGAAAGCCGTACGCTTTCTTTCCTTCGAAAACCAGAAACACGGAACGTTCTGTTCGGGTGTTACAAAAGATCTTTTTTTTGCTATGAACAATACAAGTGTTTTTTTTGTAAAATGAAATATGATAATGTTGACTTATAAAATTTGATGATTTACATCGCAATAAAAGACAATGCGAATTAATTAAATAAAATATAGCGTCTTCGGTTTAATTATTTATGGAAGTACCTAACAGAAATGTGAGAATAAGTAAAAGCAAAACTCTTATTCTTCAATTGGAAATTTATTTAATGAAAGTGAATAAAAAATTAAGAAAACTTGTTACATTCAGTATTTAACACTTTCATTTCGGAATTTTTATTAATTATAATAAAACGTTAGTGTTTAGTGTTGTGGGTGGTAGCCCACTTTAATTGCATTGTATTTAAACAAAAATTAATGTGCGAAAATTAGTCTTTCCATTGAGCTTCTAATTTGCTCGGAAAAGATGTTTGTTTTTAATTCGACTATCTTCAACTTAACTAATTTAAAGGTTTTCTACACTAGCGTTAGTTTTACACGAAACTTCATTTAAGGACAATTCGGTATTTTTATAAATTAATAAAATGAATTTTGGTTCAAGATTTGCACTAAATTGGTGTGTTTTAATGATAATAGTGAGAATTTAGGAGTGTTACTTAATTTTTAAGTGGACCAAGTTTGTTAAATCAAGTCGTTAAAGAGCTTATTATTTTATTTTTTTATTTTGAAAAATAACGTATATATTTAAAAAGCAAGAACAATTTTGGAAATATTCGATTTTCAACCACAGGTATTAAGCTTTAAATAGCTATAACTTTGTTATTTATTAAAATAAATTCAATCTAAAAACACTTTCTTAGGGCACTTTTTCCTGCTTTTTTCGATGGTAAATTTAGATTTTCTATTAAGTCTTTAATTGAGCCAACTGTGTTGAATCAAGTAGGCGCTGTAATAAATTTTGTATTTATTGAAAAGGTTATTTCTTTACGATTCTAACGATACCAAACAGTATACGAAAATTTTTAAAAACAACGGAGATCAATTTTAATTATAAAAGGGTTTCCACCGAATAAAGGGTTTTTCACGGAAAACCCTTTTTGCCAACTTTCTTATTAATCGAGATGAATTAATTCTGTAAAAATTTCTTATGGCACTTTTTTGCGTACTTTACGATGGCAAAGTCAAGAATAATTTTGGGCCCTTATTTGGCCCCATTTCGGCATGAACTTTATAATTTTAAATAGAAACTGTAAAGTTAATAGCTTTTTTAGATTGTAACGATATATAATTGCCCGCAAATATTTGAAAAAAATAATAGTTATTAATTTTTGAAAAATTCTAAATTTTAAACTTTCTTATATTGAGGAGTTTAACTTTTGCCTTCTTCCCCCAAAATCCATGGAGCAAACTACCGAAGTAGCGTGGAATTTTGAATTTTACAAACTACCCACCAGGGGAATTTGATCCCTTTTCTCCAAATTTGAGGTTTGTTGACTTGAAGAAAATTTGCCTATAAAGTTGAGGTGTGGGATATTGGGGTTAAAATAAAATAAGGTAGTGGGTAGGATATGAGGGTGGTGGACATGGTCATCCCTTAATAGGAGACGGGAGAAGACCAGGCTCGCATGGGCAGGGGCGCTTCCCTGAAGTAGATCTATCCTTTGTCGGGATCACAAATGATCGTCTACCTGCTACCCATTATTACTTAAAATAAATTAATTGTGAAAAAACTTTTTTTTTGCTCTTTACGATGGTGGAGTCAGAAAAAAAATTGGCCCATTACCTTCAGGACCAACTTTAGTATCTTAAATAGAACCCTTATTTAATTTTCAGAAAAATTAAAAGCTATTTTTTGTTATATTTCAAAGAAATATAATTACCGTACTACCTCTGGATGTTACAATGACTTGGAAACTTCGAAAAATCTCGAGGGACAGTAAAAAAAATATTTTCGGTTGTGTCTTAAGTCAGAAAAATTATTGGCGTGACGGTTTGTAAGTGTTTACGTCAAAGTAGGCAAAACGTATAATTCAGGTAGCCAGAAATTATTTTTTTTTATTTAGACTTGAACGAACATCAAATAAATGCGAAAATTTGTAGGATCCTGAGGTCGTAACATACAGAGGTAGTACTGTGTCTGGCAATATTTAAACAAAGGACCAAAATCATAAAAAATAATTTCACAAAAATTCCAGTTGAGCACATTAAAAAAATTAATCATTTTACGAGGAAAGCTTGAGAAAAGAAATCGAAAAATTGGCAGACACTTAAATTCAAGCTCGGTTTTAATGTGTTAGAGTAGTCGGTGTGAGAATATGCAGATATTTCCACCTTGACCTGTTAATTGTGATTACCTGAATGTTGGTTGTGTCTTTAAACAATATGGTTCATTGTGACCGCTATAGGTCAACTATTGCCGGCAATTATTATTAGAAACGTGCAAGACTTATAGGAAAGCTTTGTCATACAGCCATAACGTCAAAGTTTATAGACATTTTGAGAGCAATTTTACTCATGTCGTACCCTACTTAACCTAATAGTATACTTGCGTGGGAAACACACAAACGTTTAATTTTCTTTCGTCGACGAAAAAAACGAAAAACCGAACGCGGCACTGATTAACGTTTCCTTTTGCATCCGAACAAAAAAAATCATTTAAACGCTGTGCCAAAATCACACCACTACTATGCCATACATTAATAAATAATCTTTCTATTACGATGAGTCATTTGTTATTAGGTAATAAAAATCAATAAGATATTTAAGTAAAAACAATATAAATAGACTTAGTTTTTTTCGATTAAAAATTTTAATTGATCTCATACATTAACAAAATACAAAGTACAAATATTTTTGATTTTGATTTTTTACATATGTGGTCGGCGGTTATTAAAGCCTACTAAATTTAACCATGTGCCTTATTATACTCCTACTTTTTGTATCAAAGTTTAATTGTTTTCTAATGCATGTTACATTGCTTTTAAGAACTTACGGATATAAATATGTAAAGAAACTTGTTGTACCTTGACTCTTTTTTTATTTGTAATTTTTTCCAAAATGTATATGTAACAATTTGTTAATAAAATAATTTGCACTGTATTGGGGCACTAATAAGGTGCACTTCATAAAAATATTTAAAAGCATTAGCAACTGCTTATTGACATTGCTTTAAGATTTAAAAATTCGTGGAACTATGGCTTAGGTATAACAGGGGTGATGTACCTAGACCCGTCTCAAGAAAAGTATATATTTATTATTTATTTTTAGATTACACGAACTATTAATGTTCTTCTTTGATATAACACTAAAATTGTTTCAAAAATTAACAAAACATTTCTCGTATACTGAAATTTAACTATTCAAAAACTTAAAAAAAATTTAACTTTTGATTTGACTTGCTAGGCATATTATCTGAAGCAAAATAAAATAAAGAAGAATATATAACAAATATACTCCTACATTTTTATTTATTACACGTTGATCCTAGAGTCAAGATACAACTGATCGACAATGATCGAGGTACAACACACCGGCCCTTGATGTTTAATCATCACAAGAAACAAAATTAAAGGACCCCATCACATTTCCTTTAAAGGCCCACTTTTACGAAGCGTGACCATCGTTTTAGGGTCTCTTAAAGTGTAAGGGAAATCTTTAAAGAGCCCTATTAAAACCCTGACACAATTTCTGCACGGGTTGTTATAAGTCGGTTAATATAATCACTTTATCTAGGTCCCAAAGTGATCACATTATACGGCGTCCACTGTATTAATATTTACACGTGGTTATTTTTAATTTATCTACGCCAAAGAAGTATAACTTCTAACGCACGTACAAAAGTGCATGCACCGCTTTTTTTTAATCAGAGCAAAGTTATTACAATAATCCAAATCATTATTAATTATGTTGTGCAATTAAAAAGTAATTAAATCAATGCTATCTCTTTAAATTTAACATTTGATGTATGTATGCAAGAAGCGACCTACAAAGTCGAATTAGAAAAAAAATTAATCGAGCCATTATCATTTATAATTTATTCCTTTTTCGCGTGAAAATAATTATTTTTCGTAGATCACACCGAAAAAAAAACTTTCCTTTAATAATTCATCCGGCGTTATCACAGGCATTATCGCAATTACGATTAGCGATTTGACAACTTATTCCGTACTTTCTACTTTCTTCGCAAAAAAAATTGTTTATTATTTGTCGATGACTGTTATTATAACAGTTTAACTTAATGATTGTTGTAAGTGATACAAAAACGGTTAAGAGGGGTATAATTTACGTTGAAACGTGATCGCAAGTCGATGTTTTTTGCGGCCGAACGAAATCGAAACGAAAATATGAAAAAAGCGGTTTCTTTATGCTTTAGGAACTCGGCTTTTAATTACGTTTTCCTTTTTATTGAACAATGATATTACGCAAACGGCGTCCGATGTATCATAAGGGCCGAGCCGAACAGGTAGGACGTCTCGGGTTTCGACATTTGGCGCTTTTCTGCATTTCTCGACGGAAGAGGATTATGTAAGAATGATTCATATACCTGCAAGTTTCGTTAATTAACATACAAATAAACGAGGAGCATTTAAACGATTTTTTGTTCGGATACAAAAGGAAACGTTAATCAGTGTTGCGTTCGGCTTTCGAAGTTATACTTCTCTTGGTGCGTTGATAGTATTATTTTAGCAGGCAACGTAAGTTACGCGCGCACATCTAACGAAAATTGTACAGGATGTAGTCAGCCGTTTTAGAAAGTAAATTAATTAATGTGAATCAGGCTTAAATTCAATAAATACAAGGATGTGCGCATTCGAGCGAAAAGTGGCACATTTCCGAGCGAGGGAGGCAAATCAAACGCGACGCGGAGCGGCGCGCTTCATTTTCTCGAGATCGGAATGTGCCACTTTGAGCTCGAATGTGCACACTCGATTTTAAGCATGATTCACAAAATTTAGGCAAACAACTTAAACAAATAATCAATTTAATCGTTTTCTCTCACTCGCACCTACGAAATTATCGTATCTTTTCGCTCACTTCCACTTATAGATATGGTAAATACATTTTTTGAACATAAAAGGCCATAGGGGGATAAGTATGCTAAAAATGCTTTTTGTAAATCTCTTAATGACATTCTATGGATATGTAGACACTATAGAAATATAAAGATTCTGAAAATTTTAGACCTTAACCTATATCGGTCCCTTCAAAAAGTCTAAATAAGTAAAAATTGTAAAATAATTTTTTTTTTTTGAAAATTTAGTATATTATGCAGGCGATAGAAAGCTTTTACGAACACCATGGACTAATTTTTAACTTAATAAATTGATGATCAAAAAAATTATTTTCTCTTTTTCAATTTTTATTATACTTTTTGAGCAATATTATTGTTCTATCAGTTTTACATTTCTTATAAGACCTATAATCACTCAGAATTTTTTCAAAAACGGTACGCCATAGTTAAAAAAAATAAAAACTATTTTTATTACCAAACAAATCGAATTTTTCAACAAATTATACCTAAATAATTACAAATTATACTATTATTATTACATAAATAATCGATGCTACGGCTTTAATACGCTATTTTTACAGATAGTTTGTTTGTTGTGGACACGTTCGTTTAAGTTTTGTATTTTTTATTCGATTGTTTTAATTTTTTGACATTCGGGGCTGCAAAGCAGCCCAGCGATATTTATCGATGCTCCGGCTTTACAACGCTATTTTTACAAATAATGTGTTTGTTTTGAACACGTTTGTTTAAATTTTGTATTTTTTATTGGATTTTAATAGATTTTTCGTGTCTTTTGTTTGTATCTATACACTTTGAGAACCAATCATGGCACACTCTATTCAAATGGTTTAAAATTAATGTTTAAATGTCAACTTTATAGAACATTGAATATTTTAGTTTTTTTTTTGTTTATGATTGTGCGTTCCATAGCCACCAAGTTATTTTAGTCAATCGTTGTTAGAATTTTAATTAACTATTCGACTTATTAATTAATTTTTCAATTTTTTTTAGTTTCATATGAACTATTTGTGACCAAGTCATGGTATGCTCGATCCAAACAGTTTAAAGGGTCAATTTGGTCAAGTTTGTCATTTTTTAACCTACGTCGATAATTTTTTTGACATTTGGCGTTGCTTGGCGACCAATCGATTTTAACCAATAGAAATGTTTTATAGCTCTATCTTTGATATTTGTAATCCAATTTCGACCATTTTTAAATAACACAATAAAGAATCGGCTCTTTTATAAATCCAGAGTCCATGCTAGACGCCGAAGGCACTAAACGCGTAGCGTTTCTCCCCTACATCCACTGTAACCGCGCGTCGTCCACCAAAATCGCGAAGCGATTTTGTTTAGCACAATGAGCGAAGCGAATTTTGCTAGTTATTACATAAATAATAACTGAAATAAATCTATTACAATAGAAATAATAAAAAATTGTTCTTACAATGAAATATAACGCTTATTAAAATTTAATAAAAATATAATTTGTAACTCCACTTTATTAAAAGTATATTTCAGCGTATTATTTATGTAATAATAATATATGGTAATTTGTAATTATTTAGTTAGAATTTGTTGAAAAATTTGATTTGTTTGGTAATAAAAATTGTTTTTATTTTTTTTAACTATGGCGTACCACTAAGAAAATTTTGACAAAATGTAAAAATGATAGAATCATAATTTTACTGAAAACGTATCATAATAAAAATTGAAAAAGTAAGAGAAAATAATTTTTCTGATCATCAATTTATTAAGTTAACCATTAGTCCATGGTGTCCGTAAAAGCTTTCTATCGCCTGCATAATACACTAAATTTTCAAAATAATCGATTCACTCAATCCAAAGAAAAAAATTATTTTCCAATTTTCACTTATTTAAACTTTTTGAAGGGACCTATATAGGTCACTTCAAAAAAAAAGATTAAGGTCTAAAATTTTCAGGATCTTTATAATTGTATATGTAGTGACTACATATCCATAGAATATCATTAAGATATTTACAAAAGGCATTTTTACTATACTTATTCTTCTATGGCCTTTATATTTGCTAAACTAAATTTAATTTTTTGATTTAAAAGTGAAAAGATTAATTAAGGCAAATCATTAAATACGAGGATGTGCGCATTCGAGCGAAAAGTGGCACATTTCCGAGCGAGGGAGGCAAATGAAGCGCGACGCGGGCGGCGCGCTTCATTCCGAGATCGGAATGTGCCACTGACTCGAATTGCAACTCTTTAAGCACCATTCACAATAATCACTTTACTTTCTATAAATTTGTAATTAAAATATACAGTTCCGTATTTCAAAAAGCACTCCCAAACGGCTAATTTTGTGCTTTTCAACAAAGTCATTAATTTTTTCTAAACAAAATATTTTTTTGGCACTATATTTAATTAAAAAAGTAAAGATTAATGCAGACAAATCCAAAGAAAGCGATGATGTGCGCATTCGAGCGAAAAGTGGCACATTTCCGAGCGAGGGAGGCAAATGAAGCGCGACGCGGAGCGGCGCGCTTCATTTTCCCGAGATCGGAATGTGCCACTTTGAGCTCGAATGTGCACACTCGGCTTTAAGCACCATTCACAATAATCAATTTACTTTCTATAAATTTTTAATTAAAATTACAGTTCCGTATTTCAAAAAAAATCCCAAATGGCTAATTTTGTGATTTTGAAAAGAGCTATATTTTTTCCAAACAATATTTTTTTGGCACTATATTTAATTGAAAAAAGAAAAGATTAGTGTAGACAAATCCAAAGAATGCGCACACTCCATTTTAAGCCTGATTCACATTAATTAATTTACTTTCTAAGACGGATACCCTCAACGCACCAAAAGAAGTATAACTTCAAAAATCGAAAGCTCTTCTGCAAAGGTTTCGGAACGATAACTTTTAGTTTTGATCTATTTTTCGCCCCGGGAATTAGCTTTTAGGATTATGTGCATGCCCCACTTCTATTGTTAAGAATAAAAATTATCGAAGCAAAGGGTGTCGTTATTTTTAGCACGTAATTTTAGTTTAACCCAAATCTGTCCGTTAATTCGATGGTTTTTTTGCTCAATTGTTGTCTCGCCTTGAAACTGGGAAAACTAATGGGATTTGCTTTGCGTTAGGAAATTTTGCACGCGAAATTCAAAATAGAAGAAGTTCGATGTAAATCTATTTTTGCGCTCCAAGTTGAACGTGTTTTTTTTTTAATTTTAAACAATAGCTCGTTTAAATCATTGAAGAAATAGAAAGCTCTAGTTTTTGACCTTTGCTAACCTTTATGAATTTTTTTAAAAGACAAACTTCGCTAATTATATTTAAATAAAAGAAAACGAATTAATTTTGTTGGTTATAGCCTACCAATTAACGAGAGTTTATTAAATGAGTTAAGAACTATTGTTTGGGAGCGCGAAGAAAGTTTTTCTCGTGCGTTCATCAAAGATCCAATTTAATTTTTGATTGCATTGTCGTTAAATTTAAATTTGGAAAAATTGTGCCAGTGCTCGAACGCGATCGAGGTGCTTTTAAAGTAGTTTTCTAAAAATAACTTTTTAATAAACAGAATAAATAAAATTTGTGATTCAAATGCCCAATTGCGTTAAATAGTTTTAAAAGAATTATTTCAGAAATTAATTTACGAAAAAAAAACGTAAATTCCTGTACACGAAGCAAAATTTCAAGTCTAAGAAAAGGACCCCCTAAAAATAGGCAAAATTTTCCAGAATTTTGTTTGTGGTTAATTTAAAATTAAATCTGCACAGGAAATTCCATGAGGTTAAGATAACAAACGGTTAAAATTTGTTATTTATTAGTTTTGAGAAGTTATTTTAAGTGGATAGTGCGGCGCCTAACTAAAAGCTCGCTTTTCCATTTCCACGGCGCCAAAGCTTTGAAACCCGTACGCAAAATTAGAAAAAAATAAAAGAAAACCCACAAATAAAATGTTGACACTGTTGCCTGCTTAAATATCTCGATTTTTTCAGAAAAACCTAAGAGGGCATGTTATATGTACATATTATTGTTAATAATATTTTTCTTTACTATACGAGGTCTGCTCAGAAAATAACAGAACTTAAATTTAAAAATGTGTAATAAACACCTTTATTATTTAAAATATATTTTTTTAATAAATTAAAAATACCGTGGCAATTTCATATCAAATACGCTAATTAGGAATTAAGCACATTTGTACTACATAACCTTACTCTCTTTTAAAAGCATATGGAGACGATACTGAGTTACCATTTACAAGAAAACTAGAAATATATTTTTCTCGAAATTCTTTAGATTGAGGACACATTGTATATAAACTTTTATTGTTTAGATTGGGGTCAAGTATCGCCCGGTTAAGTCTCAGTACCTATTCGTCTGCCACCCAGTGAAAGACTCATAAAAATCGGTTGTGTCGTTTCCGACAAAATCGCGCACATGCAACCATACTAAAAAACGCAGAACCTTCTTTGTTTTTATGATGTCGGTTAATAAATGCAGTGCAACGACACAATATCGAATTTTGCCAGTTGTGCACGTATATTGCGTTTAAAAATAATGCCATACAATTTACTACTAGTTTTATACAAATCGATTGCCAATGTCTAGACCGCTCCTTTGTTAAAATTATTATGGGAAGCTCCATGTATGTAGGTTTCATAGGGCCATGACACTCCTTTTATGATTCCACGATATTTCAAATTAAAGATTACTTAATCGCAGTTTAATTAAGCCTCAAAGTTATTCCGCCGCCATAAAAGCGATATTTTTAGGCAAAATCTGTTATTTTGCCTGAAGCTTCGTGGGCCTAAAATTTTTGCGATTAAAAATTAATTTACAGTAAAACCTCAATTATCCGGATTCGCGATTATACGGATTGTCAACCGCGTTCGGACTCATTGCGAAAATTAAACCTCGGTATTTCGCACTAAACAGTGTTTTTTGATTTGTTTATTATAAGATAATGTGCCACTGTTTTATTTAGTGATTAATATTTGTTGCGTTTTTTGTAAACATATACCTAACAATTTGAACAAGTTTTTTCCCGTTAAAACGCGACACTTTGTAATCGCCCTTAAAACCGAGTGTGCACATTCGAGCTCAAAGTGGCACATTCCGATCTCGGGAAAATGAAGCGCGCCGCTCCGCGTCGCGCTTCATTTACCTCCCTCGCTCGGAAATGTGCCACTTTTCGCTCGAATGCGCACATCCTCGTATTTATCGGATATGCCTATATTATTATTTCATTCTTCAATGCAAAAAATTAAAAGTCGAATAAATTAGATCTATTTTTTGTTTGAAAAAGGTTAGAAATTATATTTTTTTTTGATAAGTTATCGTGGTGCTCTTCCGCACGGCTAATTGTAGCGAGTTTGATAAAAGTATTTTCAGGTGTACTTTCGAATGTTTACTAATTCGCATTTTTGATTAATTACAATTGTATATGAGTCAAATTTTCTGAAGTGAGCCACTAAAAATCAACTACAGTCGAACTTCCATAAGTCGAACGCCGATAAGCCGAATTTTTGATAGCTCGAACTCGAACCAGTTTGCCTAGGACTTGCCTATCTCAACGTTAATATTTTTATGTCAATAACTCGAAATTTAATAAGTCGAATTATTTAATTAGTCGAAGCGTTTTAAAATACATTAAATTCAAGTTTCCATTAGTAAATAGGTCGATGACTCGAAGTTAAATTTTACAACTTTTTTAAAATTTTCTCTACCTGAGAGAGGATTAACGACGGCTTGGTTTGGTGTTATTGATGCTTTAAAAGCTCTATTATTTACTACGAATAAAAGGTTTATACTACAAGAATATTTTGACGGCGGCACTTCAATTGGATTTAAAAACTAATTTATGTTTAAATGCCTTATGAACAGTTATAATTTTTGAGATGGTTTTACCGTTTATTTTACAAAAAAAGAAACTGTTTTTGCATTTTAGTTTTCAATTTACTAGTTATTCGTCGACTACGAAGACTAACAAATGTGTTTTAAGTTCTTTATAGTTTGTAACAGAGTATAACTGAAAATCTAAAAAAATAATAAATAATATAATAAATAAATAATAAATAAATAAATAAATAATAAATAAATAAAATAATAAATAATAAAATTATTTACGTATTAACATGGAGTGTAAACGAAAATTAAAAAGTTTAACCATAAGGGAGAAAATTAATCTTATAAAAGAAGTGGAACGTGGGCTCAAAAGAAAAAAGGATATAGCTAAAGATTTTGGTATTCCCGCAAACACTTTATCAACCATTTTAAAAAACCGAGACCTAATTGTAGCTGCTGAAGATACAAATGACAAATGTCAACGTTGATAAAGATTTGGAAGTTGCTGAAATTCCTAGCGATGAAAGCATTATAAGTAAACTGCTAGAAGAAAATAAGAAAAACTGTGAAAGTGAATATGAAAGTGATACAGATGTTACTGTAAACATCCCTTCAACAACTCAAGTTTACAATGCAATAGATACTATTTCTCTATTCCTATGTGCTCAAGAAGATGTTCCTACAGATATATTATTATCGGTAAGATCATTGGAAAAATTTGTAGAAACGTAAAATTTTGGAGCAATGAAGCAAAAGACAATTTTAGATTACTTTCAATTTAACAGTAAATAATATGTAAATAAATATATTTTTTAAGGTCTTAATAAAAATAAATAATGTTAATGATTGTAGATCAATTTTGGTTATTTTCTACAAAAAATGAATGATATATACATACGGAAGTATTTAACTGAACTTCTTTTGGTAACTCGAGTTTTTGATATGACGAATTATTTTTGCTGTCCCTTCAACTTATCGAGGTTCGACTGTAGTTGATTTTTATATCATCTTTTGCGGATTGTTGAAGGTTTATATGACGAAATTAATTTCTCCCAATATTTTTGGGTAAGTTTCATTTTTGTAAATATTATAAACAAATTAGTTTTAAGGCACATTTTGTAGACACTGTTGTAATTAGACTTCATTTATGGATTAATTTATTTTTTTAAATATAAACAGATATTTATATGTTACACAGCGGATGCATCAAAATTTGAGAACGACTTGGGTAGGATATGTTAAAAAAAAGGTTGGAAAATAAGAGTCAAAATTCGGACAAAGTTAAAGTATTTTTTTTTCATGTACGATGAAGTCTCCCATCTAGTCTGGTTTAAAAGTACTAAATTAGAAATTTGGCTATTGGTAAAAATACCCTACTGTAATTTTTAATTTAAAGAAAAGCGAGAAGTGGTGCATTTAGTTCAATTTGCTTTAATTAATATTATTTGTAAGAGAGAAGAATAAGATAGGCAAATTCAATTATTAAGGAGTATGTGCACTTTTCAAGCTAAAACTTTTTCCGAATAGAAAATCTGTATTTGAAGGATTTGTTATTAATATAGTCGCATCCAATTAACACGAAGATGTGCGCATTCGAGCGAAAAGTGGCACATTTCCGAGCGAGGGAGGCAAATGAAGCGCGACGCGGAGCGGCGCGCTTCATTTTCCCGAGATCGGAATGTGCCACTTTGAGCTCGAATGTGCACACTCGATTTTAAGCATGATTCACCATATTTTAGGCCAATAAATTAGACGAAAAATTAATTGAACAATTTTAATCGTTCCCTCTCACTTGCATTGACCAGATTATCGTATCTTCTCGCTCCCTTCCACTCATTGCTATGGTAAATGTGTTTTTCGAATACAAAAGCGATATTTACTAAATTAAATTAAAATTTTTGATTTGACGGAGCGCACGATAAATTATGTTAATGTAATAAATACGAGGATGTGCGCATTCGAGCGAAAAGTGGCACATTTCCGAGCGAGGGAGGCAAATGAAGCGCGACGCGGAGCGGCGCGCTTCATTTTCCCGAGATCGGAATGTGCCACTTTGAGCTCGAATGTGCACACTCCGCTTTTCGCCACGATTAACAATGATCAATTTACTTTAAACAAATTCAAGTCATTCTAAAACCGTAGTTGCGCTTTCAAAATGTCCGGATAACCGAGTTTCCACTTTATTAGAACATTAACCTTCCTGGCGTGGCGATATTCGTGTTTATTCGGCAATGTTTAACATTGAATTACTGTCCCCCCAAAAAAATTTAAAGCTTGCGTGTCTCTTTACAATAAATTTAAATAATACGGAAGTGTCGTGACTATCAGCGAGCTTTTACGAGCTTTTGCTTAGATTAATACATTTCTATTTTTAATAAATGGGCTCGATTACACAATAACGTGTTGATTAAAAAAAAGTGCCTCTTTCTTCGGGTGCACGCGTCTCTTTTATTGCTAAAAGAAAACCTTCGATGGAACCTTGACATATGCAACTCTCTGGATAGGAAACCCTACAATTGTCCTGCATTCCTCGAGAAAATTCACTCAAAAAATGAGTCCATTCGAAAATAATGCTAAAATAATGACGGGCTTATTTACAGTACATTTTTATTACGACTCTATTAAGTAATATACAAATAATGAACGTACGCAACTGGGTTAATTTTATAAAGACACTTATTTACAAAATTACATCAGATTTACGTTATTGTCTCGCTTCTTTATCTTTGTAAAATGTGTCGGTAGGTTAACGAGACAAATATGGCATTTCGAGAAAAAAAAACTAGCTCTATTGCAACGAAAAAAACCTAATAAAACGCAAACGAATAATTAAACTCTTAGAAATGCGAAGGGTATTTAGTTTTTAATACTTTTGTACCGAGAATTTAGTTTGAATCCGGTACTTATAAAAATTCGAGATTTAGCTTGGAGGTAAACCGCTAACTGCACCTTTCATTTCTGTAAATACACTTTAATCGACTGCTAAGCCAGCGGATTATCCGCGCTCTAAGCCGACGCCTTGAACAGAGATGGCGCGCACTATCTCGTTCCTTACTTTCAATTGAAAAGCCCACAAAAAGCTTTAAATTCGTGGAAGGGCACTTAAGACGCAATTTGCATATAAATTGTAACGAGTAGCAATAATTTCTGTGTTTGCTTTGTTTCATTTTTCTTCGAAATGCATTTCTCGAAAGGCTTTAATGAGTGCCGCCACGTTACAGCGATCAATCAAGGATAATTATTAGGTGCATAGGAGAACGCGAGTTGAGACATATTTATTTTAATAAATTGCGCTCAAAAGGAACCGACTTAAGATAAAAGGCATATGACGTAAAGCTTAATAACCGCAATTGCATGTCAAAGGGTATTTTAGCCAACTGATGGCAGGGTGTGGTAGGTCACTTACTACACCCACAATTGCAAAATTGCATTTGGTACGAATTGCTGTTATAGCCATGTTTAGTGCATTGACAGTAACAACAATCTTATTACATCTTTTATTGTTACAATTTTATGGTTTATGATTTCGTTGCGAAAGTCGTAGTATCCGCGAGGAGCTCAAAGGTTTCGTTCTTTTCTTGCAATTTTTTTTTTTGAAAGATATTCTAATTATATAACAAAAATCGAAAGTAGGTACTTTTAGCCAAACTTCAAAGCTCTTAACATTTTGTTACCTATTGAAAAAAATCGAGAGCTGTTGTTTAATTTATTAATATTTATTTAACTAATATTTACATAATGTTCATTATCGTTTTCTTGCATAAATAATTATGAAATGTGTTTTTTATTTAAATTTTTTAAGCTCGACGACAGAGACGAATTTTTTTCTAGTACCCATAGCTTTCATGGAATTGAATTTAATAAACGAGAAGAATCTGCGTTGTTATAGAATAAAGAAGAAAACTGATTTGGGCCTAAAACACAAAAGCCTAAACCGTTTTCTAAAAAGTAATGTAATGTAATTGTTGTATTTTAAGAATTCTGATTATATTGAACAATATTGGGCTATACAATATGGGCCATTGTTCCTATTTTGAATTTTGAACTTTTATAGCCTATTATTTTAAATTTTTTCCTGTTTTGGAAATTCTAGTGGTCAAGTTAATTATAGTCAGAAATGACTTGAATTTAATTAAACGTGTTTTTTACTTTTGTTTATATGAGTTGATTGTAATTTTATTTTATAATTTGTTGTACAAAGCCGATCGGCGTTTACATGAATTAAATTAAATTAAATATGTAGCAATTTAAGAACAATTGAAAAATAAGAGATATTAATAAAAACATTACATGTGATAAAAGAAAACGAAAGTTACAATAAAAAATAGGTCAATTTATTTTGTCAATTGAGATTAAATAAAAATTTAAAACACTTTATTTAAGTACTTTTCGGCATAGTTTGCGATGGTGAGATCAAAACAAATGCTGTAAACTTCTTTCAAATATAACCCGACTAGAAATTACTTAGGGAACCCCATTGGGTTGCAATGGGGCATGCCCTATACCTTCTATTAGGCATTTATACTAGTTTTTTTATTTTTAATAAACAAACCTTTATGAATATAATTTTTTTTAATTAATTTAAGATTTAGTTTAGTGGATTTGGAAAAAAAACAAGTGTAATGTAGTAACATTGAAGTCGTCCATTGGTATATTGCCAAAATATTAGGTTATGTATGTATTGACCTATATTAATATTTTGTCATTTAAATTGGATTCAGTAAAATTATAAAAATAATAAATTTGATCTATAGAGATCTGAACCATTTTTTTTCACGTGGGTAAATTAATTTAACGATAACTGCGATCTGGTAAGAAATGCCCTAACGGAACCAAACTGGGATTAGCCCCATTAGGACCTAACTGGGATTGCCAGGTTAGGATCAAAGCATGTTTTGCGTTACATCTCAATGCGTGGTCCACATAAGGCAGCCCAGTTAAGACCCTACAAGACTTACTGAAAAATTTCTAGTCGAAAATATCGTGATAATTTTTATTGGAGGTAAAGATCAAGCGTCTAAGGAACAAAACCAAAAAAATTGATTAAAATCTATCTAGTACTAATTGTGTGTTGCGCGCACATCGACGGCCCTAGCTAGCATTTTATTTTTTTTAGATTAATATTTCTCGAACTAAATTAATTGTTAATTAAAGTAGATGCATGATAGTACAAAGATTGAATGCACACAGGGGCGGATCTACTTAAGGGCGTTTTGGGCTGCAGCCCAGGACCCTTAGCCCCCTTTGAAAACAATAGACAATATTGTGAATTAAAAAAAACCATAAAATTAAAAAAAATTCAATCATATTCCTATACCCTATAGTCACATCACTATAAAAAACATTTTTTTGTCAAAATGGCAATTAGTTGAATAATTAGGTAGGCCCCCTAAGTAGTGTTAACCCAGGGCCCCACAAATTCGCGATTCGCCGCTGAATGCACCGGTTTGCTAGGTGTTAATCTGCAGGCAGAAGAGTCGATACACATTGATATTACAAAAACTACTAACATAAGAACTTAAAGACACAAGTTATTCTTAAAGCACATGGTGAGACATAGTTCTGTTTCAAGATGGTCGCCCCACACTGCTCGGGCTTTAAAATTCGAGCTGTGGTACCGGTCGCGGTACCTATCGGTCTATAGCTTCAACAATACATTTTGAGCGAATTTAAGAATTATATTGGAACTTCTGAATAATGATTGCATATGTATATTCAATACCAAAACCATATTTCCGTTTGAAAAAAGTAAAATGGGCTAGCAAAAAAGTGGATTTTTATAAATTTTGAATTTTTTAAGTGGTTATTTGTAAAGATTTCTTCTCTCAGGTCGATAAGAGAATCAATTTACAAATTCTCTCCAAATTTTCTTGATTTAAAGCACCCTTCTTACGATATCATAAAACCAACACGCTTTTTACAACCCCGCATCTAAAGTGGTGTCTTACAAGAAATACTTCTTTTTCTCTCGCACTTAAGGACCTTTACGTTCGTATTTTTCCAGCTCATTGCGTACGGTAAGCTTCCATTCGTTTACAATTCATCTCCGATATATTCCACCCTTGTTTAGATATGCTAAGCGACCGTCGAGGGTTGATATTAGATTTTAAACAACTCCGAGGACTTTTCACGTTTCGAAAAGCTCTCCCGTCCCCCGGCACATCTGATTAAGCTTAAAGTTATTGGCGAGTAATTAGAAAATCGCCTAATTAAGGGACGCCGCTTAAAAATAAGAAATCGTTTCGTGTTTTTAATTAGCATTTCGATCGCTTCGACTAATCTGAATTGAGTAAATCGGATAATGCTCTGTGACCCTTGTCCTTATTGAAAACTACGCGTTTAGGTCTTATCAGATTTTCTTGTAAATGTTTAGAGCTAAGGTGTAATGCAAGAATTTATTTAAGAGACTTTTTGAGGGTTGAGGGTAGGGAGTTGCGCGCGCACCACTAAAGTAAATTAATTATTGTGAATCAGGCTTAAAATCGAGTGTGCACATTCGAGCTCAAAGTGGCACATTCCGATCTCGGGAAAATGAAGCGCGCCGCTCCGCGTCGCGCTTCATTTGCCTCCCTCGCTCGGAAATGTGCCACTTTTCGCTCGAACGTGCACATCATCGCTTTCTTTGGATTTGTCTGCATTAATCTTTACTTTTTTGAATTAAATATAGTGCCAAAGAAATATTTCGTTTAGAAAAAATTAATAACTTTGTTGAAAAGCACAAAATTAGCCATTTGGGAGTGCTTTTTGAAATACGGAACTGTATATTTTAATTAAAAATTTATAGAAAGTAAAGTGATTATTGTGAATGGTGCTTAAAACCGAGTGTGCACATTCGAGCTCAAAGTGGCACATTCCGATCTCGGGAAAATGAAGCGCGCCGCTTCGCGTCGCGCTTCATTTGCCTCCCTCGCTCGGAAACGTGCCACTTTTCGCTCGAATGCGCACATCATCGCTTTCTTTAGATTTGTCTGCATTAATCTTTACTTTTTTGAATTAAATATAGTGCCAAAAAAATATTTTGTTTAGAAAAAATTAATAACTTTGTTGAAAAGCACAAAATTAGCCATTTGGGAGGGCTTTTTGAAATACGGAACTGTATATTTTAATTAAAAATTTATAGAAAGTAAAGTGATTATTGTGAATGGTGTTTAAAACCGAGTGTGCACATTCGAGCTCAAAGTGGCACATTCCGATCTCGGGAAAATGAAGCGCGCCGCTTCGCGTCGCGCTTCATTTGCCTCCCTCGCTCGGAAATGTGCCACTTTTCGCTCGAATGCGCACATCATCGCTTTCTTTGGATTTGTCTGCATTAATCTTTACTTTTTTGAATTAAATATAGTGCCAAAAAAATATTTTGTTTAGAAAAAATTAATAACTTTGTTGAAAAGCACAAAATTAGCCATTTGGGAGGGCTTTTTGAAATACGGAACTGTATATTTTAATTAAAAATTTATAGAAAGTAAAGTGATTATTGTGAATAGTGTTTAAAACCGAGTGTGCACATTCGAGCTCAAAGTGGCACATTCCGATCTCGGGAAAATGAAGCGCGCCGCTCCGCGTCGCGCTTCATTTGCCTCCCTCGCTCGGTAATGTGCCACTTTTCGCTCGAATGCGCACATCCTCGTATTTATTGAATTTAACTATTAATATTTTCTCTTTCAAATTAAAATTAGTGTCAATTAAAGGCTATGTGTGCCGAAATAGCTATAGAATTTATTTTAATTAATAAATTTTAATGCTGCAAATCAGGGATTTGATATTTCTGGTATAAATACGGTCCTGCAATTTTTAATTTCAAATTTTTAAAAGGTTAGTTAATTATTATGAATCGTGCTTAAAAACGAGTGTGCATATCCTCGTATTTATTGAATTTTTTTATATTAATGCAACATAACACGTGATTATATTCAATTTAGTTCCCCCAAAGAAGTATGACTTCTAACGCACCAGTTTTGTTTAAAAAATATGCTTTTAAATATGTGATTGCATTTAAGAACTCGTCTGAGGGTCTATTTTTTAATATTCTTAATTTTCCTGCTAACAAAAATGTCCTTCCACGTTCAGTACTTGTTGGTTTTATGAAAAGGAATGAATTATACAGGGTGTCCTGTTGATGATAGCTTAACAGGTAAACCTAAAATCTATATGAAAATAAGCAAAGAAAAGTACATCAGGGCGCACCTCTATCTCAATCGTGGGCAAAGTAATATGATTTTAAAAATGATGGCTTTTTGCCGCAAAACACAATTTAAATAAAAAACCCTGCGTCAATCGCGATTAAATTTGGTCCATAGAGCTAATTTTTATCGCCGAATCGGTTTATGAAGCTTAATTATCAGTAGAGCGACATCTAGGGACAATAAAACTTCAATTAAATTTTTATTTTTATTTTTTTAAATTGGGTTTTTTTAGTATTTAAATCGTGTTTTGCGGAAAAAAGGCAGAATTTTCAAAATCAAAAAACTTTGCCCACGATAACGATATAGGTTCGCCCTGGTTGATTTTTCTACGTTACTTTTTCTGTCGATTTTAGTTTTACCCGTTGAGCAATCACTAACGGAACACCATGTATACAAGTTATTTTTTATTCGTTGTTTTTCCAGTAATTTATATGGGAGACCGGGTATAGTTGTCTGACGGGTAAGTTGTCACAAAAGCCATAACAGCAAACCTAATGAATTAATAAATTTGTTTACCCGTGACAAAGAAGCCCGAACACAATACCTCCTTGCGTACTTCACTTCAGTTCGCTCTGAAATACCGTAAAAGAAAGTAATTTTTTGTGAATCTGTGTTGAGTCTCGTAAGTATATTTAAATTTTGCATAGTGATATAATTTTTCGTGTATTTATGATGTTTAAGATATGCTTCATGACATTATTCAAATGGTTTCTTAAATGACCATTGATTTAAATTTATTTTGGGAGTTAATTGTCTAAAACTGTTTTGGGGAAAGTTGTCTCAAGTTAACGGGGCTAGTTGTCACATGTGCAAAGCAACACCATAAATATGTGCGGCCTTTTTATTGGTTTCTAGGGGTTTTACTACATAAACGATTGGCCGTAATTATATTTATGTCATTTTTGTTACCATAACCTAAGTTCGTTAGATAGAAGTTACTATTCGCGCACAGCAAATATTTTTTATTGTTTTTAATTATGAATAAGATATTTTTCGTTCCTTTCTTAGGTAAAATTTCTTACAAACAACATTTTACCTTTAATAAAAATAGGCATTTGTTTTGTCGTTTTGTATTTTACTTTTTATTTAGTATGTGACTGCTTACCCCAGACACGGGGTTAAAAGTCACACTTCTTTTTTATAAAAATTATAATATGTTCTCATTAGATAATGGTAGAGAAAAAATCTTTATTTTTTCTTAAAATAGAATAAATACACTATGTATTGATATATAAATGTCATTGATAAATTAAGACCATGGACTCTATAAATGCAAAAGAACAAAAATGGTGACTTCTAACCCCGGTCCCCCCTATATCAATTTTGCACGTGGTTATATTTAACTTAGTTACGCCAAAGAAGTATCACTTTCAAGGCTTTTTTTCCGAATAAAACGTTCCGGACAATTACTTTGCGCCCACCTCTTCGAGCCGCGCCCCGTTTCCAACAATGGCATTAAAAAATTATTAATTAGTCGTCGCTGATAACTGCAGAACGAAGGCTAATTAATTTACTGATCGAAGAAAAACTGTGAGAGAGGAAAAGCTCCCATTCATCGAGCAGTTCAATGAAGAGCTCAGCGCTGGCGCACGAGAACAGGTGGATTCGGCATCGCGACGCTTGCCCAGAGCGTCGTCGCCCCGAAGTCTACGCATTGCGTGTCGTATTTAAGTAAAAGTACTGTTCCCCTTGCGTTGCGTGACGGATAGGCAGCGTTTTCCCTGAGGATTATTTAAAATCGTCCGTGCATAAGAAATTCAGAGTCTCCTAATGCATTATGACGCTTGCATTTTGAAGGGTGGGCGTCGTTCCAAGATTGTTTAAGTTTTTGTGTCGGTGATTACATTTTTTTTTTAAAGATCGCGCTTTGGTTTTTTTTGATAAAAATTCGAAAGGGGAGTGCTCGCTCGGATCGTCCTAATTCCCTTACAAAAATCGGCTCGAATTATTAATAACAATCGATGGAGGGAGTTGTTAATCGTTTTCGTGTAAATCGGGGCGAAGAATTATTGTGTCAGGGTAGTGGGTTAGAATGTGCAGGTCAGGTCACGTGAAATACAAATAGAGCTAATTTATTCGAAAAATATTGAGCGACCTACTACCTTTGGGAAGCGTGTGTGTGACTAATGTTGTTAAAAATCGAGATTGACGAAAAATTTAGTCGGGGGTTGGGCGCTTTAAGGCGAAGGAAGTGCTTTTGGGGCAGATGTTCTAAATGAAGTAAGGGCGTGTGTGTGCTACCGGTAGTGACGTGGTTTTAGCCAGAGGAAAACTAATAGACCGAAACTAACAAAGAGAACTAATATGATGTTTAAGTGGAATTTACATATCGCTTTTATGCATATGTGATCAATATGTCTTGATGCCTCTTAGCATGATTCGAAGGAACAGGAAGGTAATTGCATGTGCACTTTACTTCCGCCTTAATTATATAATCAATAAGACGTAGAAATAATTAGGGTTGTTAAGTAATCGGATTTTAATTGAATTCGTATTGCATTTGAATCAGCCGCTCTCAACATTTTTTTCGGCGTGGGCACTTTGTTATTTAACGAGTCTCACATATCATCGTGATATATCCCTTTTTTTTTATGTTGGACACTAATTTTTTTTCGTTACTACTAAATTTATAAAAAATGGCATTTTCTTAAGATATATTTGTACCCGACTGGAAATGACTTTGGAAATGCCTTAAGTAGGGCAACTTGTCGTACTTTGGTCCCTTTGTACCTAGGGCAACTTTATTTTTTTTAATATTTGCGGGCTTTCGTGACCCATAATTTTCGGTGTGTTGTACCTCGGTCAATAAATAAAAATTTAGATATACCTTTGTTATAAATTCTTATTTTCTTTATTTTGCTTCAGATAATATGCCACGGAAGTCTAATGAAAAATTTAAATTTTTGCAAAGTTAACCATTAAGTATGTGAAATTTTAGTAGACGAGAAAAGTTTTGTTAATTTTTGAAACAATTTTAGTGTCATCTTAAAGAAGAACATTAGTAGTTCTTATAATCCAAAAATAAATATATTTCGGCACACAAAGCCTTTAATTGACACTAATTTTAATTTGAAAGAGAAAATATTAATAGTTAAATTCAATAAATACGAGGATGTGCGCATTCGAGCGAAAAGTGGCACATTTCCGAGCGAGGGAGGCAAATGAAGCGCGACGCGGAGCGGCGCGCTTTATTTTCCCGAGATCGGAATGTGCCACTTTGAGCTCGAATGTGCACACTCGGCTTTTAGTACCATTCACAATAATCAATCTACTTTCTATAAATTTTTAATTAAAATTTACAGTTCCGATTTTCAAAAAAAATCGCCATTTGGCTAATTTTGTGCTTTTGAACAAAGTTATTAATTTTGTTCAAACCAAATATTTTTTTGGCACTCTATTTAATTGAAAAAAGAAAAGATTAATGCAGACAAATCCAAAGAATGCGATGATGTGCGCATTCGAGCGAAAAGTGGCACATTTCCGAGCGAGAGAGGCAAATGAAGCGCGACGCGAAGCGGCGCGCTTCATTTTCCCGAGATCGGAATGTGCCACTTTAGCTCGAATCGCACACCTTTCTTAAACACGATTCACAATAATCAATTTACGTTCTATAAATTTTTAATTAAAATTTACAGTTCCGTATTTTAAAAAGAAATCCAAAATGGCTAATTTTGTGTTTTTGAAAAAAGTTATTAATTTTTTCCAAACAAAATATTTTTTTGACACTATATTTAATTGAAAAACGAAAAGATTAATGCAGACAAATCCAAAGAATGCGATGATGTGCACATTCGAGCGAAAAGTGGCACATTTCCGAGCGAGGGAGGCAAATGAAGCGCGACGCGAAGCGGCGCGCTTTATTTTACCGAGATCGGAATGTGCCACTTTGAGCTCGAATGTGCACACTCGGTTTTAAGCACGATTCACAATAATTAACTTACTTTCTGAATAATTTTAATTGAAAATTACAAGACTGTTTTAATACCAGAAACATCAAATCTCTGATTTAGTGCTTTTAAACAGTTATTTTAGACAAATAATGGCTACAACATTTATTTACTATTTAATTTAATAAAAAATGGTCAGTAAACCATAACCCTACAATATACATATATAAGTGTATTTCTACGTTTTGTATACAAGGCGTACCAACAATAACTGCTCCCCGCCGCCTATTAATAACAAAAGAGTTTTTCACAAGTTAAAAAACACGTCAAGTTTTATTTGAAAGGGAGCGAACTTGCACATAAAATTCATAGAAAGAAATCGCACCCCCCGATGCCCAACATCGACCTCTTATTCTATTTTAATTGCCCGTGCAATGTGACAACATAGGATTTACTATGGAAACGATGCAATTCATTTTATCAACAAATTGTTACATATACAATTTAAAAAAAAATTACTAGTGAAAAAAGGGCCAAGGTACAACAGGTGCCCCTATATAAGTGGATCTCATCGGGTTTCTGTGGACCATGCCCAATAAGGATTTTTTTCTATATATCTTTTACCTATTGGTAATAGATATATAAAGAAAAGACATATTTTGTTGTATACAAGGTCTGTTCAGAAAATAATCGAACTTTATTAAAGTATGATCAAATTTTAGGGGTAGTTAAGGGTTGAAATTCCGACACATAAGTCCTTTAGGTTTTCGCACCTGACAGACGAGTACTGAGCTATTAATTATTTTCGACAGCCAATCAAAAGCAAGCTATAGCAGTAAATAGACGTAAATCGACTTAGTTGGCGGGGGAGGGGCTTAATTTTCCTCACTTTTGCTGCGAAAGGTAATGGAGATAAAACATTATACATCTTATGTAGGATAAAAAGTCTTAAAAATAATTTGGCTTTGTAAATTAAAATTTTAATAGTTAATAAGGTTTGAAAGAAACCTTACGTCTTACCATTTATGGGGAAACGGACAAAGGGCCTACACGATTTCATTATTTTCCTTATACAAGAAAGTGGGGGTCTCAAAACGTTAAAAGTTTGCTTACGTAATACTTGAACGCCCCCTAGATTAACTCGGCAGGACCTCGCTACTTTTTTTACTTGCTTCCGATAGGCTATTGAAATTAATTACAAATTTAGTACATGTGTGTCAGTTGTAAAAATGCTAAAAGGCTTTTCGCTCCCAAATTGTATCCCCTATCTTCTCTTCAAATTTGGTCCGCTACTTTTAGAACACCTTGTATACATCTATAGAGTATTCGGTATAAGCATTGGCAGCGCTATACTCTATCCGGCCAACAGAAATAGGCAAGCCACGCCCCACTAAATTGAACCAATGTATGCAGTGGCCGGTTTCACACGTTACAAATTAATAAACGGGGGGGAAATTCAAAAATTCAATAATTAATCGTTTTCGTTACGTACCTAAATATACACAAACGTACACCAAAGTATTAAAAAATACTGTTCTTCAGCTTAATAGGAACAACGGTGAATTATAAGAACAAATAACCCAAATAACTTCACTGAAATCCGCAAAACGTAATGGCCGGTAATGCAGAGATCAAGTTTGTCCCCGTTCTTGCAGGACATAAATGCTTGTATGGTTGCTTGCGTTTTAAAAATTAAGCCAATAGAAAAATTCTATTTAAATTTAGCGGACATTTGTGGGAGTGGCTTAACTATTTTTGTTGGACGGATAGAGTATAGCACATTTCCTTTCTTTAGAAGTGTAGTTGCATTAGCGTGTTCTGTCTATAAACGTTTTCATGTATGAAGTACAGTCACTGACAAAAATAACATACTCCGGCCATTAAAAATATCAATTTTTTTGTACTCAAGGTACTTTTAGCTCAGATTGTCACGAGTGAACTACCTTAAGCGCAATAATTACCAGTTATAATCAAAAAAAAATTAAATAACACATTTTTTATTATTGGCATTGTTTTATGCGACGTTAGAAAACCTTACGAGAATTTTCCGAGAAAACAGGCTCGCAATTTTATGACCGAAGGGGTGGCTCATAAAACGAGGCCGATTAAAGCTCTCGCAAGCCGAACGAAAAACCTCTGTTTACTTCCGAAAAACGTATTTTTTTCGATTCTGCTCGATTAATTTGAATTAAACTTGTTTAGGGGTCGTCCGTTGCTGCCAAACAGCCGTTTTCCTTAGATTTTTCATTAATCTTTGTTGCGTTGTGCTTATAAACTTTGTTACGCACAAGAAATTTAGCGCAAATTTGACTTTTGTTGTAGTAAGTTTGTTTTCGTGTCGACTCCCGGGGGAGTAGTTCTAAGATCATCAACCTCGCTTTGCAAGGAAACGATCTTAGTTTTAATGGAAGGAGCAAAAAGCACTTCGGAACCTAAATTTATAAGGGTTGATAAACCAGATCATTCGATACGATTCATTTTTGATTCACGCGATGTCTCCGTAAGGTAAATTATTAAAAATTGGTTGCACGCAATCGAAGGCTTTTTTTTTCGTTTTGGATTGGGTCTTTTTCGAGCAATTTGTCGACGTAAAACGTATAAAATAAGGTCGATGGACTATTATTATTCAACGTTTATGTGTTTATGTAATTATATGTCTGTGATCAAAGTGGGTCAAGGCTTTCTTTATAGGTGCTGGCTTCTGTATTAATAAATATAAATTATAAGCGCAAATAGACGTAAAGTACTAAAAATAGAAGAACTTCCTAGTTTAGCTTTTATTAAGTAAACCTTTGCCCTGATTTCTTTAGCTCTACAAGAAGTGCTGTCGCTTATAACAAGCCTCCTTTTTTCGAGGTGTTTTTTCTTAATAAGACAACCAACTGTGTTGAAATTAATTTCTTATAAGAACACTAACGACACACTTTAAGGCATGCATCTCAGACCGCGTAAATAATACATAAGTGGGAAATTTAATTAACCTTCCGTGTACTAGATGGGGTATAACTAACTTGAACATTTTTTTTTTGTTAAAACGGGACGTTTGGTAATCTAGTATAAAACCGAGTGTGCGCATTCGAGCTCAAAGTGGCACATTCCGATCTCGGGAAAATGAAGCGCGCCGCTCCGCGTCGCGCTTCATTTGCCTCCCTCGCTCGGAAATGTGCCACTTTTCGCTCGAATGCGCACATCCTCGTATTTATTGATTTGCCTTAATTATTTTTTCACTTCCAAATCAGAAAATTAAATTTAGTTTAGTAAACATGGATTATATGTTCAAAAAATATATTTACCATAGCAATAAGTGGAAGTGAGGTGCGAGTGAGAGAAAACGATTAAATTAATTTTTGGTCTAATTTATTGGCCTAAATTTTGTGAATCATGCTAAAAACGGAGTGTGCACATTCGAGCTCAAAGTGGCACATGTCCATCTCGGGAAAATGAAGCGCGCCGCTCCGCGTCGCGCTTCATTTGCCTCCCTCGCTCGGAAATGTGCCACTTTTCGCTCGAATGCGCACATCTTCGTGTTTATTAGATTAGTATTATTTACCATGCGCTTCTTTAAATCAAAAATTTTAATTTCATTTAGTAAATATCGATTTTATATTTGAAAAACGTATTTACCATAGCAATGAGTGGAAGGGAGCGAGAAGATACGATAATGTTTTCAATGCAAGTGAGAGGGAACGATTAAAATTATTCAATTAATTTTTCGTGTAATTGATTGGTCTAAATTATTACGAATTATTAAGAAATTGCCGAGAAATTAATTTGTTTTCAATAAGGAGGCAAGAATTCAATTCTTGTTAAGTTTTCTTAATAATCGGTATTGTAATTGACACGTGTCATTGGAATTTAGTACTCAAGAAAGGACTCAATTGTTTATAAGTTGACGAAAAAGTTAAGTTTTTGAATTTTTATTAATAAAAGTCTATTCTGATTCATAAAAAAATATGTTTTTTGCTTAAACCTATTCCTTATTAGTTATTAAAATATATTTCTTATCGTTTAACTGTCATAAAGTACAATTTATTTATTTCATTTTATTTTCGGGGTATAGCAAACCCCACCTAGTATGGCATGTTACATTTAGTCACCTAGTATGCGGAGGGTTAAATATTTAACTCTTCCAACAATTTTCTCTGCACACCCAAAACGGAAAACTTTTGATTCGCAATTATTTTTATTAAAAAGGTATAAGCAATTGAAGTACGCCAATTTTTTGTTAAAATTGGTGGTTTTAATTCGAATTTTTAACATGGTTATGCTGTAGCAAGATTTACAAACACTAATTCTATGAAGGGTTCGAAAAAATAAGATTCTTGAAAAAGGTTGAAAGTAGCAATATTTTGCTGACAACTTCATTTTAATAATAATAATCTTGAAATATATGTAAAGAAAATCTACTTCTTTAATTTTAAATTTAGAGTAGATTGGGTGGTTATTAATAAAATGATTATTAAAAAAGAAAGAAATTGACAAGACATAAATAAACATTAAATGTCGTTTCTTTAATTTTAGGTAAGTTATTTAAATAATGTATTATAATTAAATAAATATAATAAATCTTTAATTTTAGAGCAACAACATTGTTTATTAAATTTGTCAATTTGTAATAATTAATATCGAACTTTATAAAATAACATTTAAAGCTTATTTATGTCTTGTCAATTTCTTTCTTTTTTAATAATCAACATACTTTAAATTTAAAATTAAAGAAATAGATTTTCTTTACATATATTTACACGAAATAATTCTTAAAAATAATAACATCGTAATAATTATTTTATATTTTCTTCTTTTCTGCATACTAACGCACAATTTGAAGTTAGGCAGTAGGTATAGTATTGCTACTTTAATCTTTTTCTAGTCTTTTACGTTTTTAATGTCTTACAGGGATTTGGGATCAGAAGCCTTTAAGCATATTTATCGCGACCAAATTGCAGACTCAGAGTTTAATCAAAATGTACAATAAGCACTACACGTATACCTGTATTTACACGTTACTTGTTTTACACGGTTCTGATTTCGTTATACACGTTTTTGTCTGGAACCTATCCACCGTGTAAATCGGGTAATAGATGGGTAGGCGCCAGAATTAGAGTTTTTTAAAGGGAGGCGCAATCATTTAAAGTTTGGAAACCGCTGCTTTAAACGAGCCCGTTTTAATTGAGTGCGATTTTTTTTTAGAACCGCGATACATCTGAAAATGTTCATTTTCTTTTCACGAACAAAGCTACGAAGGAAAAAAATTAAGTTCGGTTTTTATTAAATAAGAATCGCATCGTCACGAACGCACAATCGATCACAATTCCTTTTATTATTATGACTTTAAGGAAACCCCCATAAAATTCCAGGATATCTCCTATTCTTTCGCTGTCATCGAATGCTAAATTACATTTCTGTGTAGCCGAAGGTATTGATCTTCTCTTAATTAATATTATAGATATCTTTACATAAATGTAAGTGACAGGATAAAAAGACTTCAATAACAGATACAGCTTAATAATGAATATTTAAATGTAGAACTGTCGTGAAATATAAATAGTAAGGTGTCTATTCCAACGTTGAACAAATGTAAGGCATTTATCATCGAGGTTTCCCTTTATCTATCTTTTCCTTCTTTTTTCGACCGCGTTGTTTTATTCTCAAATTAAAATTTTAATATTACAAAAGCTTCGAATTGAAATAATTAAAAAGCCTTCCTTTGATGTGCTCTTACTTTCGTTACAAATAAAGGCAATTGGAACAATTCTTTACCATTTTAGGCGAGTATTAAAAACACTATTACAACATTGTGCATAATTAACGTTTTCTTGTAACTTAAATTACACAATTTATAATCGTAAGTATTTGATAATTGATAATTGTTTATTATAAAAATTAAAATGATTTTACTAATCTATATATTTTCTCTTTATATATTTGCAACTAAGGTACTTGTGGATAATAAGGCCTGTCGGCTAATAAGGCCTAATTAACAAATATCGTATTTAAAATAACCGCTTTGGCTTAAGGCAGTGGTTTCCAACTTTTTTTTATTTGCGCCCCCCTCTAAAAAAAATTGTTGCGCCCCCTTAATTTTTCTAACAATCTAATTTCATAAATACTCAACTGATACTATAATTTATTTAATGGGCTACAAAATAATATACAATATTATGTAAAAATATACATAAAAATTTTTTGGGACAAGCCACCACAAACAGACCGCGGCGCGCAATTGACCGACGCCCCTCAATTTCATCAAATTCGTAAGAGAAATGAATTTACACGCCAACCAACTGAATTGAGATTTAGTTTTTAATTCTCGAAGGACATTCTTGATCGCTTCCTCATTTAATTTAAATTTAGAGATCTAATTTCGAATGCCCACCACTAAACAAAAAAATAGTAATAATAAAGGTGCGCGTTGCCGGATACGTTCTAAAGATCTAATCGAAAGCCAAAATAGCATAATAGAACATTTATAAATAAACACTCGACAAGTTACGCCCAACAAAAATTAATTCAAGAGAGAAATTCATATCAATTTCCAATAACATACGATCAACGATTAAATAATTTCTTGTTACATTTTACTTGCTCGCTTAACAAAAAAGAAAAAAAGCACCATTAAATAAAATAACGAGCTCTCCTGATGCAACTTCTCCTTTTACAAAAAAAGATCCTTGGGGAAAACGAAGTAAAATTCTTCTGCTACGTTTGACTCGAGCAAAAGCGAGACGTCTCCATTATAAACGATTGAAAATTGTAGAAGGAATTGATACGATACGTAATAATATTGGAAGTGGTCGTTTTTATGTAGGAGTAGAAAGTTATCAAAATATTTTTCGTAAGGCTCCTCGTGCATTTATCAATTTTTAAGATCCTTCTACGGAGATGAATTAATGAATAAATCTTTGCCTAAAAAAAAATGTTTACAAAACTTTTATTATGAATAATTCGATATATAAAGCTTCGACGAGGCATCATTCATTTTTAATAAACCAACATGTGTGTTCCACGATGTTTAGAAAAAATAAATAAAAAAAAAGCGATTCCACGTCCGAAATTTGGGGCCCATTAATTCGTTTCGATTGTGATTTAGTTTATTTAATTTAAAACCGATTAGTGCAATAGAAAATGAAAATAAATCGACTTATCAAATCGATATAAATCGGGGCAAGGTGCATTTTATTGTATAACTGTCAAATCTAACGAGGCAGGAATGAAGTAATAACGTGAAACTTTCTAAAGATGTTCTTCGACGGCTTTTACAAGCTCGAAAAAATGGAGTAGGTGTATTTATTTAATAGAACAACTGTCACCAATTTCGGTTTTTCAAATTAACATTTTATTTTTATTGCTCTAAGAAAGATGCTGTAATTTTTTTTTGGATTTCAAAATTTTTCGAATTTACTAAAGTCTGATGTTTGGTCTTTAGTAGAAATGCGCTCCTTTGATTTTTAAATAAATAGTTTTAAAAAGTTAAAGTGTTTATTATAAATCGTGGTGAAAAACCGCGAGTGAAATTTGAAAAAAAAGTGGCACATTTTTGAACTAGGGAAAATGACGCTACATTTCGCTCGTTTTATAGGATTTGTCTATACAGAAATTTAAACAAAAATTACAGGCTCGTAAGTCTGTCAGGAACCAAAACTCTGAAGTAGTATTTTTTGTTAATTTTTTTTAATTAACAATAAATAGCTAAAGACAAACACTAAATATAAATACTAAAGCTCGTGATCTCAATGTGACATAAACAAGTGTTCTTTAATCAATTAGTCGGTTAAATAAAATATATTTTCGTGTTCCTACAACTTTCATTTAAATAAATATACACGGCTGTCAACATAATAGAAGTCAATTACAAGAACAAAGACAGATTGTAGAAATATCAAGAGTCAAACCAGCCAATTCGTTAAAAAATTGATATGTTTCGTACTCAATTATAAGGAACCCCAATAAAACAATTTGTTTTAATTTAAAAAATTAGATTTTTTAAATTAACGCAACTAGGGTTGCTGAGCCGGGAATTCCCGGGACAAATTCCTCCAATTCTTTGGTAAAATATTTAGTCTTGATACCCGGGAAATGCCGTTCGAGACTCGAGAATTTTCTAAAATGTAAATGGAAATCCTAAATATTAAATTTCCGACAAAACGAGATCAATATAAATTACTGAAAAAAACAACCAATAATAAATAACTTGTATACATGGTGGTCCGTTAGTGATTGCTCAACGGGTAAATCTAAAAACGACAGGAAAAGTGGCGAACAAAAGTTTACCAGGGCAAACCTATATCTTTATCGTGGGCATAGTTTTTTAATTTTGAAAATTCTGTTTTTTTTTCCGCAAAACACGATTTAAATAAAAAAAAACAATTTAAAAAACTGGAGAGGGCATAATCTAATTGGAAATGTAATGCTTTTAAATGCACCCGAGAACAAAATACAATTATTTAAATTCGCAAAAACTATTATAGGTAAAAGGTCAATTGGACTTTCTAGACCACCAGAAAAATATTTAAAAAATCTAACAACCCCATATTGAACAAGAGAGGGCATAATTGGAGATGTAATTGTTTTAAATGCACCCGAGAAAAAAATACAATTATTTAAATTCGTAAATTCGCAAAAACTATTATAGTTGTTGAATCGCTATTTTTTCTAATTATTATTACCAACCCAGTTTATTTTTGATAAAGAATAAATAAATTGATTATAAAATACGGTATTATATTTTTATTCATTTTCTTACATTATTCTTTTTAATTTCTTGTGTACCGAGAATTCCCGGGAACGCTTTAAACGGTTGTCTCGCGTCCTGGAAATAAAAAAAAAATGTCGAAACGGCAAATCCTAAACGCAATTTTGAAAAGTCCAAATTGAATATAATTCGATACAGGTGTTTCATTGAGGATTTTTCAAAAATATGAAAAAATATCGCGTAACAGGGATGCCCATAAATTTCTTAGGCTTTGTCGCGCAGCGAACAATTAAAGGAATAAAAGATAAGACCTTGTAATTAGTACGTGCGTACTTAAAGCAAATATCTGTACATTACATATATTACAAATTATTTATTGCCTTTAAAGAACAATTTATTATAATTCTTGAGAAAACCACAGGGCACCTTGCCTTCCTATATCGTTTGTATCACAACATTAAAAATTAATATTAAACGCAATTATATGCCTTTAACCGCGCCATAAATCACGAATTAATAAAGAAAAGGACGCTTTAAATTTGTTTTAATAAGTGAGCTTTAAAAAGCTCTTTCTAATCAGTTTTCATTAACTTTTCGAAAAAAAATAATATTCATTACTTTTCGAATCGTAAATCTTGCACATTAATAATTGTAGAACTTCATTCTGAAAGGTGTGTCGGGGCGTTTACGATTACGGCTTTAAATCATAATCCACTGAAAAATAGAACTTTGCAGTCCCACGTTCGACAACAGAAAACCTGTGCACATGTGAACGTTTCCTCCATCGACAAAGGGGGCTCAAAAATTGCTCCTCTTCCCCCACCGTATTTTGATAAACCATTACGGAGTTGAGAGGAATGCGAAAAACGTGCCTCAACTCAAAATGGAAAGAATTTAAAAGGCTCGTTCCCTACTTGGCGATCCTCGACAGGCTGAAGTATGATACACTATTGTTTTGCTATAACTTAATTCTAGTAGCTAAATTTACAATGTATCTATTTGTAGGACGTGGGATATTAACGATCTATTTTGTACGAATGTTCGCTTTTTTCTATTTTATATACATTCTCAATTTCAGAAAATGCAAAGAACCGACAGTAGGGAAGAGTGGGGGTACTGGATCCTGTGAGAGATTTGGTCCCCAGTTCGTAATTATATATGCCCATTAAGTTGACAAAAATGGTTAACTAACATCAATTGATTGATGTCAGTTAAGCATTTCTGCCAACTTAAAGGGCATAGGTAATTATGAACTGGGGTTCAAATCTCACACAGGAGCAAGTATCTCTACTCTGCCCCACTAAAGAACCTCTCCAGTTAACGTTTTACCTATTTTATAAAGATCCCACATAGCAGCTATTTCAATTAAACTATTCAATTAAAAAAAATTGTATTTCGTCCGTAAAAAATTGCGGTAATTAGTTTGTGTGTGGGTAATATTCCTACATCGATTTTATATTTGATAATTTAAAAAGAGTCCAATTATAAATATACCGATTCGAAAAAAAGGAAGGCATTTAAACAATCCAATTTTATTTTTATAAACCGACACAAGGGCTGTTCAGCAGGGACTTTCGGGACAATTTTATTTAGATATTGTTGTTTCCGAACTCCATTTATAAGACCGTAAAAAAATAATTACCGTTGTTACAGGTTTTTCAATATGCAGAAAAGTCAAAAAATTTATTTTTTCGAAATTATTGAAATCTAACAGAAGGGCTCTTTAGCAGGGACCTTCGGGACCATTTTATTGAGATAATGTTTTTTTGTAACTTCCTTTATAAGACTGTAAAAAATTAAAGACCGTTGTTATAGGTTTTCAATATGCTGAAAAGTCCCAAATTTTTTTTTTCGAAATTATTGAAATTTTACGCAAGGGCTCTTTAGTAGGGACCTTGGGGACCATTTCATTGAGATAATGTTTTCTTTATAACTCCCTTTATAAGAGCGTAAAAAATTAATTACCATTGTTATAGGTTTTTCAAGACGCAGAGAAGCCCAATTTTTTTTTTAATAATTTAATTTTAACGCAAGGGGTCTTTAGCAGGGATTTTCGGGACCATTTTATTGAGATAATGTTTTTTTGTAACTTTCTTTATAAGACTGTAAAAAATTAATGACCGTTATTATAGGTTTTTCAATATGCTGAAAAGTCCCAAATTTTTTTTTTCAAAATTATCGTAATTTTACGCAAGGGCTCATTAGCAGAGACCTTGGGGAATCATTTTATTGAGATAATGTTTTTTTATAACCCCTTTATAAGAGCGTAAAAAATTAATTACCATTGTTATAGGTTTTTCAAGATGCAGAGAAGTCCAAAATTTTTGTTTTTTAATAATTGGAATTTAACGCAAGGGGTCTGTAGTAGGGACTTTCGGGACTATTTTATTGAGCTAATTTTTTTTTGTAACTCTCTTTATAAGAGCGTAAAAAATTAATTACCGTTGTTATAGGTTTTTCTATATGCAGAAAAGTCCAACAATTTGTTTTTCGAAATTATTGAAATTTAACACAAGGGCTCTTTAGCAGGGACCAACAAGTACTGAAAGTGGGAGGACATTTTTGTTAGCAGGAAAATTTCCTACATATTAATAAAATTAAGAAATAGACCTTCAGACGAATCCTTAAATACAATCACATATTTAAAAGAATATTTTTTAAACAAAACTGGTGCGTTAGAAGTCATACTTCTTTGGGGGTACTAAATTAAATATAATCACGTGTTATGTTGCATTAATATAAAAAAATTCAATAAATACGAGGATATGCACACTCGTTTCTAAGCACGATACATAATAATTAACTAACCTTTTAAAAATTTGAAATTAAAAATTACAGGACCGTATCTATACCAGAAATATCCAATCGCTGATTTGCTGCATTAAAATTTATTAATTAAAATAAATTCTATAGCTATCTCGGAACACAAAGCCTTTGATTGACACTAATTTTAATTCTAAAAAGAAAATATTAATAGTTAAATTCAATAAATACGAAGATGTGCGCATTCGAGCGAAAAGTGGCACATTTCCGAGCGAGGGAGGCAAATGAAGCGCGACGCGGAGCGGCGCGCTTCATTTTCCCGAGATCGGAATGTGCCACTTTGAGCTCGAATGTGCACACTCGGTTTTAAGCACCATTCACAATAATCAGTTTACTTTCTATAAATTTTTAATGAAAATTTACAGTTCCGTATTTCAAAAACAAATCCCAAATGGCTAATTTTGTGCTTTTGAAAAAAGTTATTAATTTTTTAAGCACCATTCACAATAAAATTCATTCTTTCGGCTTTCATTAAAATAAAATAGTGAAAATCCGATGTAGGGATTCTAAGATACAATTTGAAAAAAAAATATATTACACGAAATTTCTTGTTAATTGAGTTATATAGGTGTACATTAAAAAAAATATTTTTAGAAATTTTGGTGTAACGATTTCTTTACATCTATTTATATTACAAGAAAATTCGCTCTTTTGACTTTATTTTAAAAAAAAATTCGTCTAATTCCGACAATCAGAACCGGAGATATGATTTTTTTAAAAACACCCTCGCTTGGAGACTCCAAGGCCGAGAAGCGACGAACCCGAATTTGGAAAAATTTGCCTTGCTCGCCCGGAAATGTGCCACCTTTCACTCGCATTTTCATTTTTCCGAGATCGGAATGTGCCACTTTGAGCTCGAATGCGCGCACTCGGTTTTAAGCGTGATTCACAACAATTAATTGACTTTCTTCGATGGCTAACTTCGTACTGTCGAATTTTCGTGAGCCGTGCGCGCGCAACTTCCGTTACCTGCCACAAATCGACTCTCAACTCGCCTAAAGAAGTACAACTTCAAAAATTACAGGACATTTTTCATCTTTTTTTTCACCTCGCGGGCCCGAATGAAAAACTCGTGCGTTCCACGACCGCGAAGAAATACGTTTGCAATTTTCAACATCCGCGCTGATTGACGTGCGTCTTATTATCGCAGATGCTATTGACATATCACGAACGCTGAAGAGATCACTTTCATTCACAGTCAATCAGCGACGTTATCTCGAAGCCAGCATTCAGAAGTTTTCAGACGTGTCGACTGCTTTCTTTGTTATGCAACGGATGCTGGGCTTCGGCCACTTGAAGCTCCCTTTGGACTCGAACGTACACTCAACTATCACGAATCAAAGACTTGTCAGCCTGCGACTTTCCTTTTCCATGTTTTACGCAAACATTCGTGACAATTATGTGTATTATTGCGCCCATTTACAAATGCGAATTTCCATTTTTAACGAGCTTTCGGGGCGAACGCATAAATCGTAACCGTTTCGCCTTTTTTTTTTTTGGATCAAAACCCAATCGGCACGCGGGCATTTCAAATGGAATCGATATTCATAAGATTGTGGCGTGCCATGGAGCAATAAAGAGATAACTCGAGCTCTCCTACAACTGTTTAGATCAGTGTTTCTCAACCTTTTTTTTAACATGCCCCGCCTAAGTCATTCTAAAATTTAAATGCCCTCCCCCCGCCCATGTAGCATAAAATTTTTTGAAGTTATACTTTTTTGGCGCTTTGAGAGTGAAATATTAGCACTGCTAACGAAAATTCGACAGTTGAAGTAAGAAAGTAAATTAATACTTGTGAATGAGGCTTAAGACCGAGTGTGCACGTTCGAGCTCAAAGTGGCACATTCCGATCTCGGGAAAATGAAGCGCGCCGCTCCGCGTCGCGCTTCATTTGCCTCCCTCGCTCGGAAATGTGCCACTTTTCGCTCGAACGCGCACATCCTCGCATTTATTGAACTTATCTTTGCACGTGGTTATATTTAATTTAGTTGCACCAAAGAAGTATAACTTCTAATGCGCGTACATAAGTACACGCAACGAATTTTTTAATTTTGTATCTAAAAATGAATTATTCTATATATGAGCCGTTTATTTTGAAAGTGGCCCAAGTCCATTTATCTTTAATTTGAAATATTTAAGATTTTGCGTTTTTACAAAATTACAAATATACATAAGGTACAGTAATACCTCAACATTCGCGAGGGTTACGTTCCAGAAAAAGCTCGCGAATATCGAATTCGCGAATGTTAAGTCTATCTTAATATGGAAATAGGGGGGTTACGTTCCACGACGCTTAATATACGTTGTATATACATACAAAACAAGATACATATGTATATATACAAGTTTTAAAATTTTTAATTAAACTACCATCAATTTACTGAATTTAAAGTGTTAGGGTGTTACTCAACCGAATCGAAAACTAAGGAAATCGTTTGGTGAAATTTGGGGGGCGGCTGTTTGTTGTTCTAGGAATCGTTCGGCTCTCAGACGAAACCAACACGAGATATGAAATTATTACTGCACAGAAAAAAGAATATCTTGGCTCAAGTGAGAAAATTTCTTAGTTACTATTCTCTTGAACTAAAATAAAAATTGCACTTGAATGAAAAAAAAATTTTTTTAACCAGAAATGACTAATTTTATTCATATAAAAAATTTATTCTTGAACTAAAGAAAAAACTTTCTTGACACAAGAAATTATTGTATTAATAAATGTACACTCTCCTCATAAGAAATTTTACTGTTGAACCAAGTATGACGAAATTTTTTCTTAATTCTAAATTGTCGAAATCAAGAAATTATTTTACTTCACTCCAGAATTTTTAATTTTAATTTTTAATGGTTTCGCGAATAAGCGAGTACACAGCTCGCGAATGTCGAATTTTTCCGTATTTTAATAATCGCGAATAAGCGAAATTCGCGAACATCGAAACCTCGAATGTTGAGGGATTACTGTATATGGTTGACTCGCAACGCTAAATCGTATTTAAGGGAGTTAATTTTATAATTCCTATTAAAAAATCGCTATTATTAAGTGTATAATATGTCCTTGCTAACCTTGAAAGGACTTAGGTTACTTACAAAATAAAAATTTGTTTTGTTATAAAATGTGAAAGAGCTTAAGTCTGTTACATATAGCTTAAAAAATTTAAAAAACCATTTAATGTACTTTATATTTTTAGAAGAAAAAAATTTAATTTAATAACAAGTTATTCATTAACATTCTCAGTATTTTCTAAAATTCTCTTTCTTTTTCTATATTTGTTGTATGATTTTAATTCTTCTTCACTTTCAGAACCAAGGAATCTTGTGATTTTATTCTTTCCCATAGGTTTAATAATTTCTTTAATTAAATATTATTCTTTAAAATTTAATTCAATATTATAATGTAATTTAAATTAACTTCATCACTGCTTTCAAGATTTTGGGCCGCACTTTTTGACATTATCAATAAAAAGTGGACTTAGGTCACTTTCAAAAATTATGATTTTCAGTTTATATTATTATGAAAATGTACGTGTTACAAAATTTTCAAATGTATTAAATATATATCAATGCCGATTTATTTTTTTGATAGTTCAGCATAAATTATAAATGTCACCACAGTTAACTTGAAAAAAGATAAAAATGGACCTGGGCCACTTTCAAAATACACGGCTCATATGAAGCCTAATTATATCTTGTTCAAGACACAAAATTTAGGTTTTAGAAAGAAATCACTAAGAAATTATTAAGAAGAAAACAATAAATAAATTTTCAACACATCTAATAAGGTAGATAACTAAAAATCAAGTACGTTTTCAAATTGCATAACGATATTGCCCCCCTAAACCTTTAAATTGCCCCATGTGGGGCGCGGGACCCACGTTGGGAAACGCTGGTTTAGATCAAATTATGTTTTCCTAGATTTATATTTCTTCGTACGATTCGAAATTAAGCTGTGCAACTTTCTATCACGTTATTTATAAGAAATGCCGCAACGATATTTTTGCGTCGTGTGTCCCTTTTTTTAATATTCAAAACGACTCGCTGGTCTTACGTATTGAAAATTCACACGCCCCCCACGTTAGAAACGGGCCCCGTATTTATGGGTCTCGGGAAGCCGCTCATCCACCTCGAAAAATTTTGCGGTAAAAACACGAAATGAAAGTCGACTATTTTTTTTGCAATTTCTACCGCGGGGCATCGAACAAAGCGATTTTTTCCAAATAAAATTTATTGTGCCTTGCCATTGTTATTGTTATTAAGAGTATAAATTTTGAAACGCCCACGAACTTATTATTCTAAGTCATCCGAGCGAAAGGTTAGTCGTTCTTTATTTTGATCGATTTTTTCTTTTCCAGGTGACGCCGACAGGTCGCCATGCCCTCACTTACGACGAAGAGTCGTGGAAAGCGAAACCCGAAGATTCGACGCTCAAAGAACAATCGACGAAAGAAAATTCGGTGGACGAGGTCGCCCGCGCATCGGAAGCGCGGAAGAGTAAGACGAAACGCGTCAAAAACTACCTGAAGAAATGCAAGAACGTTTTGGGCCGGTCGAGCAGTTCGGACCAAAACGCCAGTGATAATCAGAATACGTCCGTATCTTTTAATAAAAAGAGTGAAACGTTAAATATAAGCGAGATTTGCGAGTTGGACGACATTTTCGAGAAGGTCCAGGACATTCCGTGCTTAAAGACTGATTTTAGTGATATCCGGCAGGTGGCTAGTGTTGTGAATGTAAAATCGAAAAGCGGCGCCATTTCGGAGAGCGATACCACGGATCAAAATCATTTGGAAGAAAGGAAATCTGTTGCGTTCGACGAGCTGCAGTCTCCTCTCTTGAGCGATGCACAAGAACAGGTTGACTCGGCGAAGGACCAAGCAGAAAAGGATAATATCGAGGTGAGTGTCCAGAAATAGTTTTTGCAATGCCCGCTGAAAGGTTAGTCGTTCTTTATTTTGATCGATTTTTCTTTTCCAGGTGACGCCGACAGGTCGCCATGCCCTCACTTACGACGAAGAGTCGTGGAAAGCGAAACCCGAAGATTCGACGCTCAAAGAACAATCGACGAAAGAAAATTCGGTGGACGAGGTCGCCCGCGCATCGGAAGCGCGGAAGAGTAAGACGAAACGCGTCAAAAACTACCTGAAGAAATGCAAGAACGTTTTGGGCCGGTCGAGCAGTTCGGACCAAAACGCCAGTGATAATCAGAATACGTCCGTATCTTTTAATAAAAGAGTGAAACGTTAAATATAAGCGAGATTTGCGAGTTAGACGACATTTTCGAGAAGGTCCAGGACATTCCGTGCTTAAAGACTGATTTTAGTGATATCCGGCAGGTGGCTAGTGTTGTGAATGTAAAATCGAAAAGCGGCGCCATTTCGGAGAGCGATACCACGGATCAAAATCATTTGGAAGAAAGGAAATCTGTTGCGTTCGACGAGCTGCAGTCTCCTCTCTTGAGCGATGCACAAGAACAGGTTGACTCGGCGAAGGACCAAGCAGAAAAGGATAATATCGAGGTGAGTGTCCAGAAATAGATTTTTTGTAGTGCCCGCTGTGAAACTGATCGATTTCTCGTGTCAGAATAGAGAAGGGGTCCCCAACGTTAAGCTCGCGGGCACCATGGCACCCCCAGACCGATAAAAATTTTGACAGAAAAGACCCACGTGGCACTATCAATTTAATTTGAAAAAATAAATGGTGCCCGACGCCTGACCGACATTCAAGTACGTGCTCTTAGGCGTAAAAAGGTTTGGGGACCTCTGGAATAGATTATAGTTTCGTTGGTCATTTCTGCACATGTGTGGAAAGTGCGTACTTTCGCTCTTCTCGCTTCCACATTTTTTTCTTTCTGTATTCTAAAACACTTGCTTAGTTTATTTTAGTATTTACTGCCAGATTTTTTATATAAATACAAATTAGCAAAAGTTGCTTCGCGGATTAAGCTATCCAAAATCACTTCACGATTTTGCGTATGATTGTCCGTGACTTGCATTGACAAGATTATCGTATCTTCTCGCTCCCTTCCACTCATTGCTATGGTAAATACGTTTTTCGAATATAAAATCAGTATTTACTAAATTAAATTAAAATTTTCGATTTGAAGGAGCACTCAGTAAATTATACTAATATAATAAACACGAGGATGTGCGCATTCGAGCAAAAAGTGGCACATTTCCGAGCGAGGGAGGCAAATGAAGCGCGACGCGGAGCGGCGCGCTTCATTTTCCCGAGATCGGAATGTGCCACTTTGAGCTCGAATGTGCACACTCGGTTTTAAGTATGATGCACAATAATTTAGGCCGATTAATTAGACGAAAAAATACCCGGGAAAAAAAATTTATATAATCATGTATAATCATATATAATCACGTATAACTTTATATAGTTTTATATGATTATATATGGTTTTATATTAATGTATATATAATTATGTATAAATTTATATAATTATATAAAACTATATAAAATTTTATAAAGTAGCTTATTCCGGGAAAAAAGTATTGTATATAATTATATGTAATTATGTAAAATTTTATATAATTATAAATATTCTATTTTTTTTATATAATTATATAAAATTATATTAGATTGCTTATATTAAATTATATAAAATGTTATAATATTATATAAATTTATACATAATTATATATATTTTATATAAACCGGGAAAACATTTTAACCATCTAACCTCAAAATTGTACATGTGTCAAACATGAAAGATTGTCATTTTAGTAAGTCATTTTTAGTAAATATTTGAGAAGGCTTCGTAGGTCAGTGGCAGAGCAAGCAGTCTCTCGATCCAGGGGTCCGGGGTTAAAATCCCCAAAAAAGTACATAATTCTGTTTCAGATTCACCGATGACATAATTAATCGCACACCGCGCTACTCATTGCAAACAACCTTTCCTTCCACTAAATAAGCAGATACCGAATCACAAAGGTTCTAATTAGTAGACTGATGGTAATTACCACAAATGTTTCTGTAGGGAATTATTATATAAAATTTATTTTTTATATTTATATATAATTTTATATAATTATGTAAACTTATACATAATCATTTATATAAAATTTTATAGAATTATGTAAAATTATATAAAACTAGATAAAATTATATCGCGCCAAAATTCGTATATAATTATATATGATGATTTATATATAATTTTATAAATTTTTTTTTCCCGGGTAGTTAAATAATTTCGATCGTTCCCTCTCACTTGCACCGACGCGATTGTCCTATCTTCTCGCTCCCTTCCACTCATTTGCTATGGTAAATACGTTTTTCGAATATTACATCGGTATTTACTAAATTAAATTAAAATTTTCGATTTGAAGAAGGGCACGATAAATTATATTAATATAATAAATACGAAGATGTGCGCATTCGAGCGAAAAGTGGCACATTTCTGAGCGAGGGAGGCAAATGAAGCGCGACGCGAAGCGGCGCGCTTCATTTTCCCGAGATTAGAATGTGCCACTTTGAGCTCGAATGTGCACACTCGGTTTTAAGCACCATTCACAATACTCTATTTACTTTCTATAAATTTTTAATTGAAATTTACAGTTCCGTATTTCAAAAACAAATCACAAATGGCTAATATTGTGCTTTTGACAAAAGTTTTAATTTTTTCAAACAAAGAATTTCTTTGGCACTATATTTAATTGAAAAAAGAAAAGATTAATGCAGACAAATCCAAAGAATGCGATGATGTGCGCATTCGAGCGAAAAGTGGCACATTTCCGAGCGAGGGAGGCAAATGAAGCGCGACGCGGAGCGGCGCGCTTCATTTTCCCGAGATCGGAATGTGCCACTTTGAGCTCGAATGTGCACACTCGGTTTTATGATCGCCTATCAAAGGTCCGTTTTAACAAAAAAAAAATTGTTCACGTTAGTTGTACCCCACCTAGTACCCGCAAGGTTAAAGCAGTCGATTCTCTTGTTTTTTTTTAAGAATTGTCAAAAATAAATTTAAAAAATTTTCATTAGTTCCTTGAGACTTTTCATTTGTTTTTTTTACTGAGAAAAATTAAATTTTCGATTATTATTTTTGATGATGCGAGTGTTCTTCTCAAAACAAACTTCTGCAGCGGACTGTACAAAAGTATTGTTCACTACGTATCCGTAAAACGAGGAATCCTGTAGATTTGAATCGACAACACTCGTTTAAGGTTATGGTACATTCACAACGGCATCTCGTACGCTTACAAGTAGGGGAACCTGTTGTACCTTGGCCCTTTTTTTCACTTGTAATTTTTTTTAAATTGTATATCGTCCGCGATACTTCAATACCGCGTAAGTACATTTTGTCAATACCGCGTAAGTGCTAAAAATCCAATTTTACGTACTTTTGCGTACAGTAGGGGAGGCGCCAAGGCCAGAGTTTTTCAAGGAAGGCGCAGTACCATAAAGTTTGGAAACCGCCGATCGATCTTCGATGATAAGCGTTCGTGGTGAGCATGTAATTGTTGGTTTTTCGTTCTCGAAAGAAAGTTTGATCGGAAAAGACATAACTCATCCCTTTATAAACCGATCGCCGCTCGAATCGTACTTTTAAAGCTTATAATGGTTTATAAATCCCTAATACGTAAAACTTTCACCCTGATAACGATCTGTTCAAAGCAGCAAGTGATATGCTAACACCCAATTTCTCTATTTCGATTTATAATTTGCTCCGGTTCGCTTTTCTACTTGGAAAATTTTTACGAAAAGGTGAATTTTAATAAGTTATTGTTTTGATTTTGGCCTGAATATTTAATGCGCAAATAATCCATTTTATTGCAAGTTGGGCGAACGGTAAAAAGTAAGAAATAATAACGTTAAAGAAATCCAGCAGTTAAATGGTTGTAAATAGAGATAATAAATAGGCCGAAGAATGGTAAGGCTGAGCACAACCTCTAACAAGTTATAAAGAACCTGCCTCTCGAGCCTTGTTATTATTATTTACGTTAAAGTGCACCTTATTTTATGATTACTCTTGATATTTATTTTCGTCGTCGCTCTTTATTATTATTTTCTTTCCGCATTTTAGAAAATGGATATTTTGCGTAAGGCGGCCGATTTCGGTAGGCTTGGATTTAACGACACGGGATCTAGTACGCAGAGTACACATGCGGGCCGATAGGCGAGTAGGAAAGCCTGTTGTACCTTGGTTCCTTTGTATTTAGGGCAACTTTTTTTTTTAAATATTTGCGGGCTTTCGTGACCCATATAAAATGTCGATTTTATGTTCAAAAAATGTATTTACCATAGCAATGAGTGGAAGGAGCGAGAAGATACGATAATCTTGTCAATGCAAGTGAGAGGGAACGATTAAAATTATTCAATTAATTTTTCGTGTAATTGATTGCGAATCATTAAGAAATTGCCGTGAAATTAATTTGTATTTGGGGTATAAATAACGTGAACAATTTTTTTTGCTAAAACGGGACGTTTGGTAATAGAGCTTAAAACCGAGTGTGCGCATTCGAGCTCAAAGTGGCACATTCCGATCTCGGGAAAATGAAGCGCGCCGCTTCGCGTCGCGCTTCATTTGCGTCCCTCGCTCGGAAATGTGCCACTTCTCGCTCGAATGCGCACATCCTCGTGTTTATTATATTAGTCTAATTTACTGTGCGCTCCTTCAAATCAAAAATTTTAATTCAATTTAGTAAATATCGATTGTGTTCCAAAAAATGTATTTTTACCATAGCAATGAGTGCGAGCGAGCGAAAAGATACAACAATCTCATAAGTACGAGTGAGAGGGAACGACTAAAGTTATCCTACTGATTTTTAGTCTAATTTATTGACCTAAATTATTGTGAGTCACGCTTATAACCGAGTGTGCGCATTCGAGCTCAAAGTGGCACATTCCGATCTCGGGAAAATGAAGCGCGCCGCTCCGCGTCGCGCTTCATTTGCCTCCCTCGCTCGGAAATGTGCCACTTTTCGCTCGAATGCGCACATCTTCGTTTTTATTATATTAGTATAATTTACTGCACGCTCCTTCCAATCAAAAATTTTAATTTAATTTAGTAAATATCGATTTTTTATTGAAAAAATGTATTTACCATAGCAATGAGTGGAAGGGAGCGAGAAGATACGAGAATCTTGTGAATGCAAGTGAGAGGGAACGATTAAAATTATTCAATTAATTTTTCGTGTAATTCATTGGTCGAAATTATTACGAATCATTGCGAAATTGCCGTGAAATTAATTTGTACGTCAATAAGGAGGCAAGAATGAAATTCTTGTTAGGTGTTCTTTTAACACTAAACCTAGCACGACGGGTCAAATGACCCATTTTAAACTTTTTGTCAGAATTTCTTGCAAATAACGTTATAACATCTTCATTTGCCTTTACTACTTTTTTTAAAAAATACATCAAATGTATTTTTCAATATTTACATCTCTTTTGTTAATTTTTTTACCGAAAAATATATTTAATCTGCTCTAACTACCGCAACGGGTCATTTGACCCGTACAAAGATTAATGTGATATAAAGATTTGTTTGTGTGTGGAAAATGTGTTTTGGAGAACCCAATAATTTTCAAAATATGCCGTGAATAAAGTTAGCATATTACTTATTTTCAATTGCGGAATATTTAATTTTTTTCTTGTATTATTTTTGTTTTTTAAATTAAAAAAACAATTTTGAATTGTTATTTCAAAAAATTTGTTTTATTCATGTACTAAATTGTGCTAAATAGGGGTGAGTGAGGCAAGGTGACGAACTTAATTTTTTATGATCTTAAAAAAATATATTTTTTTGTTTGTTAACTTTTTTCGTAAATACTATGTATGTATGTGTAATTTATACAAATAAATGATATCGAAGTTCATTGTGTCAACTGCGAATTAAAAAAGTGTAATAGTAAATATGTTGCTTGTAAAATATTTGATATGAAAATAAGAGTTTTTATTTCTTGCTGTTATTATTTTATCAAACAAAACATTTTTGCAATTATTGAAATAATAGGAGTATCCAATGTACCATAAATGACACGATTATTTTGACCCATTTCTCTATAATTGGAAAAAAGTGTCAAATTTGTCTTGGGGCAAGATGAGGCGGCCAAGATGACGAATTCGTCATCTTGCCCTATTGTAACTGTCATCTTATTTTTTTCTTCAATTTTTAAACCATTCTAGTCTGCTCTGTAACAATACATAAGCAAACATTTACAATTTCATACAATTATCCTAAACTCAAATAAGATAAGTGAAAGAACAGATCTAACAAATGCCTCGAATTTGCCTATTACTACAAAACACTGGAAAATATTGGACGATGATTGTTCATCAAGTGATGATGAACCCTTATAAAGTACAAGAGAGGTACAAATTCTTGTTCTTCGAATATAAGTCCACAGCATTCCACTTCCCCAAAGCGAATTGAAAAAACATTGATTGAAATTAAGCCTCTTCCCAAATATATACGCTCAATACAAACGAATAGAAAAAAGCAAAAAGCTTATGTAATAACATCAAAGAGAAATAAAGAACGATTAGAAACGTTAAAAAAAAAGAAAACACCACGAAAACAAGAGGTGTAACTTTGTGAAATGTGACATCCTACCATATTCGTCATCTTGCCCCATATGGTACGTAAACGTCAAAAAAATGTAATTATTTTTTTATATCTAATCCATTTAATGTGTATTGTTTTAGAACTATGTTATTTGATAGTCACTAATCACTTGTTATATATATATGTATACTTTTTTATAACTGCGAATATTTTTTTGGAAATGACCATTTTTTCCTTAAGGTCGTCATCTTGCCCCACTCTCCCCTAATATATTTATTCGCTATACATAGTAATATATATAACATTTTAAAGACGGGTCACTTGACCTGCTGTGGTAGTAATAGATATACATGAAGTATCGGTAGGTTTAGTGTTAAACTGGTCAGGAACGTTACTATTAGAAACATCCTCTGTTAGCGGGAAACAATTATTGGTTATTATTTGCATTAATTCGAGCAGTAAATTCTTAGAAAACGCGCGCGCTCGACGTTTAACATTCACTTAACGCATTATAATAGAATGTCAAGTCTAAGGGAAAATTTCCTTATTAAAATCCCTAATATGGAAACGGCGTTTGAGGATATCAATAGTTGGGAGTACGAGTAACCCAGTGAACAAGGGCAAAGGTTAGAATGAGCCCGGAAGCCGCGGTTGGGTCCTCCAGCACGAGCATTCTGCACTTTCACCTCCTCGCTCTTTCCAGTCATATACATGTCCCAAGAACTATAACATAACTAGGACTCTATGTGTTATTTTACGTTAAAAGCGAAAGTATTCTTTCACGCCCATATGGGCCCCATACATTTTTTTTGCGCAAATTTTCCCATGCACAAAAGCGTTGCCCAATATTTTTTTTTCTAAAGCAGCCGAAATGGTTTTTTAATAATCCAATTAACCGGTGACGCTAATTGGTTATTAATATGTAAACTGTTGTTAGCTTTTACCACTTTATCTGATGAATGATATTTAATTATGCAAAGAACTCATTATAGAAGATACTCCTATTGGCTATGTTCGCAGTTCCGCTAATGGCAGGTATTTAATTGTAGATTTACAAGATGTAGATATGCTTTGTCTCGCAATTAACCAGATTTATCATGCTAACTCGATTACGCAATTAATTTTTCAACGTGCAACTCGTGACTTTTCTGCTCCAAATTGTGTGTGCGTGCGTGCGTTACTTCGTTCCTTTTTTCTTCGAGCCAACCACCCCCAAACTGCTAAAAAGTTATCTGCGATTAATCGCCGTTTTTTCTGGCCCATTGCAAAAAAATTGGGTTAGGCAGTTCGTGCTGGGACTTATATGGACGAAATATCTTTTTGTAAATTGATTAGGCGCGATCTAGTTATCGATCTTTTTTTCGTTGTGCATTAAAAGCAAAAGTTGTGTGTGCGTGTGCGGCTTTTGCTACCTGGTAAGATAACCGAATTTTTTGCGCGAAGAGATCGCAACGTTTCGACGACTTCCTGGTGTTCGTTATCAGAAGGAGGAAACGAAAAGGGCGATTTGTAAAACGTAACTTTCTCTGGTCGCCTTTGTTTAAAAACTAATCTTTATAATAAAGCAAAGTAATCCGAAGCATACGCAGGTGCAATAAATTACGATGAGAGCTGATTTATATGTTTATATAGTTATTTATAGTCTATATATTAAATAATAAGACCGCAATCGGAATAATATGCATATCATTAAAGCTTTGCGGAAATTAATATCGTTATAAAGTGCCGTCAAAAATTATATCCATAATTTTCAATTATACACACTACCGTTTCGTATTAATTTCCATCCAGTTTTGTCGCTAAGATAGCTTTCAGGTGGGTTTCAATGCCGATGGTAGGGTAAAACGCCCAGTGAATGACCGTTATGTGAAACAATTACAAAAATTAATTTCTATTCGTGATATATTTATTTATGTGATCTTGTATGTCTTGATTTTTATTTAAGTGAAGAAAATAAAAGTAATAACATAGTGGACAGTTAAAATAATTAAATTTATATTGCAGTTTGCAAGATTTTGATGTAATGTTGAAGTTTTCAAGAACGAAATTAAAAAAGATGGGCGTATCCTCTTGAGCGCTAACAAAATCTTTGATTTATAGAGTACCAACGTAATATTAATAAAAAGAACTACGCGATGGTATGTCTAAGCGTAGTGCTTAAAATTTTATAAATTGTTCGTTTTTAAAAGGCGAATTTATTAATCGGTCATTCTCTGGGCTATACCCCGGTCATTCTTTACACGAAAGTAGTCATTTACTGAATTTTCCCTTTTATACTCTTTATGGTTTATGATTAAATTGCGATAACGTGTTCATTAATTCTTAAAAAAAATTCTTGATTCAAATACATTTTTTTTCTAGGCCTAGCATCCGTCTTTTACGAAACACGACAAGAATAAAATCATCGAAGCTCTTCATTAATTTTATCTAAATGGGAAATAAATTAAAGGACGCGCATCTTTATGTAATAATTTCAAACAAAACGGTTCGCCATAAATTCATCGAACAAGTTAAGAAACGACATGTAAGTCTTACATAATTTTTTGCAAGTTAATCAAACAGTAGGTCATTTAATGATTAATGCGTTTTACAAATAAAAGCATTTATCAATACCATAATACTTAAAGACACATTATTGTGTCGTTCATATCAAAGCGTTAATTTCTCGCTAAAACTTGCAGTATGTATGGTTTTTTTTTGTTCGACGTCAAACGAAAAGACGCAAGATGAGTGTTGACACCTAACAGTACTTTAAAACTGTATTCAGTAATTATCTATGCAATGCGCGTTGATAATCAAGCAAAGATTGACTTTTCGTGTAAAATAAAGGCAATTTATGCGAAAAAAATCGGCGCGTTAGAAGATATACTTATTCGGCGTAACGAAATTAAATATGACCACTTGTTACGTTGTTTACCTTGCGTTTATTTATAGCTAGATCACTGGTTTTCAAATTAAATATTACTGCAAAAATTTATTAATATAAATAAATTCAAGAAATGCGAATATGTGCGCGTTCGAGCGAAAAGTGGCACATTTCCGAGCGAGGGAGGCAAATGAAGCGCGACGCGGAGCGGCGCGCTTCATTTTCCCGAGATCGGAATGTGCCACTTTGAGCTCGAATGTGCACACTCGACTTTAAGCACCATTCACAATAATCAATTTACTTTCTATAAATTTTTATTTAAAATTTACAGTTCCGTATTTCAAAAAGAAATCCCAAATGGCTAATTTTGAGCTTTTGATAAAAGTTATTAATTTTTTCTAAACAAAATATATTTTTGGCACTATATTTAATTGAAAAAAGAAAAGATTAATGTAGACAAATACAAATAATGCGATGATGTGCGCATTCGAGCGAAAAGTGGCACATTTCCGAGCGAGGGAGGCAAATGAAGCGCGACGCGGAGCGGCGCGCTTCATTTTCCCGAGATCGGAATGTGCCACTTTGAGCTCGAATGTGCACACTCGACTTTAAGCACCATTCACAATAATCAATTTACTTTCTATAAATTTTTATTTAAAATTTACAGTTCCGTATTTCAAAAAGAAATCCCAAATGGCTAATTTTGAGCTTTTGATAAAAGTTATTAATTTTTTCTAAACAAAATATTTTTTTGGCACTATATTTAATTGAAAAAAGAAAAGATTAATGCAGACAAATCCAGAGAATGCGATGATGTGCGCATTCGAGCGAAAAGTGGCACATTTTCGAGCGAAAAGTGGCACATTTTCGAGCGAGGGAAGCAAATGAAGCGTGACGCGGAGCGGCGCGCTTTATTTTCCCGAGATCGGAATGTGCCACTTTGAGCTCGAATGTGCGCACTCGGTTTTAAGCATGATTCACAATAATTAATTTCCTTTCTTAGACGGCTCACTTCAAGTGCCGACTTTTGGTTGCCTGGCATAGGCGGCTATACTGTTTAAGGTGCGTGATATGTGCGCGCGCAGCTTTCGGTGCCTGAAATAGACGGCTTTACTGTTTAATTTGCACTAGCTATGCGCGCGCAACTTCCATTGCCTTGAATAGGCAGCTTTACTGTTTATTATGCGTTAGCAGTGCGCGCGCAACGTATTGCTTGGAATAGTCGACTTTACTGTTTAACTTGCGTTAGGTGTGCGCGCGCAACTTTCGTAGCCTCCTTAAATATTACTCTTAACGCGCCAAAAGAAGTACACCTTCAAAAACGATCCCCGATTGCATTACCTGTACAACTGCATGGACGAATTCGCTCGTATAATTCCTAATCAAATTTTCCCACGGATCGTAATAAATATAAAGAAATAGTAGCTCGGTATCATTCGAGATAAGGAGGTACATTTGTAAGCAATCCGTGCGACATTATAGGTTTGTAATGAGATAAGGTAAGTTATGCATTATAAATCGTTATGACCTGCTTTGCACTCATAAATTACTCAATGGACATTTAGAGAAATTCGCTTCGGCTGCCAGGAAACTACGACACGACCCAAAACAACGTTCGCTTTATGTATTTTCATATGGAAATTGCGTTTTATATTTCTAAGGAATCGGCGTTTCGGTTTGTGGTCGTTGACTTTTACCACCGACGTCTCTTCGCACCTGATTTTTGTTCGGCACTCGGCGATCGTAACTCGAGGGCGAATTTTATGCAAAATATGCGGGAAATTGTGCGCACGATTTATGGCCGAAGAGATCTAAAAATATTTTCGGTCCTTTCTCGCTCGCTCTTAAAGGCGCTTTTTGAATTTTTTTTCGTGCCGCTTAATAAAAAATGCGTCGAGGGCTGTGGACGGATGGGGTTTCGTACACTTATCGCTGTTTCTTGTTTTATGCGAAAATCGATGAAGATATGAGCTGCTTTTATTGGGGCAAACATATTGATAAAACATATTTATGTTTTGCCACCCCTGGTTTCGTTGCATCGCGACTCAACAGGAGCAATTTTATTAGTTTGGGACCAAAGGAATAGAATTTTCTTGTTTTTTATGTAATAAAAAAATTCGCCTAGGGAAGGGGCTGCGACTATTAAATTTACAAAATTGTTTTTCCGTTTCAATTTAAATTAACGAATTGATTTTGATGTTTGGTATGCAATTAAGCTGTATGGCGAGTTCCAGCTCTCAATTTACAGTTTAAATTAAAACTTTTCCAAGATAAATGAATCATTGTGCATCGAAATATATTTTTTTTTAATCGCAAATCAAATATGCATTGAAATATAGGAAATAGGCTGGGCAGCAATCCCTCAAAATTAAAACACGAAATAAAACTAAGGTAACTCATCCAAATAAGGCTTGGTGCCCAATAAGGCCTAGTTTTCAAATTTCCCGCTTCGTCTAGTTTTTCTTTTGTTTATTGTTTATTATATGTTTACTAACCCTCCTATATGTATTTCAAAGCCATGCTATCAGTATATGCTATGTGACAAATGTTTCTATTACATGTATGATATGTCCTAATAAGGCCTTCTAAAAAACCTTGTGGGCCTTATTTGTAACATATTCAGTTTTAGGTTTATTTGAAAATAATAATGTCCTTACAGACGCAGACAAAGAATTTTATTGTTCAGGAGACTGTTTAAAGATAAAGATAAAAAAACCTAATTAAAAGCTGTTAAAAATTTACAAGTCAATTTTTATTAAAAATATCAAATTATAACCAAATATTGATTATTTTAAGTTTAATAACACTAATAATAATTTAATATAAATATAATAATGATAATGATAATACATATTAAAATTGATATTAATTTGATTTATATAAGTATAAAGAAATCCTTGGGCCGTATTGGGAAATAGGTTCCCTAGTAAGGCCTAATCAACATATTTTTTATATTTACTCAGGGTTTCTTCTTTTGTTACAAAAGTAAGATTATTACTTTTATTTTCAAGTATAATATAAATAAACATTTAGATTACGAAGTATTGATGCATTTTTTTTCAAAAACCTATTAATTATGCCTTTATAAACTTAGGGTTGGCCTTATTTGGGTCCGTTACCTTATATAAAACGGAACTAAATTATTTTTTTAAACTAATTTGTATTGAACCGTGTCCTTCCCCCCGCGCGCGCCGTTGCTCGCCCATCTTCATGTGCCGCCTTTTATCGGAAAAGAAAAACGGATTCCGTCTTCGAGCACGACACAAACGTTTCATGCAATTAATAAATAAAGATATTCCGGAAGATGTTTAAAACACGAGAAGGAAATCTTGTACTTTGTAATTACGGAATGTTTTATTACATTATTAAGCTGACTGCTGTCCGTTGAAATTTACGTATGCGAAAGAATCGCGACAAAAATGATTATTTTTTCCGAATAGTCCGCGCCGTTTTCACATCACGAATATTATTGAGATTCTCATTAATTTCCAATTAAAATTAATTAATCGCTCGTTTACGTTTAATCGCAGATTTGAAATTTCTGCGAACCGAACAAAACGGGGGAACAGATGAAAACGATTCCCTCGAAAACAGCTTAAAGTTTTTTTTTTAAATTTGGATATCAGAATTTTAAATATTTCAGTGGAAACTCGATTATCCGGACTAATTAATGTTGCAGCTCATCCGGATAATCGAAAATCCGGATAATTGAAAAAAAACAATTTTACCTTGTTAGGTATTTATTTACAAAAAAAAAACGAAACAATTAAGTATTAATTATAAAATCAATAGTAAAAAATACCAAATGGAATCATAAAATGTTTAGATAAAATTAAAAGTAAATTGATCATTATTAATCGTGGCGAAAAGCGGAGTGTGCACATTCGAGCTCAAAGTGGCACATTCCGATCTCGGGAAAATGAAGCGCGCCGCTCCGCGTCGCGCTTCATTTGCCTCCCTCGCTCGGAAATGTGCCACTTTTCGCTCGAATGCGCACATCTTCGTGTTAATTGGATTCGACTATATTAATAACAAATCCTTCAAATCCAGATTTTCTATTCGGAAAAAGTTTTCGCTTGAAAGTGCACATACTCCTTAATAATTGAATTTGCCTATCTTATTCTTCTCTCTTACAAATAATATAAATTAAATCAAACTGAACTAAATGTACCACTTTTCGCTTTTCTTTTCATTAAAAATTACAGTAGGGTAATTTTACCAAAAACCACATTTCTAATTTAGTACTTTTAAGCTAGACTAGATGGGAGACTTCAGCGTACATGAAAAAAAAACTTTTCCTGAATTCTGACTTTTATTTCCCCACCTTTTTTTGAACATACCCCACCCAAGTCATTCTAAAATTGTGATGCACCACCTACCAGGTGTGCAACCTTACAACGGCCGTTTTTTAATAGATGGCAGTACGCGCGCATTAGGCATTAGCCAACCTTGCCTGCCATTTTTTCTCATTGCTTTGATCTTTGCCATTAGTAAACAAAAGACAAAGTCAGCAATTTCGGACAATAACGTGTCCTTTGATCACGATAAACATGTCGAATTTTGTGCCAGATAAAGAGCATTTGCGGGGAGCACTGCTATTCCTCTTCAATTGGAAGAAATCCGCCGCCGAACCGCATAGAATTTTTGTGGAGGTCTATGGCGACAGTGCTCTTAGTGAAACTCGGTGCAGAGCGTGGTTTCGGCAATTCAGAGACGGAATTTTTTAAAGTCACCGACAAGAAGCGCGAAAATCGAACAAAAGTTTTTGAGGACACCGAATTGCAAGATTTATTGGACGAAGACGATACCCAATCGCAGAAACAACTTGCCGCGAAGTTGAATGTTAGCCACCAAGCAATTTCGAAACGCCTTTTTGCTATGGGAAAGATCCAAAAGATCGGGAAGTGGGTGCCACATCAATTGAACGATTGACAGATGGAACGACGCCAGACCGCGTGCGAAATCTTGCTTGATCGGCACAACAGAAAATTATTTTTGCATCGAATTGTCACTGGCGATAAAAAATGGATCTTTTTTGAAAACCCTAAGCGCAAAAAATCGTGGGTGGACCCCGTCTGCTAGGCCAAATCGATTCGGGAAAAAGACAATGCTGTGTGTTTGGTGGGACCAGAAGGGGGTTGTTTACTACGAACTGTTGAAACCTAATGAAACGATCAATACTCAACGCTACCAACAACAAATCATCGAATTGGATCGTGAATCGTGCAAAAAAAAACCCGAACACGCGGATCGGCATGAGGGTATCATTTTCCACCACGACAACGCACCATCACACACAGCAAGATTGGTCCGGGATACATTGGATGCACTTGGCTGAGAGTTGCTACCCCACCCGCTCTACTCTCCTGATCTGGCCCTTTCAGATTACCATTTGTTTGCGTCGATGGGACACGCACTTGCTGAGCAGCACTTCAATTCTTATGAAGATGTTAAAAAATGGCTCGATGGGTGGTTCTTATCCAAAGGGGATGAATTCTTTTGGGGTGGAATCCACAATCTTCCTCGAAGATGGGAAAAATGTATAGCCATCGAGGGCAATTACTTCGAATAAAATATTTTTCACTTTTCTGCGTTAATTATTGTGTTTTGCTAAATAAAAAAACAGCCGTTTTAAGGTTGCACACCTGGTATGTAACATATAAATATTTTTTTATATTTAAAAATTGAATTAATCTATACAAAATGCGCCTTAAAACTAATTTGTTTATAGTTTTCAGAAAAATGAAAATTACCCAAAAATATTTGGAAACATTAATTTTGATATATAAACCTTCAACAATCTACAAAAGATGATATAAAAATCAACTAGTTGATTTTTAGTGGCCCACTTCAGAAAATTTGACTCATATACAAATTTAATTAATCAAAAACGCGAATTAGTAAACATTCGAAAGTACACCCAAAAATATTTTTATCAAGCTTACTACAATTAGGCGCCGGAAGGGCACCACGATTACTTATCGAAAGGAATAAAATATCTAACCTTTTTCAATCAAAAAATAGATCAATTTATTCGACTTAAAATTTTTTGAATTGAAGAATAAAATAATAATATAGGCAAATCCAATAAATACGAGGATGTGCGCATTCGAGCGAAAAGTGGCACATTTCCGAGCGAGGGAGGCAAATGAAGCGCGACGCGGAGCGGCGCGCTTCATTTTCCCGAGATCGGAATGTGCCACTTTGAGCTCGAATGCGCACACTCGGTTTTAAGCACGATTACGAGGTGTCCCGTTTTAACAGGGAAAAACGAACGCGGTTGACAATCCGGATAATCGCGAATCCGTATAACTGAGGTCCGGATAATCGAGGTTTTACTGTAATCGACATAACACTCGTTCTCTTTCGCACACATCGGAAAGAGATTATTTATTATGCAAGAAATAAAATGTGCAAGCTTTAGGCTCCGCCAAATGGAAAAATCGCAGAATTTTCACATGCACAGCTTTCGCTTTCCTAACGAGCTGCGATTTTTCTCAAAGGCCGATTTGTGGGAAAGGTTAAGACGCCGTATCGATTTCATTGTTTCTAATTTTTTTTTAAAGGCACGGTTAAAAGGAAGTGATACGAAAACGACCAATTTCTTGATGCAAATGGTCTGTCGTGGCTTTGAGCTATGAACATTTGCATTCGATTGAATTGGATTAGCTCTCGTAGAAATATTAATAAGCCGTTTTCGTGACAGTATCCTGCTGCTTGTTTGATAGATTAGGGCACTTTTGAGTCACACCAATTTACTAACCAATTGACCTCGAGAACCACTTGCATCTCAAAAGACGCAAATACAAACAAATCGTTATGCCATCCATCGATAAAATTGCTAATTTTGATGAAAATGCAAAAATTTCTTTGGTGAACACTTTCCGGGAAAAAAAATTATATATAATTATATAATACAGTCCAACTTCGATAAGCCGAAGTTGAAGGGAAACTAAAAATAATTCGAGTTATCAAAAATTCGTCTTATCGAGGTATTATGTATAATTATATAATTATATAAATATAACAAATATTATATAAATTTATACATAATTATATATATTTTTATATATTAGAATACCCGAGAAAAAAAATTATATAATTGTATATGATTTTATATAAATTTATGGGTGATTCTACAATAAGAGGTTTTGTAACCATAGAGAATGCCAGGGTAGATACGCAAAAAAAACCGTTATGGGGACGGGCAGGGTAGAGACATTTTCAGACTTAAACATGGAATTTCCTGAAAATGTACTTTAATTGGGTATTAAATCATAATGTTATTTATAAAATACATTAAGATGCTGTGATTTATTGCATCAAATGACAACACGTAGAATAAAAAAGCTATTTTATAATGATTTCCGTACACATTACCTCTTATCGTAGAATCACCCGTATATAGTTTTATAAAATAATATTTGCGATATAATTATTATTAAGGTTTTTTCTTTGAAAAAAACGCATTTTTTTGATTTAGTAATTCTCTTGGTTCATTCAGTCTTCTTCTGAACAATTTCAAACAATCAATATCGTGCTCAACCAAAGAGATAAACATTAAGTCAATATAGCAAAAGAAAAAATTAATTTAAATAACATCGTCGTCGACCTCCAAATTAAGAACCGTGCAGATAGACGAAATTTTAGTTGTTCGTTTCGATTTATCGTTTAAGAAAAACCGACCAACCGCGTCCCAAATCCTTTAATTCACAACCTTAACCCACACATTTTTTTTTGTCAATTTTAAATATCTCAACACAGTTTTAATTAATCGATTCTGATCAAGTTCACAAATGGAAGGAAATATTTTTTTCTAAATCGACGGTGTGAGAAAATCCGAACTGTTACGATTGTTAAATTTATGTACGGTGCTCGTCAGAAGAGAATGGACATGCGAATTTAACATGGGAAGGTAAAGCTGTGAAAGTTAGACGACCAATCTTACATGCTGCTCTTAAAAACATTGACTATAATGACAATATAAAAAATAAAATATTATAACTTTCAAATTCTAATACAATATTAGATTGTTATAATGTGGGCGTTCAATTTAATGTAAGATTGGTCCTCTAACTTTCAGACTTTCAACTTCCTCTGTTAAATTTGCATGTCTATTTTCTTTTGACGAGCACTGTACGCGCGTTTGAAGTTATACAGTCAAACCTCTCTTAACGGACACCCCTCTTCAACGGACAATTTTAAAAAGTCCCGACAAAAAGTATAGGAAAATAATGTATTCAGGCCCCCTTTTCAACGGGCACCCTTTCTAATGGACCCGGACAGCCGGTTACCAAGAAACATATTTACCTCTCTTAAACCGACACTTATGAAGCCATAAAATTGAAAAAACGTCGTTTAATGCTCGAAAGTCTAAATGATCAAAATATTTTTGTTCCATTATACACAAGAACACAAGTCTCCTGTAAATTGATTTTGAGGATTAGTTTTGTTTCTTTGACGTATTTTTTATTTATAAAACAATTTGTTTTATCTACCCTTAAATAGGAAACTCGCTTGCATTAAAACTTTCCAGGAAGTTTAGTTAAATTTAATTTACGAATTGTTGGCGTTTCATGAGAAGGCAATCGTAGATTCTAAAGTAAAAACAAACAAAAATTACTTCTTTTTTTAAAGTTAACTAATATTAAATATTAGCAAGTTATTAAATTAGTTTTCACATATTTCATTTATTTTCTATTTTATTTTTTAATTATTTGCATCTATATAACACAGATAATAATAATTTTTAATTAGATCTACATTTGATCTATTTTTTAATTACTCATTTTTTTTAACACCTCTCCTCAGCGGACACCCCTCCACAACGGACAATATTGTTGGTCCCGCGACTGTCCGTTGAAGAGAGGTTTTACTGTACTTCTTTGGCGGAAATAAATTAAATATAATCGCGTGTTATGTCGCATTAATATAAACAAATTCAATAAATACGAGGATGTGCGCATTTGAGCGAAAAGTGGCACATTTCCGAGCGAGGGAGGCAAATGAAGCGCGACGCGGAGCGGCGCGCTTCATTTTCCCGAGATCGGAATGTGCCACTTTGACTCGAATGCACACTCGGTTTTAAGCCCCATTCACAATAATCAATTTACTTTATAAATTTTTAATTAAAATTTACAGTTCCGTATTTCAAAGAGAAATCCCTAATGGCTAATTTTGTGCTTTTGAACAAAGTTATTAATTTTTTCCAAACAAAATATTTTTTTGGCACTGTATTTCATTGAAAAAAGAAAAGATTAATGTAGACAAATCCAAAGAATGCGATGATGTGCGCATTCGAACGAAAAGTGGCACATTTCCGAGCGAGGGAGGCAAATGAAGCGCGACGCGGAGCGGCGCGCTTCATTATCCCGAGATCGGAATGTGCCACTTTGAGCTCGAATGTGCACACTCGGTTTTAAGCACCATTGACAATAATCAATTTGCTTTCTATAAATTTTTAATTAAAATTTACAGTTCCGTATTTCAAAGAGAAATCCCAAATGGCTAATTTGTGCTTTTGAACAAAGTTATTAATTTTTTCCAAACAAAATATTTTTTTGGCACTGTATTTCATTGAAAAAAGAAAAGATTAATGCAGATAAATCCAAAGAATGCGATGATGTGCGCATTCGAGCGAAAAGTGGCACATTTCCGAGCGAGGGAGCAAATGAAGCGCGACGCGGAGCGGCGCGCTTCATTTTCCCGAGATCGGAATGTGCCACTTTGAGCTCGAATGTGCACACTCGGTTTTAAGCACCATTCACAATAATCAATTTGCTTTCTATAAATTTTTAATTAAAATTTACAGTTCCGTATTTCAAAAAGAAATCCCAAGTGGCTAATTTTGTGCTTTTGAACAAAGTTATTAATTTTTTCTAAACAAAATATTTTTTTGGCACTATATTTCAGTGAAAAAGAAAAGATTAATACGGACAAATCCAAAGAATGCGATGATGTGCGCATTCAAGCTCAAAGTGGCACATTTCCGAGCGAGGGGGGCAAATGAAGCGCGACGCGGAGCGGCGCGCTTCATTTTCCCTCGTTCGGAAATGTGCCACTTTGAGCTCGAATGTGCACACTCGGTTTTAAGCCTAATTCACATTAATTAATTTACTTTCTATAAATTTTCAGTTAAACTTTTAACTTCCCATGTTATATTCGCATATTCACTCACTTTTGACGACCACTGTACGTCGAGTGTGCAAGAAAAAATAATAATAACATAAAGTACTCGAGAAGCTCGTTAGATAATGTGAAGAATTTGCATGGGAAGCCTTTCTCTTGAATACGAAAATGTTTACACATTAAAAATGCAGTTAAAGTGTGAGCACTTTTACTAATGGCTAATTTTGTTGTTCTCCAACTAATTTTCGAGTTCAATAAAATTTACATTTTGAAAAAAAAAGGGACGTGCTAAGAGTTTTGTGTGTGTGTGTGGAATTAAATTAAAGAGGTTTTTTTTAAAAATTTTTATGGTTTTTTGTGAAGGTGGATTCTCGTGACCAAAACGGCTAAATCCGGTAATGATTGATCGTCTAATTTAAATTCTGCATATCCATTAGCGAGATGCGATTACACCTATTAGAAAACGAGGAATAAAGCCTTATTTGATTTCTTATTTTGTTAAATTTATCGTCGTCGACGGCTTTGTATTTGTCTTTGTGGATGCATAGAAATTAATAATAGACCACTTTTTAATAAATGTCAAATGGATGTCCTAAGGGCATACGCGAGTAATACGAAACTACTTTACTTTATTTATTGACATCAAATTCTACTGACCCCTATAACTACGCATTTAAATTGAAATTAAGTTTAACTTAAATCTTCTTCAAATCGAATCGGTAAAACGAATTAAAAGTTATTAGAATTTCGAGTGCCACGCACCTTTTTTCTAAGTAAATTATTATTTTTTTTAAGTTATCGTCGGCTGTTGTTTTAAGCTTTCTAATGATTCGGTTTTTCTTTGAGAAGGAAAATTTATTTTTTCAGATTTCACTTAAATAAATCGTCTGTCCCATTTTGAAAGACAGTAACAGCCGAATTTTGAAAATTAGATATTTTGGTATTTATTGTTCTTAATAGATTTTCGTATAAGCAGGCTCGCTTTTATTTTATTGAAATTATTTTCGGAAAAACAAATTATTTTAAAAATATGTTTTTTCCAATATTAGACAAAAATATTTTTCTTACAATGTTTGAAATATTTGTGAATTACATTTTAAAAACATTTCTTTTAATATTGTTAATAAATATTTTTTAACTATTTTAGAAACCTTTTTTTTTGCAAATATTACTCAAATAACATTTTAGAAATATTTTTAAAAAATATTTTAAACATATTGCAATTAAATATATTAGAAATAATAATAAAAAATATTGCTTCAGGATATTTTTGTTAATTATCCAGTTATTTAAGAAATACACGCTATTATATTATTTATATTATTATACGAATAATATATTATTTATTTTACAAGTATTTTTAAAAACTATAGTAAAAACAATTTTTGAAAAATCAATTAAAGACTTATAAGTACTGTCTTTTGAATTATTCAAAAAATAGATGATTAAATCTTCACTTTAGTAAGTGTTGTAAAATTTATATTTAATTTAATAATAATTATTTTACTCTAAATATTGATAAATTAGAAAATTATAATAATTAATTACAATTTTTTATCGTTTTCGCAATTCATGCTGTTCGAGGAAACTATGTATTGTCATTACTTTGAAAAATTGTATATATGGCTGTTCCTGGATTTTAAAATAGGACAGCCAAAATGTTTGAAAAGTCTCTTAATTTTCAAAACAATAATAATTGATTTTTATAATGCAAAGAAAAATCTGTTTAATAGTGTAAAACGTCCAGTGAATGACCGATTTCTTGCATCGAAAGCTATTTTGATGTAAAAAAAGTAGTAAACCAATTAATAAACCTAAAATAACGATTTCGGTTGAAATGGGATTTATTTTGGTTTATGAATCAATGAAAACATTATCGCAATTTGGTCATAAACTATGTAAAATTAACTACACACGGTACAAAATTAGTTTCCAGCAACTGACCACTTTCGACTAAAGAATGACCGGCTATAGCCTAGTGAATGACCGATTAATTAACTCGCTTATTAAAAACGGCTAATTCATAAAATTTATTGCAAAACATCATCGTACAATAACTAAAAAACTAAGATCCATCCCTACATCTGCAATAACACCCATAAAATCATCCACGCCACCCTCTTGGGAGATCCGTAAACCGATAGTTACACAAAATAAACTACAATCTGCTCGAGATTAAACGTTCGAGATTATAATTACGCCGATAGGATCGCTTTTAAAGGGGTCCTCAAACCCTTTTACGATTGATTCTGGTTCACCTTTTAATTTGGCGCTTTGTTGCCTTTTCAAGGGTTGGGCCATCAAAAATAATAAAATTACAGAGTCGCACTCGTCAAACTTTGTCGTTCTTTGTCATTAAAGTAGAAGTGCACCAAATTTAATCTACCGCTGTCATAAAGGACACAATGGATTTTAATTTGGCGTCGGAAACAACACGTTTTCAATTTACAAATGAGATCGATAAAACCAAACAATTTTTCACGTCATTCATTAACAAAAAAAAAATCGTTTTAACGCCGCAATCGTCGAGCTCGCCGTAAAATCTTGATGGGTGTTCTCGGGACTTTAATGCGTTGTTTTTTTTTCGTAACTAAGCGGACGGGGATGCTTTCAATTAGGGTCCTTGAAAATTTAATCCGACGCCCAACAATGCGCTTAATTTTGTAAAGGATCAACAAAGATCGTTTAGCCGGAAACGCGCGCCGCTTCTTGTCATAATTTTGGAAGCATCGCCGAGAGGATATCCGGCCCGACACATTTAGTGCTCTTGGAATACTAATGGGGTGAGTCGAGGAGCATCCCTCTTTTAAACGGAATCAGCGTAGTGCATCTTTTTGATTTTATTAAGGAAACATAAAGCTCGACGGAAAGATGGTAGTAATGGGGGGACGTGGCGCGTTTGTGTTTTGATAGCGGACGGCGGTTCCCTACTAATTTTGTTAGTAATAAAATTTCTGAAAAACAACAATGAACAATGCCGGTGCTTATCATCGACAACTATTACCATTCTGAATGGCTGCAATCGACCGTGGAATTGTACTCGGGCGTAGAATTTATGGCCTAAATTAAATTAAAGCTGTTCCGACATTCTTTTATTGGAGGTTCCTTTAAAAGTTTCGTGGCCCGCTTGTTCGAAATCGTTTTTAAGGTAGTTCGCACGTAAATTGATTTTTTTTACTAATTTGATGAAATTCACATATGATATGGAGCTCAAGGTCATTTTTTTTTATTTATTCTTCCGTGTACTAGGTGGGGTATAACTAACGTGGACAATTTGTTTTTGTTAAAACGGGACGTTTGGTAATGGAGCTTAAAACCGAGTGTGCACATTCGAGCTCAAAGTGGCACATTCCGATCTCGGGAAAATGAAGCGCGCCGCTCCGCGTCGCGCTTCATTTGCTTCCCTCGCTCGGAAATGTGCCACTTTTCGCTCGAATGCGCACATCATCGCATTTTTTAGATATGTCTGCATTATTCTCTTCTTTTTTCAATTAAATATAGTCCCAAGAAAATATTTTGTTTGGATCTCGGGAATTTTTCAATATCGGGTTCGTCGCTTCTCGGCCTTAGAGTCGCCAAGCGAGGGTGTTTTAAAAAAAATCATATCTCCGGTCCTGATTGTCGGAATCGGACGAATTTTTTTTTAAATTAAAGCCGAAAGAATGAATCTTCTAGTAATATAAATAGATGTAAAGAAATCGTTACGCCAAAAGTTCTAAAAGTATTTTTTTTAAACTACACCTATATAAATCAATTAACAAGAAGTTTCGTGTAATATTTTTTTTTCAAATTATATCTTAGAATCTGAACATCGGATTTTTACTATTTTATTTTAATGAAATCCGAAAGAATGAATTTTATTGTGAATGGTGCTTAAAACCGAGTGCGCACATTCGAGCTCAAAGTGGCACATTCCGATCTCGGGAAAATGAAGCGCGCCGCTTCGCGTCGCGCTTCATTTGCCTCCCTCGCTCGGAAATGTGCCACTTTTCGCTCGAATGCGCACATCATCGCATTTTTTAGATATGTCTGCATTATTCTCTTCTTTTTTCAATTAAATATAGTCCCAAGAAAATATTTTGTTTGGATCTCGGGAATTTTTCAATATCGGGTTCGTCGCTTCTCGGCCTTAGAGTCTCCAAGCGAGGGTGTTTTTAAAAAAATCATATCTCCGGTCCTGATTGTCGGAATCGGACGAATTTTTTTTTAAATTAAAGCCGAAAGAATGAATCTTCTAGTAATATAAATAGATGTAAAGAAATCGTTACGCCAAAAGTTCTAAAAGTATTTTTTTTAAACTACACCTATATAAATCAATTAACAAGAAGTTTCGTGTAATATTTTTTTTTCAAATTATATCTTAGAATCTGAACATCGGATTTTTACTATTTTATTTTAATGAAATCCGAAAGAATGAATTTTATTGTGAATGGTGCTTAAAACCGAGTGCGCACATTCGAGCTCAAAGTGGCACATTCCGATCTCGGGAAAATGAAGCGCGCCGCTTCGCGTCGCGCTTCATTTGCCTCCTCGCTCGGAAATGTGCCACTTTTCGCTCGAATGCGCACATCATCGCATTTTTAGATATGTCTGCATTATTCTCTTCTTTTTCAATTAAATATAGTCCCAAGAAAATATTTTGTTTGGATCTCGGAATTTTTCAATATCGGGTTCGTCGCTTCTCGGCCTTAGAGTCTCCAAGCGAGGGTGTTTTTAAAAAAATCATATCTCCGGTCCTGATTGTCGGAATCGGACGAATTTTTTTTTAAATTAAAGCCGAAAGAATGAATCTTCTAGTAATATAAATAGATGTAAAGAAATCGTTACGCCAAAAGTTCTAAAAGTATTTTTTTTAAACTACACCTATATAAATCAATTAACAAGAAGTTTCGTGTAATATTTTTTTTTCAAATTATATCTTAGAATCTGAACATCGGATTTTTACTATTTTATTTTAATGAAATCCAAAAGAATGAATTTTATTGTGAATGGTGCTTAAAACCGAGTGCGCACATTCGAGCTCAAAGTGGCACATTCCGATCTCGGGAAAATGAAGCGCGCCGCTTCGCGTCGCGCTTCATTTGCCTCCCTCGCTCGGAAATGTGCCACTTTTCGCTCGAATGCGCACATCATCGCATTTTTTAGATATGTCTGCATTATTCTCTTCTTTTTTCAATTAAATATAGTCCCAAGAAAATATTTTGTTTGGATCTCGGAATTTTTCAATATCGGGTTCGTCGCTTCTCGGCCTTAGAGTCTCCAAGCGAGGGTGTTTTTAAAAAAATCATATCTCCGGTCCTGATTGTCGGAATCGGACGAATTTTTTTTTAAATTAAAGCCGAAAGAATGAATCTTCTAGTAATATAAATAGATGTAAAGAAATCGTTACGCCAAAAGTTCTAAAAGTATTTTTTTTAAACTACACCTATATAAATCAATTAACAAGAAGTTTCGTGTAATATTTTTTTTTCAAATTATATCTTAGAATCTGAACATCGGATTTTTACTATTTTATTTTAATGAAATCCAAAAGAATGAATTTTATTGTGAATGGTGCTTAAAACCGAGTGCGCACATTCGAGCTCAAAGTGGCACATTCCGATCTCGGGAAAATGAAGCGCGCCGCTTCGCGTCGCGCTTCATTTGCCTCCCTCGCTCGGAAATGTGCCACTTTTCGCTCGAATGCGCACATCTTCGTCTTTATTATAGTAGTATAATTTACCGTGCGCTCCTTCAAATCAAAAATATTAATTTAATTTAGTAAATATCGATTTTATTTTCGAAAAACGTATTTACCATAGCAATGAGTGAAAGGGAGCGAGAAGATACGATAATCTTGTCAATGCAAGTGAGAGGGAACGATTAAAATTATTCAATTAATTTTTCGTGTAATTGATTGGTCTAAATTTTTGCGAATCATTAAGAAATTGCCGTGAAATTAATTGGTATTTCAATAAGGAGGCAAGAATGAATTTTTTGTTAGGTTTTTTTAATATTCGGTATCGTAATTGACACGTGAATTGGAATTTAGTACTCAAGAAAAGACTCAATAGTTTATAAGTTAAGTTTTTTTATTTTTATTAATAAAAGTCTATTCTAACGCATAAATAGATTTGTGTTTTACTTAAACCTATTCATTGTTGGTTATTAAAATATATTTTCTATCATTTAACTGTCATAAGGTACAGTTAGCCAAAATGCAAATTACCACTACAGCAGTGTAACTTATCTGAAACTGTTTAACTCTTTTCACTCCTAAGTGTAATTGTTGCTAGTGTAACGGGCACGGTGATCGAGTGTAAAGCCGTGATAGACGTACATTAATCAAGCGCGAGATACTCATGCGACCATGAGATATTGAGTAAGCGGATATATCTCAATATCTCTTAAGCCACGACTAACTAGAGGTTTCTATCTGAGTTACCTTGAATTCGCCATATCTCTCTAGAGGAGATTTATCTCGAATACTCTAGAAGCCATTTCGATAGATACCACGACACATATATAAACTCCGCGGTACTCCTACACGGCAGTCTAAGTCAACAGTTGTACGTGAATGTCAATGTTCTTAACTCCGCTCGGTGAATTTACAAGTGAGCGCTATCGCTATCGGTATAAATGTAAACAACATACGAGTGTCAATCGTTTAAATAAATATACGAGTGTAAATAAATTAGTTAGTGAATTAGAATCGTAAGTTAGTTAGTTAGTAAATAAATAATTATTAAGTGTTAGTGTTTAAGTTATTGGTAAAGAAGAATTTGTTTATTATTTGTGTTAATAAATTGTAATTGTAAATTAAGTGGCCAACTGTGTGTTATTATTCACAACCCGAGTACGAACCGCTTTTGCTCTCGTTGGAAATTGGATTTGGATTGGGAAATCCGTTACACTATTAATATCATAAAAATGACGATAATATTTGTAAAAAACATGGTAAAATCGTTTTAATTTGTTGTTTATTGTTTTAGCACCTCAAAAGTAATCTATATGAAGTCACAAAAAATGAATTATTAATTAATACTCCACATTTGTAAACAGTTTCATATTAATTTTAAAATAGATTAATTTTATCTTTAAATAAAGTCGATTTCCGTCAATATTCATTTAAAATTAATAATCAATAATCAAAAATAAATAATTAATAATAAAAAACATAAGTTTTTAAAAGATTGCAAAACTGAACGCTAGAAAATGTACAGAAAGGGCATTTGGACCTACCCCTACTGAAAAAACGGTAAATCATCTTAAAAATAGATGTGTTGGTAACTGTAAAGTTGAATATTTTTGTACTAAAAGACCTCTATTAGGCATCCTGAATGAGTATGCTGGGGTGGTGATTTTCAATTGGGGCGATTGTACAATTTTGTAGATTTTTATATCATTTTATGTTCGGAGTATGGCAAACCCCACCTAGTATGGCATGTTACATTTAGTCACCTAGTATGCGAAAGGTTAAAATAATGCAAGTTTTTGACCGATTAATTAAGTGGTACATAATTAACACTAGAATTAAAAAAAATATATAATTATATATAAAAAATGCTCCGATATAATTAAATGTAATTTATATATAATTGTCTTCCGTTGGCCAAATTTGAATCTCATAGAAATTTAGATAAAAAATAACCTATGCCATTTTTCGGCCCGTGAAGTGTATCTGGGCAAAAAATTACGTTAATATAATTATTTATAATCAATTATCTACAATTATATATAATTCTATGGGACCATTTTTTATTATTATACATAATTTTTCCCAGGCCTGCAATAGGTCAGACATATATATAAAAAAGAATTTTTAAAAAATCATTATGTTGTAAAACGAAACGTTAGAAATTTTTTTTTATCGATTTATTAAATTAAAAAGATATAAATATTCAAACTCATTTTTTTTCAAAATTACACACGTGGTGGGAGAACGGACAAAAAAGCATGCAAAAATCATTCATTGGAGAAGAGATAGAGGAAGACTAATTACAAGATGGTATTACGACATAAAAAAGATTGCTGTGTGAAAATAAACAAGCACAGCACAGAAGAGGGACAAGTGAAGAATGAGAAGGGAAGCCTATGTCTAATTCTGAACTCAAAAAAAAATTACAAAAGAGAGAGAAGAGATGGTTTCAGAAAACAAAAATTGTTCAGACGACTCTTTATAAGAATATTAATCGACGTTTATTCTAAAACATAATATCCAAACAATAAAATAAATTAGCAATGAAACACATACTAAATGAGCCCGATTTCTTTTAAGAGGATATGGAGACGTTGCTATTTTGCCTTTTGCGGAAAAATTAAAATGTAAATTTCGCAAAATTCTGTAAATTGTGGACATATTGCATACAAAATTTTATTGTGTCGCGTATCACCCGGTTAAGTCTCAGTACGTATTTGTTTGACACCCCTGTATACACAAATCATAATATATCTACGATACATGTATAGAGTATTCGGTATAAGCATTTCCACATTTAGTTTCTTTTAAAGTGTGTTTTATGTATAAATATTTTTATGTATTAAGTACACTCTCAGACAAAAATGAAATACTCGACCATTCAATATATTAAACTTTTTGTACTCACTGTACGTGCGTACTTTTGGCTCCGATTGTCACGAGTGAACCACCTTAAATAACATACCTCAAAAATTCTCGTCTATATCTCAAAAGACTTTAAGTTCAAAAAGAGTTAAATTAACAAATTTAAAAAATAATAACTGGAAATGGAGTTGGTCGTAATCGATTTTTCGGGGGGCCATAGAAATCAGAAAACGTTACACAAATGAAATAATTAAGTAAATCGAAAACGAACCCTTTCAATGCAATTTTCCATTTAATTAAGTAGCTCTTGATTGCCTCCTTAGCTCATAAAAAGCGAACACATAAAGTTGCACAATAGTAATTAAGTACTCCAATAACGAAGATACTAAATAATAGGTTTCCCCATGCGAGCTGCATTATGCAACTGGAGAGAATTAGCGATTTTTGTAATTCAAATAATATGTAAGGAGAAGTGAAAAAATTAACGAGCTTTTTGCCTGTTAATTAAACGTTGCGAAATTGCACGGTTTGAGACTAATAAATTTAACAAGAAGCAGGAAGGAAAATTGATGGCTAATAAAATAAAATACATATATCACCGAGGAAAGTGAATGCCGAGCAAATTCGCAATGTTTTACTATTACAATGTAAAGGCGACATTCGTAATGCGAATTAATTGATGTAATTACCTGAAATATACTGCGAACAGACCCGTAGAAACAGAGCGTGATAACAGGACTGATAGTTCCGCTTATTTAGAAATAACTTTATTTATGTTCCCGACTTATTTCAAATTTGTAGGAAAAAAATCGGACTATGATCAAAACTATTTCGCGTCGAATAATCATTAATTATATTGTGCAACGAAAGCATGCAGGTGAATGGATAATAAAGAATTATCGCTATAAATAAGTATAATTCTGCGGATATCTATGCTAACAATATTAATACTTAATTTTTGCATAAAGAACGGAATTACACGTTTGTTGTATTTTTCGCGTAAAACAATCATTTATATAGTCATTGCATTTTCCTTGAAATTTTTTATTTATTAAAAAATTCCGAGTAAAAAAAAATGGAAACAAAGCCAAGTGCAAAAACCTCGATTAACAACAGGACGAGAATTTTGCATAAATCTAATAAAATTTAACGCTATTAACTTCTTAAGATAATTTGTTTGGGTCTGCGATGCCCACCTAAAAATTAACTTTAATATCGAGCCGTCTGCTTGCTCACTCCATTAATTTTAATTTTTTTTTGGTTTAGTTTTATAAGCAAAAATAATTCATGAAAAGATCATTGCAGAGAGATTCATAATAGAGGAAGCTTGTGTTTAATTCTACACCAACGATCTTTCTTTCTCAAATAAATAGATTAATATTTATTTTTTATTGCTTGATTGCATTTTGGAAATTATGTGTGACAAAAAAAAAAGCAAATCGTTGGGTGCACTTATGTACACGCGTTTGACTAATAAGAGGAAGCTTAGGTAGGTGATTTTTTTTTTAAATAATTAAAGATTAATTACAAGTGAGACTCTTCGAACCCGTTTTTCACGAGAATTTTAAATGGCACGCCTATGGTTTTTTGAACCCAACCGAAGCCGAAAAGTTTGGCGGATCCGAATTTGTATAGTTTTTAAACATCCGTCCACAAATAACGGCGCTACAATTTTTTAATTAAACTTTGTGCTACAAAATAAGACCAAAATTTCAACCCTTAATTACTCGAAAATTAACATTGCGCCCTATGCCGATTTTGCACGTGTCTTATGGAAAACAGTCTTAGGATTCCGAATCCGGGTCGTTTTTAATGATCGGATCCAAAATGAGGGCGCTACGATCGTTTTTCTGAGTCGAAGTGTATTTTTTTCGATTTACAGTGGAAACTCGGTTATCCGGACTAATTATTGTTGCAGCTAATTCGGATAATCGAAAATTTGGTTAATTGAATGTATAGAAAAAACGAAATTTAGCTATATATAATGTGACGATACTTCCTGTTTGGAATGGGATTGTTCCGTTTTCAGATCATTTGTCCCGTTGTCCCCAAGCAATTATTCGGGACGCCAAAATGTCCCTTTTTCAAAAAATTATCAATTACGATAACGATTATTAAGAATTTCATTTTTGTCTCCTTATTTAAATACAAATTAATTTCGCAATGATAAAAGTAAAAAATTCTGAAAAATAAGCGAAGCCCAAAGTAGACATTTTGAGAGCGCAACTACGGTTTTAGAATTACTTGAATTTTTTTAAGTTAAATTGATCATTGTTAATCGTGGCGAAAAACGGAGTGTGCACATTCGAGCTCAAACTGGCACATTCCGATCTCGGGAAAATGAAGCGCGCCGCTCCGCGTCGCGCTTCATTTGCCTCCCTCGCTCGGAAATGTGCCACTTTTCGCTCGAATGCGCACATCCTCGTATTTATTGAATTTTGTCTATTCAACTTTCTTCCAAATCAATAAATTTAATATTAAATCGATTATATATTCGAAAAACGTATTTTTACCATAGCAATGAGTGGGAGCGAGCGAAAAGATACGACAAATTTATAAGTACGAGTGAGAGGGAACGATGTTATCTAATATATGGTCTATTTTATTGTGAATCATGCTTAAAACCGAGTGTGCACATTCGAGCTCAAAGTGGCACATTCCGATCTCGGGAAAATGAAGCGCGCCGCTCCGCGTCGCGCTTCATTTGCCTCCCTCGCTCGGAAATGTGCCACTTTTCGCTCGAATGCGCACATCTTCGTATTAATTGGATTCGACTATATTAATAACAAATCCAGATTTTCTATTCGGAAAAAGTTTTCGCTTCTTCTTTCTTACAAATAATATTAATCAAGGGGGCACAGGCACACCCAATTGGAATTTTGAAAAAATTGTTGGTTTTTTTCATTTTTAAACGTAAAATATTTCAAAAGTATTCTCTGCAAATTTGCGATAAATCGGACTATTATTTATGGAGATAAATAACTTAGAATGGAGTCGTCTCTAATACATAAAAGTAGGCTGGTAGTGGTAGCTTTTCGTTTTAACTTATATTATATTATACCTACATATACCATTAAAAATAGTCATTTCTTGAGTGCAAAATGGATAAAAAAGTGACTAGACAAGTGAGAAAAAATCGAACAATCTATAAGTCACGAAACAAGAAAAGAAAACAGTCTTTCAATTCAAAAACTCAAAACTTTAAAAGCGTTTTTCTCGAAACCATGTTTTCGAAGTCAGTGATCACTAACTTGAGAACGGCTTACCAGATCAGTTTGAAATCTTTCTCACTTATTCTATATATAATTGTCCTCCGGATGGACGAAGAATTGTTTTTTGACGATTATTTTTTTATAGTTGAAAATGTTAGTGAAATTTTGGTCGAATAAACAACTTTGAATTTCAACATCCGCTATTTTTCGAAAAATCTTAATTTTTTAAATCCCTTCGTATATCCGCAGCATTATGTGATTAAATAATGATCCTTTTTTTTTTTTTTGATTTTACATGATCCAGTGACGAGCTGCAGTGATCACGGCAAAACCCTTGTTTTTTTTAAACCCCTCGCAAATTACAGGTAATCCACATATTTCTCAATATTTAGTCTTAAAAAATTTATCATATCTTCTTGAAATACATATCTTTCACGTGGAAAAATATTTGTTATTAATTATTTTAATATGTGGCCAAAAAAAATTCTAAAAACAGCTTTTTTTGGATCTTCCAACTAGGTCTGCCTCCCTTAAATCAATCAGAACTAAATGTACTACTTCTTGTTTTTTTTTAATTAAAAATGAAAGTAGGGTATTTTTACGAAAAACTACATTTCTAATTTAGTACTTTTAAACTAGACTAGATAGGAGACTTCATCGTACATGAATAAAAAATACTTTAACCTTTTTTGAATTTTACTCTTATTTCCTAACCTTGTTTTAATATAACCAACCCAAGTAATTCTAAAAATTTGATGCATCTACTGGCACATCTGAGATATCACTTTCATCCAGCCTAAACAGCGTACCGTTGTCAGAGATTGTTTTAGTCTATAATCTGTAGAATACTTTTCGATTTTTTTCTAGCTTTTCTTTGTTCCCGAGGTATCATTTCTTTGATATTCTTTCTTTGGCCTTTTTCTTTTTTTTTCAAATATCTTAATCTTTCTTTTTCTTTATATTCAGCTATTTTAATTGGGTCATTTTTAATTGTACTTAAAGAAGCCTTTTTATTTTGTCTTTTTCTTTTCAATATTTCTTCTCTAGTTAATTTTCTTTTAACCGGTGCCATGGTGTTTTAATCTGATATAAGTATAAGAAATGTTTGAGATAAAAAAAGCTCTGTGATAAAAATCATCAATACCACGGTAATACGTCAGTTCTCTGTCAAAACTTCGGACATAGAACTGACGACACGGAATTGCTGAATGAGGCACAATTTTAAGATTATAATTTAAAGTAAAATTTCTACCGGTATTTGTCATTAATAGGATGATATATTTTAACAAATCACATTTTGTCAAGGTACAGACGTTTTGAACATTTAAAGTGTTATTTTACAAACTCGCTTTCAAAAAAATACATCCCAAATTAGGTGAGCAGGCAAAAGGACCATTGGTTTTTTGGAATGTAATGAAATATTTGCAAAAAATGATTAAATTCTTTCTCTATTGAATGATGACATCAAGTTGCCCAACTTTTGTAGAATCACCCATATAAATATTTTTTCATATTTAAAAATTGAATTAATCTATAAATGAAGTCTAATTACACCAGTGTATACAAAATGTGCCTTAAAACTGATTTGTTTATAATTTTTACAAAAATGAAAATTACCCAAAAATATTTGGAGGCATTAATTTTGACATATAAATCTTCAACAATATGCAAAAGATGATATAAAATCAACTAGTTTATTTTTAGTGGCCCACTTCAGAAAATTTGATACATATACAATTTTAATTAATAAAAAATGCGAATTAGTAAACATTTGAAAGTACACCCGAAAATATATTTTTTAAGCTCGCTACAAATAGGCGTGCGGAAGAGCACCACGATAACTTATCGAAAGGAATAAAATATCTAACCTGTTTCAAACAAAAAATAGATCTAATTTATTCGACTTTTAATTTTTTGAATTGAAGAATAAAATAATAATATAGGCAAATCCGATAAATACGAAGATGTGCGCATTCGAGCGAAAAGTGGCACATTTCCGAGCGAGGGAGGCAAATGAAGCGCGACGCGGAGCGGCGCGCTTCATTTTCCCGAGATCGGAATGTGCCACTTTGAGCTCGAATGTGCACACTCGGTTTTAAGCACGATTACGAAGCGTCCGGTTTTAACAGGAAAAAACTTGGTCAAATTGTTAGGTATATGTTTACAAAAAAAGGCAACAAATATTAATCACTAAATAAAACAGTCGCACATTATCTTAAAATGAACAAAGCATTGAGGTTTTACTGTATTTAGTTTTCTCGAAAATTTTGGGGGTTGGAGGGGGAGCAGGGAGGAATGGCTCCGGCTATGTCAGTTTGGCGTCCATAGGAACGCCCCGCGAAAATTTAAATCAAATCCATTACTCAAAATTTACTCAAAAAAAGTAAAGGGGTTTATCTATGTTTTCTCTCCATTTTTTACAGATTGTTTGGAAACCGCTGAACTAAATATTGTAGATTAAAGCCGCCTACATAAGTTTTGTGGTCTTCGTAATCTCGGCATAATAAGTTGGGATCACGACCCTTGCTCGTCTACCAACGCACGTCCAAAAATGCCGAAGAATTTTAAACATAATCTTCGACAAGGTGCGAATTGCCGATTCGCGAATGGGCTATTTGCAAATGCATAAGTAACGAAACCTGTAGCGTGTTATTTATTTCGGCGCAAAGCATTAATTTAAAAAATATACGTTTGATGCATATTTTATGGTCGGAAAAGTAATTTAAACCCCATCAGCAAATAAGTACTGTAAACGGCATGCAATGCTGCAGTTGGAAAATATTTATGGCCCGATATAAAACTAGAACAGTAATAAATATCTATTTAAAAGTTACACATTTAATCTGGTTCATTGTTTAAATACCCAAGAGACGGGTTACTCTTCTGATTTATGTATTTACATACTTGTAAAATGTTCGTGCACTGTGGTTGCTTACGCTTATTACACCGACGTTATAACTATCATAATTTAGGGGGATGGGAAATCCTAGCTTAGCATAAGGGCGCATTGTTGCCGAAACGATGAGGGTGAATTTTTACGCTTTGCCATGTAAGTAAGTGTTATAAAAACGGATTACGTGCCTTGTAATCTTTATATGCCTCTTCCTCTCGTGAAATAATAAATTTTGCAGCTGCTTATTACACGTGTAATAGTAAACTTATTTCATTTCGAGAGTGACATTAACAAGGAATAGTTTTGAATTTATTTGAAGGATAGCCGAGCTTCTAAATCAATCAGATGTCTGTTTTTCTTCGCCGAGGCATCACTCATGCGTCACAGACCTGATTTTCAGGCAAATTTTACCTTTTCACATTTCCTTTTGGCGAGAAGAAGTAGAAAGTAATATTATAAAACAGGATTTTTTAAAATCGCAAATTTCAGGAAACTGTTATTTAGAGGTTGTTTATTGAAGTTTATAATATACTAGAAAAATAATTAAAAAATTCTAACTACCCCTAAACAAGCAGGACAGGTATTAAACCAACTGGAACTGTTAAATTTTTGATCCATCCTATGTTCGAAAATGCCATTTTTTTAAATGTATAAATTTCGAAAAATTATTACATGTAAGTTATTTAATAGAGTTTTCAATATGTCAGAAAAATAATTAAAAAATTCTAGCTACCCCCAAAAAAGCAGGGCAGCTATTAAACCAACTAAAACTGTAAAATTTTTGATCTTTCCTATGTTCAAAGTTGCAATTTTTAAAATTTTGAAATTTCGGAAATATATAGCATGTAAGTTATTTATAAGAGTTTTCAATAAGCTAGAAAAATAATTAAAAAATTCTAGCTACCCCTAAACAAGCAGGACAGCTATTAATTCAACTAAAACTGTAAAATTTTTGATCTCTGCTATGTTCAAAGATGCAATTTTTTAAATTTACAAAGGGAAATAATTTTATGCAAGTTATTTATTAGAGTTTTCAATATGCTAGAAAAATAATTAAAAAATTCTAACTACCCTTAAACTAGCAGGGCAGCTATTAAACTAACTAAAACTGTTAAATTTTTGATCTTTTCTATGTTCAAAGATGCAATTTTTAAAATTTTCAAATTTGGGGAATATATTTCGTGTAAGTTATTTATTAGAGTTTTCAATATTCCAGAAAAACAATTAAAAAATTCTAGCTACCCCTAAACAAGCAGGTCAGCTATTAAACCGAACTAAAAGTGTTAAATTTTTGATCTCTGCTATGTTCAAAGATGCAATTTTTTAATTTACAAATTTGGGAAAATTGTGATATGCAAGTTATTTATTAGAGTTTTCAATATGTCAGAAAAATAATTAAAAAATTCTAGCTACCCTTAAACAAGCAGGGCTGCTATTAAACCAACTAAAACGGTTAAATTTTTTATCTTTCCTATGTTCAATGATGCAATTTTTTAAATTTCCAAATTTGGGAAAATTATTTCATGCAAGTTATTTAATATAGTTTTCAATATGTCAGAAAAATAATTAAAAAATTCTAACTACCCTTAAACAAGCAGGGCAGCTATTAAACTAATTAAAACTGTTAAATTTTTGACCTTTCCTATCTTGAAAGATGCAGTTTTTAAAATTTTTAGATTTGGGAAAATTTTTGCACGTATATTATTTACTACAGTTTTTAATAAACCACAAAAATAATTAAAAAATTCTAAGTACCCCTAAACAAGCAGGAGAGCTATTAAACCAAGTAAAACTGTTAAATTTTTGATCTCTGCTATGTTCAAAGATGCAATATTTAAAATTTTTAGATTTGGGAAAATTATTGCACGTAACTTATTTATTAGTGTTTTCAATAAGCCAGAAAAATAATTAAAAATTTTTAACTACCCCTAAACAAGCAGGACAGCCATTAAACGAACTAAAACTGTTAGACTTTTGATTTTTGGCTATATTCAAAAATTCTTTTAGAAAATTAAATTTTTATATGTCTATGAAAATCAGCATTTATAAAATTACTCTCCAAGGAACAATTTTATTATAAAGTGAATTTCTTCATTAGTAATTGAATTGTGTTATCAACGATTTTCAGGAATTTTTAAATATATTTCATAATAATCTAAATACATATCTATAAAGGACACGAACCCAACCGATTTTCGTAGACCTACCCATTTATTAAATTTGTCGATTGCTTTACAAATAAAACTAATGAATTTTCATTTCAGATCAAAGGAGAAGTCGCAACATTGGTAGATCGTTATTTTGGAGACTTGTACGAAAATTACAAACATTCCAAAAAGTGCTTAGTTCGCCAAGCAAGAGATTTACTGGTTTGCGAGTATCGCGGCTCCTTGCAGCGCTTCGAAAGTGAATTTTGCATTCCGGCCGCCAAATTACTGCAACATCTTAAGGTAAAAATTATTTCTTGCACACAATTTAAAACAACAACCACCAAGCTCGTTATTATTTCGACTAACTTTGCACAATTTCAATTGCGCCGCAAATTTTATGTAACTTTAATTGACGGCTTGCAAATGAGTATTTTCAACTCGTACGACCATGTTGAAAACCGTTGTAATAGAATGTTCGTTTTCTGCTGTATGTGTGTGACATTTCCGATATACGCGATTTATTTATTTGCATAGCGCTTACAAAAATTTCGTAGTAAGTAGCAAAGAGGTGCGGTTGACGTGCTTTTTTCCAGCACACAAAAAACCTAACAAAGACGCCTTTATAAATTATTTAATTCTCCCCTGCGTGTGGAGCTTTTAAAGGTGGTTATTTTTTTTTTTATACAAAGAGCCCTCCCGTCGCGAGGACTTTTAGACCCACAAAAATAAATAACAAGTGTTGTATTTGTTACACCTCTAATTCAGTGTTTTACAGATTAAAATCGTCAGATAATACAAAGAAACCATAGGTGGTCCGTGTCGTATACCTTTTTAAAGTCTCTTCGGCCACTCATTAAATTTATCTCCCTTTCCTAGTTTTTTTGAAATAAAATCGCTAGTGCCTTTGATTTAAACTAATGCCCGAATGAAAGGGACACGAAACCTAATCTCGAAAGTGGAGCGACCTCGGGAATAACTCAAAAACTTCCACCCCATCTTATTTTTTTTAATGTCTTTCAATTCGAGCGCAATAATTTATATCACGTTTTTAGTTGTGGGATGTCTCGTTCCACGAACCTTTAATAAATAAAACGGACGTATTTTGACAGGCCTGATACACATAGAGAAGGGCTCTCAGAAGAACATTGTAACAGGTTGCTGGTCTGTTTACTTTTTTTATACACCGAAAAATATGATGTTTAAACAACACTCCCGGGAAAGTTAAGAGATAACTCGCGCCCGTTTTGTATCTATATTGCCCCATAAAGGGCTTGGGGTTGTTTTTTTTTTCGAGCTCGAAGCGCTAATTAAAATTTGGAACGACTTCGGCAAACGGGGGAATGTTTTTATAACATTTGGAGGTTTGCATAGGATTACTTTCAAAGTCGCATTTTCTACAATTTCTCTTTTAAGAAATCTCGTAAGAGATGTAAACAAAATATTTAAAATTTTACTTAATAATCTTTAAACGTAGCTTCAAGGTTGCTCGGTGTGGGTGGTTGTTAGATTGCACTTGTATCTTAAAGTCAATAAGTGTCAGGAAATGAAATAACTTTCCATTTAAAGAAGCGCGCATTTGTGTATAAATAGTACGGCTACTTGACGCAGTGGTTTCTAAACTTCGTGAAATTTAATTCTGGGGTCTTCCCAATGTACAATCGGCCCAATTGAAAATCACCACCCCAGAAGTAACGCTGGCTGCCTAAGCAAGCACTTTTTCAGAACCGAGCTACGATTTTTCAAAGTGGAAATTTAGAACCCATTTTTTTCGGGAATTACAAATGGCACGCCTATGATTTTTTGGGCCTATCCGAAGCCAAAAAGTCTGGCGAATCCTGATCTGTATAGTTTTTAAAGGTCCGTCCACAAATAACACCGCTACAATTTTTTTAATGTATACTTTTGGGATACAAAAATAAGACCAAAACTTCAACCCTTAATTACTCGAAAAATTAACATTTTTTAGCTTGACAGTACAAATTGTAGCTTATAATTAAATTAATTTTTTGAAAAACAAAAATTTTTAATATCTTGAGGCGTCCTACCAATTTTTAAAATTGATAATGAATTTAAAATTTTATTTTAAAAGAAAATTTTTTTTACAGTGTAGTTGAGGGAACTTCAAATTGGTGTTGTCATATTTTTACGCCAACCTGTGGTAAACTCCACAACATTTGTTGCTATAGCAACTACAAATTATTTTCCGTATAGATATTCCTATTTTTAAACGAATAACAATAAATTATGAACAAATTTATAGAAAATTCCAGTTTTAAGAATCGATTTTAGAAGAAAAAAAAATAGAGCGTTAGAAGTTATACTTCTTTGGTCTACTAAATTAAAGATAACCACGTATATTGTTTACCTTGCGTTTGTGTATAGGTTCCAGAGAAAACCGTTCAAATGGAATTTATAATTTTTTGTATTTAACATTATCGTTAAAAGCCGAGTGTACAATTTGGTCTCGGAAAAATAAATATGCCCATATAAGGTACCGGAGGGTAATAAGGCGCACCAGGTAATAAAGTCCAGAAGGCATTAAATAAAAACTATAATCGAAATCGCTTATTTAGTGCCATCGGCGAGCGAGAAAAATCTAAAACATATCATCTCCGGGTTAGAAAATTTTCTGGGTTTCAATTAACGCGGCAAACCTCGATTTAGTGAATCTACCTCAATATAAAAATATAAAAAATTGTAGGATGGGCTGAAAAAATTTTTTTAGCTTGACAGTACGAGCTTATAATTAAATTAATTTTTTGAAAAAAAAATTTTTAATATCTTGAGGCGTCCTATCAATTTTTAAAATTGATAATGAATTTAAAATTATAATTTTAAAAGAATTTTTTTTTACAATGTAACTACATTTTCAACTGAGGGAACTTCAAATTGGTGTTGTCATATTTTTACGCCAACCTCTGGTAAACTCAACCACATTTGTTGCTATAGCAACTACAAGTTATTTTTGTGTACATATTCCTATTTTTAAACGAATAACAATAAATTATGAACGAATTTATAGAAAATTCTAGTTTTAAGAATCGATTTTAGAAAAAAAAAACGGAGCGTTAGAAGTTATACTTCTTTGGTCTACTAAATTATATATGTATATTATATATATTGCGTTTGTGTATAGGTTTCAGAGAAAACCCGCATAAATGGAATTCATATTTTTTTTATTGTACTTTTTCGTTAAAAGCCGAGTGTACAATTTGTTCCCGGAAAAATAATTATGTCCATATACTATATGTCGTTTTCGTTGGGTACATTATTTTTTTCTTTTTAATTCTGTAAATTATTGTAAACAAATTCAATAAATATGAGGATGTGCGCATTCGAGCGAAAAGTGGCACATTTCCGAGCGAGGGAGGCAAATGAAGCGCGACGCGGAGCGGCGCGCTTTATTTTCCCGAGGTCGGAATGTGCCACTTTGAGCTCGAATGAGCACACTCGGCTTTAAGCACCATTCACAATAATCAATTGACTTTCTATACATTTTTAATTAAAATTTACAGTTCCGTATTTCAAAAAGAAGGCCCAAATGGCCAATTTTGTGCTTTTGAACAAAGTTATGAATTTCTTCCAAACAAAATATTTTTTTGGCACTATATTTAATTGACAAAAAAAAATATTAATGCAGACAAATCCAAAGAATGCGAAGATGTGCGCATTCGAGCGAAAAGTGGCACATTTCCGAGCGAGGGAAGCAAATGAAGCGCGACGCGGAGCGGCGCGCTTCATTTTCCCGAGATCGGAATGTGCCACTTTGAGCTCGAATGTGCACACTCGGTTTTAAGCACCATTCACAATGAAATTAGTTCTTTTATTTATTTTATTTTTATTTTAATGAAAGTCCAAAGGGCTTTTATTAAAATAAAATAGTGAAAATCCGATGTAAAGATACAATTTGAAAAAAAATATATTACACGAAATTTCTTGTTAACTGAGTTATATATTATAATTATAATTAACATTACGCTCTATGCCGATTTGGCACGTATCTTAAGGAGAAAGGCCTCAGGATTCCGAATCCGAGCCGTTTTTAATGATCGGGTCCAAAATGAGGGCGCTACGATCGTTTTTCTGAACAAAGTGTATTTTTTTCGATTTATTTCGTTTTCTCAAAAATCTTGGGGGGTTGAAAGGGGAACAGCAAAAAATGGCTCCGGCTATGTCGGTTTGGGGTCCATAGGAATGTCTCGCAAAAATTTAAAGCAAATCCATTACCAAAAATTTTGTAAAAAAATGAAATATAAGACTCGGACAAAAATACGCGATGATTCTCCGATGTGCCCATTCGTTTTCTTTTAAAAGTAAGATTTTGGGTCAAGTTTTTTTTCCTTGAACAAATAGAAGAGTACGGTTCATAGTGTTAAATACACAAGCGTATAAAAACGAGAATAAAAATACTCAGGCGAAATCAATACTCGTTATTAATTTAATTTATTCCCAAAGAACAAAAAGCTTATGTGGAAAGTCTGCCTCCATTTTTTGCTTTGATTTTAAACAGTTCCTTAATTTGTATTCGGTTTCTAATTCTCATTATAAAAACTACAATTAACTGGCAGAAATTTGACATGGAGAGAACACTTTAAAATTCCGATCTTTAATTATGGGTTTTAGGTGTTTAATGAATTAGTGTGAAAAACTCATTTTCTTTGTTTTGAAGAGGCCGAGTGCTATCGTGTCTAGTCTAGCCATAAAAGAAAAAATAAACATAATCTTATACATACACACACACACTCACACCTATATTTATGGAAAAAAATTAGTTTGCTTTTAATTAGAAACAAAAAAATAAATCAGAAATTATATATTTGATTTCAAAGTACTGTTACTAAAGAGAAAACGAATAGTGTGTTTGCAAAAAGGTTTTTACTAGTCGAAAATAAATTAAAATTAAGTCAAAAGGGTTTTGTGATTTTTTTTAGTATACAAAAGGACCATTAATGATGAATTATTACCTAAGATTTTGTAAATTAAAGTTTTTAATAATTTGAGTTTTGTGTAATTAAGTGTTATTTTTAAAATTATTTCTAGCCAATTTATATGTTGTTGAAGTCACAAAAAAATAAGTTTTTTATTTCTGCTAAAATAAAATAAGGGCCCCATTCAAAATAACAAAGTTAATGCTGAAATGGGAATAAATAATAGCTCAATCTATTTTTTTTCCACTTGGTTAAAGTGCATAAAAAACTACCTTAAAGAAGTTAATTACAGAAGTAATTTATCTCAACTAATAAGAACGTTAAAAAATAGAATTTTATTAAAATGAAATAACAAAGTCGGTGCCGAAATGAGGACAAATAATGGCCCAAATTTTTTTCTGACTTTACCAACATAAAAAACAGAAAAGTACCACAAAAATGTTTTTACAGAATTAATTTATCTCAAGTAATAAGAAAGTTTAAAAAATAACTCATTTGGTGCCGAAACGGGGACAAATAATGTCCCAAAATTTTTTTTGGCACCGCCACCGCAAAGTACCCCAAAAAATACCCTAAGAAAGTTTTTACAGAATGGATTTATCTCAACTAATAAGAAAGTTAGGATAAAGGGTTTTTCGTGAAAAACCCTCGTGGAAAACTCTTTTACATTTAAAAATGGTTTTTACTACATATTTCTGTTCTTTCTAAACATTTTCCTGGACTGTTTGGTATCGTTAGAATCGTAAAAAAATAAGCTTTTTAATGAAAATAAAATTTAATACAGGGCCCACTTGATTTAACGAAGATAGTGCCGATACCGGTGCAATTAAAGATCTACTAGAAAATCTTAATACACAATCGCAAAGAGCGGGAAAAAATGCTTCAAGAAAGTGTTTTTAGATTTGAATTATTTTAATAAGCCACAAAGTTACAGTTATTTATACATCTCGCAGTGTTGAATTGTTTATTGCGAGAAAACGAGTACATTCCAATTCCTTTTTACACGGTTTATTTTTAGCTCGTGCCTATATATGGATCTATATGGGATGCATCTAAATAAATTCGACATAAAGAAAATTTAATACTTTTCCCAATAAGATTTTAACATATTAACATTTGGGAGCCCGATACATGTCTTAATTTAAAAAAAAATTAAAAGGGATTTTGGTTTTTAGATAATTCAAACTTATCTGATTAGAGTAAGCCCAAAAATCTCGAATGTCTTAAGACTCCATTTTGTAAAAAAATAATTTCTAGAAGATATATTAATAATTTTTTAAGTAAATTATAAATATAATGTTAAAAATTTTGGGAGCTCGATACCTCCCTTAATCTAAAACATTTTCGAACGGATTTTTGATTTTTGGATAATTCGTACTTTTTGAATTCTACTAATTAGTAGGATTAATACGATAAGTAGACTTTTTTCGATGTCAAAAGCCAATCTTACAATTTTCCATACGCCCTGTATACGTATCTTTTTCACACGGCTACTTCAGGAATTAATCCACCGTGTAAAAAGGAATTTGAGTGGACTTCAATCGAAATGGGGTGAACACCAATCGAAACGGAATTAAATTTTACTAAACAGATGTTTTGACACGTTTTTTAAAAATAGGTTTTAGTGATATAACAAGCGGCCAAAACTTAAACCGCACTCTACTTTTTCGAACAACATAATTCCATCACAATTATGCATCAGACTAAATCAACAAAGCCCATGTAAATCTTAATAGTTTTTTTCCATATTAAATAATTGAACTTGTGTATTTTTCAACCTCAAATTACTGACCTATACACGTTTGCAATTACCTACACAAAGCCGAGAGGCTTTGTTATCTTCGAATCTACAAAAGGATGCTATGAGAATATTGGTTTTAGCATAAGTAGGCCGTTTCTTATCGTATGCAAATAATTAAATATTTGTTTCTAGCTCCACAAAAACGGCGGACCAACTTCCTGTTCCTTTATTTCGGTTACCGATTTTCGTTTTCTTTTATAATTAATTACGACTAATCAACCACCATTTAACAAACCACCCACGTCCCCAACTTAAAACGTAGAAAGTTTGCAAACCAAGAAAGTGGATGTTAGAAAAGCGAACTTTGCGATTTACAAGCGTCTGAAGACGTTTACACAATCGGAAATTAAATAAATAATTATTTTTCGAAAACTAATTAAACAAATTAAAGCGCGTAACGAATTGAACCATTGAGATGACCCGTTTCGCCAAGCTCGATAACGCTCTATGAATGCACTTTTAAAATTCATGTTTCATTCACGTTTTTTTAAAGAGAAAAATTCTTCGAGCATCCGTTTCGATTTTTTTTCGACCTTTGCACCCTTCGAGAATTGCAGGATGTTTTTAGAAAATTACATAACAAACAGATGGGTATTTGTTCTCTTATAAAAAACGACGCGATTTTTCTTTAAATAAAACAATTAACACCTCGTAAATGCTAATTAACGGTTTCTCGTTAAAATCCTAACTGTTTCTAATCGAATATCAATAAGGTATGTTAAAATGCGAACGGCACCTAATTTCAATTTTTTGAGGAGACCAAATTTTGCGATTACTAAATGGGGGAGAATTTTTGTAAAATGGTAGGGGTGTTTTTAGAGATATAAATAAAATGTGGTCCTTTTATTACAAAATTGTGTTAAATGTTGTTGTGGTACCAAATGTTATAAAAAAAATAGTAGGATCGGCTGAAAAAATTTTTTAGCTTGACAGTACGAATGGTAGCTTATAATTAAATTACTTTTTGAAAAAAAAATTTTTTTAATATCTTGAGGCGTCCTACTAATTTTTAAAATTGATAATGTATTTAAAATTTTAATTTTAAGAGAAAAAATTTTTTACAGTGTAGTTGGGGGAACTTCAAATTGGTGTTGTCATATTTTTACTCCAACTTGTGGTAAACTCAACCACATTTGTTGCTATAGCAACTACAAATTATTTTCCGTATAGATAATTCCTATTTTTAAACGAATAACAATAAAATATGAACGAATTTATAGAAAATTTTAGTTTTAAGAATCGATTTAAGAAAAAAAAAACGGAACGTTAGAAGTTATACTTCTTTGGTCTACTAAATTAAAGACAACCACGTATATTGTTTACCTTGGGTTTGTATCTAGCTTTCAGAGAAAACCGTACAAATGGAATTTCAAATTTTTTTTATTTAACATTATCGTTAAAAGCCGAGTGTACAATTTGGTCTCGAAAAAATAAATATGCCCATATACAGGGTGTCCCAAATTGAGTAGGCTAACATGGGTATCTTTCTTATTAGTAGAAATAAAAGTTTCGTTAAATGGGCAATGTTTTGCAATTTTACGTGCCAATTCAGATTCCGTTAAGAAAATTTTAAAATTCCGAATAGTTCTGAAGTAATCGTAAAAAAACTGAAAATCGTTATTTTCTTTAATGTCTAACTTTGTAATTATAAAACTTACAAAAAAAAGTTTAATATAAAAGTTTCTAGGTTTCATAAAATTCAGATAGAAATTAAGTCAAAATTAAATTCAAATGGCGGTTTCTAAGATATTGATACCAACTTTCTTATTTTAAATGGACGCCATATTGGATTTTTACATAGATAAATAGAATTTTTTTTCTGTTTTCAACCATGTATAACAACCCATATTTATATTAAAAATTATTAACAATATTAAAATTTTCTGTTTTAAATCAAGTAATCATGAATTATCAAAGAACAATAAAACAGCATAATACAAGCCAAGGTCATTATATTTATTTTTTGACTGATATTGTAATTTTTTTGAATAATAACATTTATTACCTTAAAAATAATTCGAAATGGCAAAGTTTTTAACTGAACAGTATATGTTTTGTACCTACATTAAATGTTACAAAATCTCCTGCGTTGTTGCACAAACATACTTTAACAGTTTTTTAAAAAAAAGCAACCGAACGTTAAATTTTTAAAAATGGATGTAAATATCCAGAAGTACGGATGTTTACAGTAACCAAATTGAAAGAATGTGGAAGATGATCTTCATCATTTTTTTTTTTTGGAAAACTAATTAGAAAGATACCCATGTTAACCTACTCAATTTGGGACACCCTGTATATGTCAATTTCTTTGACTTCATATTTTTTTTTCTTTTTAATTCTGAACATTAATGTAAACAAATTAAATAAATACGAGGACGTGCGCATTCGAGCGAAAAGTGGCACATTTCCGAGCGAGGGAGGCAAATGAAGCGCGACGCGGAGCGGCGCGCTTCATTTTCCCGAGATCGGAATGTGCCACTTTGAGCTCGAATGCGCACGCTCGGTTTTAAGCGTGATTCACAACAACTAATCTACTTTCTTATATGGCTAACGTCAACCGTCGAATTTTTGTGAGATGTGCGCACGCAACTCCCGTTACCTGTCAAGATATAAGTCCCAAATCGGCAAAAGAAGTATAACTACAAAAAAATTTAGATTTTTTTTGAAATTTTGATAATTTTAAGAATTGGTGCGCTTTTTTCTTGTAAGATTTCGTCGGACAGCCCTGGCGTGCTCGTCGAAACGGCAGTTCCGATCTTATCCTTCAATTATGCCCTTTTTTCAAACATATTTATTAACATATTATCCGAACACGTTTACAACTGACCATTAATAAAAGTAACAACTTGTTTCGTTGCAATAATAATGAAACCTTGACACGCTATGCCCGTATACACAGAACTATTTCTTCTTATAATCATTAAAGTTTGTTGCATTCGGTATTTAAACGGACATTATGACTTTTGCATTACGTTAACGCAATTTAGATTGTGCATAAACGCACTTATTTGATTCGACGACCTCCAATTAAGTTTTCCCATAGTAAATTTTGCTCGAATACGGATTCCTCGGCTAATTCTCTAAATCCGAAGAAGCTCGCACTTGTGTAAAAACAATTTTACATAGAATTAAATTAATTTACCGCTAAAACGCTCCGCTTATAATAAAATTAATTTTTTCGAAAGAGGCCACGGTTTTCTTTGTCCTACAAAATATGTAATAATTCATAATTTGTGTGTGTTGCAAGAAGGTGGTGTGTAAATAAATGTTTCTAAATGGAACGCTCAGGATATAAACGTATATAACGTATTAATGACTTCTGGAACTCTTTTTAACCACAAGAAACAAATAATTTGTGTTTATTATTATTAATAAACCATTAAAACATGAATAATGGGTCACGCAGTGGTAAAGTCGTACCATTTATTATGGTTAATCATTGACATTTAATGCGGGCAAAAGGCATTGTTCCTTATTGGTTGGTCACGCATTCAAAGTCGCCTAAAAAAATTAGAAATTAACTTGTAATTAATGAGATTGTTCTCGCTGCCTTACTTTCAAGTTTCACTTGCTCGCCTTTTTTTTAAGAGTAAAAAGAGCCCTATTTTATGGATTTTCGTGGGGCTTTTAAAATTGTTTCTCGCTTTAGGATGGGTTTCGAAGGGGTTCGGGCCCTGACGGATTCGAATAATCGCTTAATAAGCCCCAATTGAATAGCTTAAATGTGCGAAAAAAATCTAATTTAAAACTTGAATTGAACCTAACTTAAGATAATCCAGTATTAAACTAACAAGAAACCAATATGAAGAAAATATATACACTCAGGTCATTTAGTTTTGGCACGATGAACGGTCAAAAAAAGGTCGTTCGGAGATTAATTAAAAATAAAATTTTTAAATCATAATTATGTACAAGGATTTGATTCGTAAGTAGGTTAAAAAAATTGAGATACAGTCAAACCTCGATAAGTCAAAGTTGAAGAGATACTAAAAATAATTCGAGTTATCAAAAATTCGAGTTATTTATCGATATAATAATATTAAGTTTGAAATAGGCAAGTCCTAGGGAAACAGGTTCGAGTTATCAAAAATTCGGCTTATGGAGGTTCGCCTGTATCTTTACCTTTAAGTAATCACTAAAGATTTTTTTTTATCGTTCATTGTGCCAAAACTAAATGACCCGAGTGTACCATAAATAAATCCATTTTAAACGCAATATTAATTAATTTTCAAATAAATCAGAATTAAACGACAATTAACAAAATATATTTTTTCCAATAATTGATAATAAATTGTGAATAAAAAAAAGTTTTATCATGAAAATTATTCATCTTATACCTACTTTACTAACACAATATAAACACAAAATTATTCAAAGAGCTTTATTCATATTTTAATTATATGGGTGTTTTTTTGGAAAATTTTTGACACCACTTAAAATAATTAATTTTTGTTTCTATTTTACGTAATTAAATATTGTTAAGCACGTTTATTAATTCCATTTACTACGATAGAAATAAACTAAATATTTCTGATAGACGATTATTACGTTTAAATCGTGTAATGATTGTTATTAAAAAGTATAATTGCAATTCACATTGCTAAAAAATTAATTTTCAATCTAAATACGATTGAAACTCAAAATAAACTGATTTTAAACTATTAAATTACATTTAAACACTAAAATGTAATTAGAGTTTTACTTGGATTTGATTTAAGTTTTCCAGACCTATAATAATGGTTTAATTGGAGATTTATTTTGGCACATTTAAACCTTTTTAACCAGTTTTAACCTTCGATTAGAACGGGTTAATAGGTCGAAAATAGACCCAATTTAAACTTGATTTATTCCCGAACTTGAAATAAAACCGAGTAAAACGCTTTTAACCGATCCGTCAGGGGAGTGTTTTTGAAGGTGCACCTAATTATTTCTACTTCGTTAAAAAACGTCAGAAGCGGCTTTACGTACTCTCGCGCCTAAATTACCGTCCGTAGATAATTACTTTCCTTAAATAATTTTACATAAGTGCGATGTTGAGGTCGGTTGAAAACGCAATCTAAATAACTTAGTATCGACGTTTAGGGGGCTCGCAGGAAGAAAATATCCGACAGACAATAGGCCAATCATCGGTTGATGAAGTTAGGGGAGAATAATGTATACACTTCGGATGTTTGTGTAAGAGAGATAGGCTAGTCATCAAAAGATGTTCCCTACCCATAAAACGAGACCCAACATCAACGGCTCCTCGAGGTAATAATGTTAAAAGCCAAAATTGAATATTCTGCCATCTTCGAACCTTCAACAATGCTCCTTTTTTGTATTAGTCCGAAACGCAAAATGCGAAGTTATACTTCTTTGGCATGCCTTAATTAAAATTATGTTATGGTGCGTAGCTTGCGTTTGTGTATAAATAGATCAGTAGTTTCCAAAATACAGGTAACCCTCGTATAACACGGTAGATAGGTTCCTAGAAATTGCCGTGTTATGTGAAACCGTGTTGTATGAGACCCAGAGCCAGCACGACAAAGAGAGTTACATTCGAACACCTATTAAAAAAAATTGTGATTTTTTTATATACCCGGGAATTTTTTTTTTATATAATTATATAAAATTATATATTAATCTTCATATATAATTATATAAAATAATACATATGATTATATAAAATACTTTTTTTTCGGAATACGCTACTTTATAAATGTTTATATAGTTTTATATAATTATATAAATTTATACATAATTATATATATCTATTTTATATAATTTTATTTTAATATTATATTTATTTTTAAATAATATATAATAATTATATATAACAAAAAAATTTTTCCCGGGTATTTTTACAAAGAGTTTTTGCACTTTTCTTATCGCGTTACAGCAAAACCGTGTTATATAATGCCGAGTTCGACTAGGGTTCGCGCAATTTATGAATCGTGTTATAGCGAAACCGTGTTATCGGATACCGTGTTGTAGGAGGGCTACCTGTATATGTTACTGCGCCTCCCTTAAAAGAATCTAACCTTTTCCCGCCTCCTTACTGATCACCTATTCCCCGATTTACACGGCAGATAGGTTCCGGAGAAAAAATGTATGTTTTAGATAGTTTTATGTGAAAACAATGATCTTTTCTCATTAAATCCTAAAATTAATTTAAAAAAATTTAATAAACACGATGATGTGCGCATTCGAGCGAAAAGTGGCACATTTCCGAGCGAGGGAGGCAAATGAAGCGCGACGCGGAGCGGCGCGCTTCATTTTCCCGAGATCGGAATGTGCCACTTTGAGCTGAATGTCACACTCGGTTTAAGCATCATTCACAATAAACAATTTACTTTCTGAAATTTTAATTAAAATTTACAGTACCGTATTTCAAAGAAATATGGCTAATTTTGTGCTTTTGAAAAATTATTGATTTTTCCAAACAAAATTTTTTGTAACTATTTTAATTGAAAAAGAAAAGATTAATGCAGACAAATCTAAAAATCGATGATGTGCGCATTCGAGCGAAAAGTGGCACATTTCGAGCGAGGGAGGCAAATGAAGCGCGACGCGGAGCGGCGCGCTTCATTTTCCCGAGATCGGAATGTGCCACTTTGAGCTTGAATGTGCACACTCGGTTTTAAGCACCATTCACAATATTCAATTTACTTTCTATAAATTTTTAATTAGAATTTACAGTTCCGTATTTCAAAAAGAAATCCGAAATGGCTAATTTTGTGCTTTTGAAGAAAGTTATTAATTTTTTTCCAAACAAAATATTTTTTTGGTACTATATTTAATTGAAAAAAGAAAAGATTAATGCAGACAAATCCAAAGAATGCGCATACTCGGTTTTAACCGTGATCCACATTAATTAATTTACTTTCTTACGTAGCTAACTTCATACTGTCAAATTTTCGACAGCTGTGCGCGCGCAACTCCCGTTTCCCGCTAAAACTATGCTCTCAACGCGCCCAAAGAAGTAAAACTGCAGAAACACCTCCACCCACAAACTGTTTTTTAATTTTTTTTAAATCAAAATATGGGTCTCGTTGACCCCGAAACGTGACACTTTTATTAATCGAAAAGTATGCAAATTTGATGTTTTCATTCTGAATATGGCCAACTCATAAATTAAAATCGCTCACTTCGTCTTGGCGGATTTTATTAAAATATTAAGTACCGGGTGTCAAAAAAGCGGGTTCTCAAATTACAGATTGTTCGCATAATAACGCGAGGATTTTCTTTAAGCGTTTTGTTATACTTCGTACCAGGAAATGCCCGGATGGTTTATGGAATGAAAAAATTCCAAAGCCCACGGTGGTGTATACTTAAAATGCTTATAAGAAATTTGCATTTAAGAGTTATGTGCGTAAGTCGTTAATCGAAATTTTTGTGTGACAGAAATTAGTGGGATTTTTGATTTATTTTTTTTAAAACGTCGATATTAGAAAATTTAGACATCACAAATTTATAGTTTGGGTTTCTAATCTGCGCGTTTCCCTATCGTTTATTTTGGTTGATTTTAGTTCGACGTCGAAATTAAGTAGTTTGTGTTTGTTAATATTTTAATGTTAAATATTATTAGAAGATAATGGAACCTTGAACCATAAATTCTTAATTTGAATGTCACCACTCGAAATAAAGTTATCTAAAAATGAGATATTTCTCGTATTACTAATTAGAAATGTTTAACTCGCTCTAAAATTATTTAAATAAAATCTTTTTTAAATTAGTCAAAATACAGGTTGTTAATTACTGCTTTTTTATAAATTTTTTTGGTTTGAAAAATATTTATTAATAGTAGACCCTGCACCCGACCAATCCTCGCCCTAAAATTATTTATATAAAACTTTTTTAATTGTTTAAAATACAGGCTATTAATTGTTTTTTTTATAAATGGTTATCGTGAATTATTTAAAAAATATTAATAATAGTAAATTTGTAAAACTGCAAAAACATGTGGAAAAACAGGCTCTTCCAACCCCTACACCTGACCTATCTTCGCTCCGAAATTATGTAAATAAAACTTTTTTTTTAATTTTTAAAATACGGGGTCTTTATTGTTTTTTTTTTATAAATTTCTATTGTGAACTATTTGAAAAGTGTTTATAAATATTAAATTTAATAAAACGGCAAAAAATTTGGAAAAACAGGCTCCTCCAACCCCTACACCTGACCGATCCTCACTCTGAAATTATTTAAATAAAACTTTTATATAAATCGTTTAAAATACAGGGTCAATATTGTTTTTTTTTTAATAAATTTATATGGTGAACTATTTAAAAAGTGTTTATGAATAATAAATTTAATAAAAAGAAAAAATTTGGAAAAATAGGCTCCTCCAACCCCTACACCTGACCGATCCTCATTCTGAAATTATTTAAATAATTTTTTTTTAATTGTTTAAAACACAGGGACTTAATTGTTTTTTTATAAATAAATTTTTAATGTGAACTATTTAAAAAATATTTATGAATAGTAAATTTATTAAAACGGCAATAAAATTTGGAAAAACAGGCTCCTCCAACCCCTACACCTGACCGATCCTCACTCTGAAATTATTTAAATAAAACTTTTTATTGAAATCGTTTAAAATACAGGGTCTTTATTGTTTTTTTTTATAAATTTCTATTGTGAACTATTTGAAAAGTGTTTTTGAATAATAAATTTAATAAAAAGGCAAAAAATTTGGAAAAACAGGCTCCTCCAACCCCTACACCTGACCGATCCTCACTCTGAAATTATTTAAATAAAACTTTTTATTGAAATCGTTTAAAACACAGGGTCTTTATTGTTTTTTTAATAAATTTATATGGTGAACTATTTGAAAAGTGTTTATGAATAGTAAATTTAGTAAAACAGCAAAAAATTTGGAAAAACAGGCTCCTCCAACCCCTACACCTGACCTATCCTCACTCCAAAATTATATAAATAAAACTTTTTTTTGTAATTGTTTAAAACACAAGGTCTTAATTGTTTTTTTTATAAAAATCTATGGTGAACTATTTGAAAAGTGTTTATGAATAATAAATTTAATAAAAAGGCAAAAAATTTGGAAAAACAGGCTCCTCCAACCCCTACACCTGACCGATCCTCACTCTGAAATTATTTAAATAAAACTTTTTATTGAAATCGTTTAAAATACAGGGTGTTTATTGTTTTTTTGTATAAATTTCTATTGTGAACTATTTGAAAAGTGTTTATGAATAATAAATTTAATAAAAAAGCAAAAAATTTGGAAAAACAGGCTCCTCCAACCCCTACACCTGACCGATCCTCGCTCTGAAATTATATAAATAATTTTTTTTTAATTGTTTAAAACACAGGGACTTAATTGTTTTTTTATAAATAAATTTTTAAGGTGAACTATTTAAAAAATATTTATGAATAGTAAATTTATTAAAACGGCAATAAAATTTGGAAAAACAGGCTCTTCCAACCCCTACACCTGACCGATCCTCACTCTGAAATTATTTAAATAAAACTTTTTATTGAAATCGTTTAAAAAACAAGGTTCTTAATTGTAATTTTAAAACGAAATAAATTATGTGAAAACCCATTTGCCAGAAAGTGTATTAAATAATAAATTTAATAAAAGGCAAAATTTGGAAAAACAGGCCTCCAACCCTACACTGACCGATCCTTTGAAATTATTTAAATAAAACTATTTATGAAATCGATTAACATAAAATGTAGAATAAATTTAGTAAAACGAAATAAAATTTGGAAAAACCTATCCATTCCGCCTCGTGCAAAATTATTAAAATAAAATTAATAAATTTTAAAGCTTTGTTTGAAATAAATTTTTATAGACTATTTAAAATTCTCTAAAAAACCTTTTGAAAAACAAATGAAAAAATTGCAGGCTCTCCAACCCTACATGTCCAGACTCGTCACTCAAAATTATAAAATAAAAGTAATAAATTTAAAGCTTTAATGAAACCAAATTGATTAAGCATAACTTCTAAAACTCAGAAAAACGCACCGAAGTTATAAAAAAATTGCAGGCGACTTTGCAACAATCGAAACCTAACTCACAATTTTGAAACAATAAAAAGTTTGTTAGTTAAACGTCTTAAAAAAATACAACGCAAAACCCTTTCAAATGTCTTACGAACGAAAGAACGCACCGAAGCGTCACCGCTAAAAATAAAATCGCAAATGACTTTGCAACGAAAGTCTAAACGCAAACTCAAATTTTTAGAACAAATTACTAAACAAAATTGAGGAGAGCAAAAGTGATCTTTTAGTACAAATTTCCAACGCAAAACCTTCAATTCTAAAGCTAAAAGCAAGGGTTAAAAGAGCCAAAACGCATAATAACTATAAATATACGCAAAATCTGTAAAGAGAAAAATGATTAATTACACAAACATGCATAAATAAAGTCCTGAAAGAAAAAGATTAGGCTGAAAGAAAAAAAATTAAGCTGAAAGAAAAGTTTTGTTACTGGTACAAATTTTTGCCAATTGAGAACTGCAACAAGCTGAAAAGAAGTGGTTAAGACCACGAAGATTTATCAAAACATGCACTACAACTAAGTAAGAAAATATAAAAAAACCTGAAAAGGAAAGCGATTAATTACACATCAATTTTGCCGCAATCGACGAATTCGTAAAAAACCATTTTTTTCGAAGAAACCCACCCCTCGTATATTAAAAATCGTCAAAGAATTGGGCTTCTGGCAATTTGACTTTTTAACAAGTGCCAGGACGCTAACCGCTCCACAATTTAGAGCAAAGACGCTTAAGTGATCTTTTAACATAGATCACGACGCAAAACGCTTCAATACGCAAAAGTGACTTAAGTAAAAGTCGAGACGCAAAACGTTCACATCATTGCGAATGCACTTAAAAATAAGTACCAAATCGCAGTGATAATGCAACGTTTATTTTTCATAAGAAACCTGAAAAAATTTGGGACAAAACTAAGCCACCCTCTTCCGTCACCCTTAAAAAGATCGTGAGAGTGTACTAAGAAAAAAAGTTACGGTTTGCACCGCAACTTTTGGAAAAATCTCATTAAGGATGACAGCATTAAAGAGAAAGAACGCGAGATCTAAGGGTGCCCCAATGCCCCGCCAGCGTGGGCTTGGGGCGGTACACAAATATACAAAAAATACACAAATATATAACAATTTTCATTGTACAATCGCATCGGGAACAATCGAAAATTAACACAAAAAAATTAATTCGTAAGTCGAATCAAAGTTAAGTTAAAGCAAATGATCAATTCCTTAGCGATTTATACAAAAGTTGAAACAATAAATCGGATAGATTCGCCCTTATTGGATTTTGGTGTTACAATAAATACAAACAGTAAAATGGGCGAGGGGGCAAAGGGGACCTTAAGAAAGACAACATTTCACCTAATCCAACAGTTCGAATGTATTCCGATTTGCAAGAAGCCGAGGGCTTCTTGCAGCTTTATTGTGACAACGCGGAAATTTTCAGAAGGTTGAATTTAGTTCCAACTTTAGAAAAAAATCGTCCTTATTGAAAACTTCCATACACAGATATAAAAAGAATTTGAAAAAAATTGCAGGGTCGAAACTGGTTTTTAAGTATAAAACAAACTTTCAACTCTGAAAGACGTACTTTCATAGTTTTCCATTTATTCTGTACTTAATTAAATGCAAATGCCATTCTTTTTTGGTAATACACTATAAGAGCGAAGACAATTAATTAAAATATATAAAGGCAATAATCACACCATTAAATATTACTTTTTTTTTAATTATTAAAGTTTTTTTTCTCAAAATTTTTTTATTTTTAGAAAAATCTTAAAACTGTAATGTTGTACAAAATTTACTATATATTTAACAATTAATTTTAATGATTTCTCAAAGGTGATAAAGAAATGGTAATTACTAAAATATGAAACTTTGAAAAATATTCAAATTAGAAGTGCAAAATTGTTTTATATATTTTTTTAAAGTTTTTGAAGAATGATTTTTGTAAATTGAGATTTACTTCATATCAAATATTTAGTAAATTTTATATAACAAAACAATTAAATTATTAATTTTGCAATTACCCTGACGTATTTAAAATAATTGCGTAATAAATGTGCAAAAAAAAACTAATTTGAAACATAATCTAAAAGAAACCAATATGAAAAAAATATGTACCCTAAATATTTATTTATACCATTTACTACAATAGAAAAAAAGCTAAATAGTTCGGATAAACAATTTTTACATTTAAATCGTTTAATGATTGTGACGTCACATTGCTAAAAAAATCATTTTTAATCCAAGTACAATTGAAACTCATAACAAAATGATTTTAAACTACTAAATCACATTTAAAAACTAAGATTAATTTGAGTTTTACTTCAATTTTTTAAACATATAATAATGGTTTAATTTCAGATGTATTTTCCCACATTTAAACTTGATTTATTCCCGAACTAGAATTAAACCCGAGCAAAACCAACTTTGTATGGTTTAAGCAATCCGTCAGGGTAGTTCACAAAAGAAATATGTTCGTTGCATAATTATAAAGTTTTGTCAATGCAGTCGAAATTATGCTTGCCTGATGATTTTTTTAAATTATTTTTATTATTCTTAATGTTGAAGTAAATTTGAATTGTTTTGCGAAAATAATTTATTCGCTCATTTTGAATATTGAATATTGGATTGGTTTTAATTTTTAACAATATATACAATATATTAAGTTTCAAACGATTATGTATTCGTATAAAATTGCACAATTATTAAGAAATATATTTTTTTTAAGTTTAAAAAAATACTAAGATATTGAATCATTAGTGAATATTACTAATTTATTGCTTATTTAAAACCATCAACGTTTTTGGTGTGATTTTTGCAAAATTATTTGGAAAAAAAAACACAAATACTAAATTTACAATAAAAATGTTGTTGCATTTACCAATATCAATTTAGAAAAAATAAATTATATGGCAATAAAGTAATTGAACAAATAAACTGTATAGGTGGAGTTTTATTCCTAATTAAAATGGCATAATAAATTTTAAAAAAAACCTTCTGACTATTCATTAAACAATTAAATTAAATTAATATAAATTGAAAAACAAAAATTTAATGAAGCCATGAAGGTTTTGCATATTGAATTGAAAATATTCTTGGTGCCCGAAGGGCGCTTCGACCGCAAAAAAACGCATTAAATCCGGCCCACCCCCAACGGTAATTTAGTGTGGCATCCCCTTAGCCTAATAAGAAAAAAAACTTAAAACTCCACCATCCAGTTTCAACACCTGCAATGGGAAAAATCTAAAAGGTACTCACTGAAGAGTGGCACCTTCGTCCTCTTCCATGGTCCCTAACGCTGGACGGACCTACCTGATGTCCCAGTTAAAGATGCTTTGGCACCAGGGGGTTTCGAGCTGACCCTGGTGCAGTGGTCCTCGATCCTCCTTCTCGCCGGTCCCGCTGCCCCTCTGGATCCCCCATCACGACCGACACGCACTACACGCACAACACTTTAAAAGTTTTTAAATGCACACGCGCGATTTTTTTTTAATTACAGGGACCACTACTTTACTGGGAGGGAAAACACTCGGTTATAGAACTACGAAACAAAACGAAACCGCGGGTGCCGAAATGTCCTCGAACCACGCTGAAAGAAAACTAATAAGATTAGTTCAGTTGTCAATTGGTGGTCGTAGCAGTAATTAAAAATTATTAACGAATTAATAGTTTTTAATTAGGGCTACAACCAGAGGTCCAACCAAAATTAATTTAATTTTGGTTGGATCTCTTGATTATAAAACATTAGTCGATCACCTAACCAAAAAAAAAATTAAAAATTTTATGGCCAAACAAATTTCTAATCATAGTCACACAAATAAATAAACAAATTACTGAAAATAATGGAAAGAGTCTTTAAATTAAGGGGTAGAAGTTATATTGTTGGTAACCAAACTCTAATAATAAAAAAATTCAAATGACTTTGTAAAAAAGTTCGATTTTGAAGATCAAGAAAAAATTTTGTTTCACAGATACAAGTGTAGCCATAAATTGTGGTCAAAATACACCATTCCTTCATATTTTAATAATGAGAAATAATTGTAAAAGAACAATTATTGTTAAACACCTAAATAAAATAAAAATTAATTACTGCAACCATCCACGCGGAAATCTGAAAATAAAATGAAAAAACAATTCTGAAGAAAATTGCCATCTCCTGAAACTTCTGCCGATGTCCACGGAAAGCACAAACCTAGAGAAAGATATTAAAAAAAAGCCTACCTTTAAAATAAATATTTATCTTCAAATCTTAGATGCTTTTCGAAATTGATAGCACAAAGGTTGTTCTACGAATTTCACCGCAAATCTTCTGAAACAAGGAAAAATTAGAATTGTTGATTAATTGTTGCAACTTTAATGTACAGACTTTGATAAAATAATGGATATTTCAAATTGTGTAATCATATAAATAAACTGGCAGTAAATACTAAAACGATTTATGGTGTTTTAGAAGGAAGAAGAGCGAAAGTACGCACTTTGCACACATATGCAGAAAGGATCGACTTTACCGCCGCCGCACGGCGCTCGAAAACCAAACTTTCGCAGATATTGTAGAGCTTACGTGTCCACCGATTAAAAGCAATAGTTTTTTCCGCTACTACACTTTTTTACAATGTTTTCCTTTTTTTAAATGCATATTAATATATATTTATAATATTTTAATAGAATGAAAACAAAGCTTAATTTTAAAAGATAAGGTCGCCGTGTTAAACAAACCATTAATTGCATTATTCTACGTCAAGCATAATTATTTCAACATTTTTAATTTATGTGTAATACTATTCTACTATTTTTAACTCAAGGCTTCGTTTTATTAGAAATATTTATTTTTTAGCGTTATCTTCTTGTTTACTTATGTTTAACATACGTTCAGGACTGACCGATGGACCCTACAAAATCGAATTGTAATTTAATTGTCGTAATACAATTTATTTAATTGAAACTTCAATTAGAATGCATCTCAAACTGCGTTGTTACCAAAACGCGTGCCGAGCTTCCGTTTCGTCCCTCCTCTTCGTTGATATATTGGAGTACTCTTAATTTCGTTTTGGCCCCAAATTTAATCATCACATTTTCAATATTCAATATTCGATTGTAATTGATGAGATTTTTCTGTTACAAAGTGGTATTTTGGGGTCGGCGTTTGCGGGCTTAATATGGAAAAGTGCTTTTGAAGATTGTTTATCTTTTTTTTCTTGTGTTGTATGGTAACAAAAGTGTAAAATTTTAGGTCCACGGGGCTTATGGCTTTTCAATAAAAGAATACTTTTTATTTTCAAACTGTATTTTTTATCAGAAACGAATTGATCGATCTATTTGCGCTTTGAATATGTTATAGGTATATGTATTATATATTCAGTCTATTGAATAAAAAAAACAATATATGTATATTTTATTAAAAAATGTATTTTCCGTGTTAGATTGCTTAAACCTTTTAAAGTAGGTGTTCCTAGAGTTTAATTGAAGGCCCGAAATAAGCATAGAGAAATTAAAGATGTAGAAACAATTTTTATTATAAAATGTGAGGTCGACACGTGAATTTGTCTAAAAATTCGAGTTATAGAAACAATCGACCCAAAGAAGTTTAAGGTATAGAAGTCCGACTGTACTTAAAAATTTACTCAACAGTTGAAGTTTTTGCGGATTTTTTTTTCTGATCTATCGAGCAATATTTTGCTGTGGCAGCGAAAATAAAAGTTCATTCAAAATGAATTCACAGTATAATTTGTAATTATTTAGGTAGAATTTGTTGAAAAATTCGATTTGTTTAGTAATAAAAATAGTTTTTATTTTTTTTTAACTATGACGTACCATTAAGAAAATTTTGAAAAAATTCTGAGTGATTATAGGTCTTGTAAGAAATGTAAAAATGATAGAATCATAATTTTGCCCAAAAAGTATCATAATAAAAATTGAAAAAGTAAGAGAAAATAATTTTTTTGATCATCAATTTATTAAGCTAAAAATTAGTCCATGGTGTCCGTAAAAGCTTTCTATCGCCTGCATAATATACTAAATTTTCAAAATAATCGATTCACTCAATCCAAAGAAAAAATATTTTCCAATTTTTACTTATTTAGACTTTTTGAAGGGACCGATATAGATTAAGATCTAAAATTTTCAAGATCTTTATATTTCTGTAGTGTCTATAGGCTAAACTGGGTACGGTTGGAACACGGGACGGTTGGAACATTTTATATAACTCATAAACTGTAAACGCTAGCAGGGTGCGCACAGGGGAGGATATAAGGCAATTAGTTTGTGGGAATTTGATTGCCAAATGAACGCATTCCGAATAAATGCTAAGTTGTGAGTAAGGTTAATTTATTTCGAATACCAAAAGTAAGTATTTTGACTTTTATTGTTTTGTTTCTGGTAATGCAACAACTGCAGTAACAATAATGGACTCTTTTATATGATTGCGATGGTTATTGCAGTTTAAATATATGCCATTATATTATTCCTACATCAACTGCTTTTTGAGATGTGGCATAAAATGTTCAAAGTTGAGCGTTGGGGACGGTTGAAACAATTTGCGTAGGGTCAATTGGACCACTTTAATAAACTACCATTTTGTATGGATACAGTTCGAAAATGTTTAACTAAGCATATTTTAATATTATTAGATGCCAAGAATAAGACAAAGAACCACCAGGAGAGGAACAAGGGATATAGCTGATTATATTGCGGCACACGAAGAAATATATTGTTTTGATTATATTTTGTACGGATATCATAAGAAATGCTATTTGATATTAACTTAATAAATAAGTGCTTAACAAACATAATTTTATTATGTTTTTACGTGTTCCAATTGACCCCACACTCTGTTCCAACCGTCCTTGGGGTGAGGACGGTTGGACCATTAAAAAATAATTTAAAATCAATGAAACTTTAACAAATATAACCCTTAGTAGTCAATAAACCCACGTTTAAGCCTACTCCGAAATTTCTAAATGCTATAACATGGCTATAATGACCATTTTAATGAAAAATGGTCCAACCGTACCCAGTCTACTCAATATCCATAGAATATCATTAAGATATTTATAAAAGGCATTTTAACCATGCTTATACCCCTATGGACTTTAAATTTATGATTTGAAGGATGAAAGAAAAAAGTAGAAAAATCTAATAAGTACCAAGATGTGCACATTCGAGCGAAAAGTGGCACATTTCCGAGCGAGGGAGGCAAATGAAGCGCGACGCGGAGCGGCGCGCTTCATTTTCCCGAGATCGGAATGTGCCACTTTGAGCTCGAAGGTGCACACTCGATTTTAAGCATGATTCATAAAATTTAGGCTAATAAATTAGACCAAAAATTAATTTAATCGTTCTCTCTCACTCTCATCTACGAAATTATGGTATTTTTCGCTCACTTCCACTTATTGCTATGGTAAATACATTATTTAGACATAAAATCAACATTTACTAAACTAAATTGAATTTTTTGATTTGAAAGTGAAAAGATTAATTAAGGCAAATCAATAAATACGAGGATGCGCGCATTCGAGCGAAAAGTGGCACATTTCCGAGCGAGGGAGGCAAATGAAGCGCGACGCGGAGCGGCGCGCTTTATTTTCCCGAGATCGGAATGTGCCACTTTGAGCTCGAATGTGCGCACTCGGTTTTAAGCATGATTCATAAAATTTAGGCCAATAAATTAGACTAAAAATTAATCTAATCGTTCTCTCTCACTCTCACCTACGAAATTATCGTATCTTTTCGCTCACTTCTACTTATTGCTATGGTAAATACATTTTTTAGACATAAAATCCATATTTACTAAACTAAATTGAATTTTTTGATTTGAAAGTGAAAAGATTAATTAATGCAAACCGAATAAATACGAGGATGTGCGCATTTGAGCGAAAAGTGGCACATTTCCGAGCGAGGGAGGCAAATGAAGCGCGACGCGGAGCGGCGCGCTTCATTTTCCCGAGATCGGAATGTGCCACTTTGAGCTCGAATGTGCGCACTCGGTTTTAAGCATGATTCGTAAAATTTAGGCCAATAAATTAGACCAAAAATTAATTTAATCGTTCTCTCTCACTCTCACCTACGAAATTATCGTATCTTTTCGCTCACTTCTACTTATTGCTATGGTAAATACATTTTTTAGACATAAAATCCATATTTACTAAACTAAATTGAATTTTTTGATTTGAAAGTGAAAAGATTAATTAAGGCAAACCGAATAAATACGAGGATGTGCGCATTCGAGCGAAAAGTGACACATTTCCGAGCGAGGGAGGCAAATGTGCCACTTTGAGCTCGAATGTGCGCACTCGGCTTTAAGCACCGTTCACAATAATCAATTTACATTCTAAAAATTTTCAATTAAAAATTACAGGTCCGTATTTAAAACAGAAATCCCAAATGGCTAATTTTGTGCTTTTGAAAAAGTTATTAATTATTTCCGAACGTAAAATCTTTTTTTTTTGCATCCACAACGGCCGTTGCCTGCTAATATTTTACTCTCAGAGCGCCAAAAGAAGTATAACTTCGAAAACCTGCTAAATATCTTCAAGACCCCTTTTCCACATTAATCCGGTACCTAACGCCCTTTCCAATAATTCCCAAATAAACGAATTAACCGAAGTGCAGAAAAAAGTTTTGTCCTGTACGAAGAAATGGCAAGGGGTTGCCGGTCATCCACAATAGCCATATCCCAAAAGCGACCACGGGAACGACCTTTCTGTCGGCGAAGAGTGACCGCGCCCACACCTCCGCCGATCCTTTAAAAAGATCCACCACGGGCGCATTTCGTGATAAGTGGCAAAGGAACGCCGAAGTGCCGAAGTTACCTTTCCACTTTGGTCGGTTAGCCCTCTGGTTTTCGTCTCGTCCTCCGCCGAGCGGCAAATCTTGTCGGTCTTGTGGGGGAGACGGTAGAACTATCCGTCGCGTCGAGTGCATTCACAGCAATCGCTTGATCAACCGGCTTCGGCCAAACCAAACGAACCGACTACTTTTATTATTGCGCAGCCCGTCGAACGGTCTATCTCGACCGTTTTCATCTCGTACGACCTTTTTTTTTACGGTTTCGCTCGGATTTGTGTGCGTGCACCTTTGATTTATTATTATTTTTTTTTGAAATACAATTCGACATCTTCGTACGTAATTTATTTTCGCAACGCCTTTTTAAGGACTTTGAGTGGTGAACTTGTGCGATTTTTGAAAATTTTGACTTTCGGTGTGTGGTGCATGGACCTCTGTTGTTAAGGGCCGCTCTTAAGGGATAACTTAATCACAAATGTGGGATGTGTGTGCGTCCATAAATATTCAACAGCGCACGTAAGTAAATTCATTTTTCGATAGTCGAACGAAAAAAGTCAACAAGAAAATGTGAAAAAACGTGGGCAAGTGCATTTGAAAAAAAATACGACGGCATTTTATGGTTTATTGTTAATCGAAGAAACGACCATTAAAATTATCGTTGCATTTGCTGCAGTGCTTTTATTGATTGACTGCATGCATTGATAAAAATAAACTCTTAGCGTTATTTTTAATTGATCTCCGTCGACGCAAAGTATAAATTAATAGGAAGAAACAGGTGCAATCGAAAAGCGAACTTTAAAAATAAATATTAATAAAAATAGTTAAAGTACAGTCGGACCTCGTTTAACGCTTCCTCTATTAGCGCGAATTCGATATATGGTGGTCTTCACGAAGCTGCGAAATAGCTCAAAATATACGTCGATTCGACTCATCGTGACATTTCAAAATGATCTCGTTTTGCGCTAAAAACTCGGTGGACGTATCGACCGTGTGAAGCGGGGTCCTACTGTAACGTGGAAGTGCCCACAAAGCCTCGCTATTTCTGGTTGAAATCGTCCTAAAAATAGCTTAACCGAAATAAAATCATAAGCTTCTAGATCTCGGCTCTTCGGCAAGAACAAAAATGCCCATACACAAATTTGATGAAAAATCGAAAGTTTGCGTTTTCTTTCAAAACTCGATTTTGTGAACGATCGCGAATTGGCCCAAGCCGGAGTTTTTGTAAAATCGTCGGCAACAAAATAAATTTGCCAAAATCTGAGAAAACGATCCACTTTTCAAAGAGAAGTGTATTTCGACGAAAGTGTAAACTTTTATGCAGAATTAAGCAATCGAATTAATTTACATCGATTATTAATTTAATAACAAACAGTTAAAAATAACTTACGATATTATGGATGCGTTTTAAATATTTACATTAATTAAAGCTCGTTTTATACCTTAAATGTTTTCAAGTAACATTTGCATTTTTTTACGTTTATGCAAATCGCGATTCACGGTTAAACCGATAAAAACGCCATAATAAACACACGCTCAGCTGATCCAAAAAATTCTTTATTTATGTGCATTAATCCCGACGAGTATTTTTAAAGTTTGCGTATGAATTTTTTTGGGTTTACGATTGGTGAAATTGAAAGAGCCTTGGATTGGAGTAACCTTGCCGGGTCTTCGATGTTGTAACCGCTCGTTATTAGTTATTCTTATTAAAAACACAAATTGTTAGCCTTTTAAGTGCTTTTTTAACGTTGAATTTAATTAGAAAAAATTATTTTTTATAATTATTCACTTTAACGAATCCATTTTGCGTCCGTTTCGTAATTAAAAAGCTTTTAACCTGCGCGCTCGATTTTTTCGTTAAAGGTAACTTTGTGGACGTTTAATTAATTTTCACAAAAAAATTAAAGTTCAAGTGTTTGAAGATAATAATTTAGTAAAACAGCTATCTAAATCTTTTTATATTATTTTGTGAAATACACCGCCTATTCCTCCGTTTACGCGGTACTTGTTTTACGCGATTTACAAAAATGAACGTTTTAAAAAATTTGAAGAATGAAAACTAGTGTGTCAGAGATTTGGTTCCTGGTTCTGTAACTTTTAATTAAAAAACTTCAGATTTTCTATTTGCATAAAAAATTTCTAAAATAATTGTTTCAGAAATTTGGTATTTCTGGTATAAATACACTATTGTAATTTTTAATTAAAATTATTTAGTAAGTAAATTAATTATTGTGAATCGTGCTTAAAACCGAGTGCGCACATTCGAGCTCAAAGTGGCACATTTCGATCTCGGGAAATATGAAATATGAATATAATTTGTTGCATATAAATTTCATTATAGATTGAAATATAATGGATAGAAGTATAATACAATATAGTTTATAATATACATATATGTTGTATGGTTCACTGAGCCTGCGCCCCTATGGCAGAATACCGAAAAAATTAACTAATTCATGACATAAAATAAGTATATGTCAATTTATAAGATATTACATAGTCTTGCAATATATGGAGTTTATATAATTTGAATACATCTCAACATATGGTATTATATATTACAGGGGGGGCCAACTTGCGGCTCGCGAGCCAAATGCGGCTCTTTGAAGGTTTATTTGTTGCTCTCGATAAATGTACCCGAGTTTCCTTTTCATTTTTGTGCTATTATATTTTAAAAAATTATTATCGTTCCGTATGTGATTCAAAATGTCTTTTAAATTACAGACAACAAATATGAAAGTAAAATAAATGTGTTTAATTTCTAATATTTAAATTCAATACACATATTTTGTACTTTTATTTATGTTTTCAATAAATATAATTTCTGTAAAAAATTTTTTTTTAATACCTTTTGTGCATACTTTTTAAATACGTATTTAATTGCTGCTTGCGAGAAATTTCAAATTTTGAAAAATGGCTCGGACTGTCAAGGAGCTTGGCGCTCTTGATATATTATATTAATACTTACCTATATATAATTTTCTATATCATCATTTATATTATAATCTAAATATTTTTAGAATAAGAATTATTTTCAAGCGGGTCGTATATTTTAACCTAAATATTTCTTAGGGTATTCTGATATACAGTAAAACCTCTCTTAGAAGGACACCTCCATTCAGCGTACACTTTTTTGTTGGCTGAGAGAAGTGCCTATGCTTTATATGCATTTTGGTTATTTTTCTCTTAACCGACACCTTCCTTATACAGACAAAAATTTCATGACCATTTGTGTCCGTCTATGGGAGGTTTTACTGTATACAGCAATATTTTGCTGCGGGGGCACAAAATAGTTCGTTCACAATGAATCACCCTAGTGCACATACGTCGTTTTACTTCTTTTCTGTTTAAATCCAAATATTAACGTAAAAAAATTTAATAAACAAGAGGATGCGCGTTAGAAGTTATAGGTACTTCTTTGGGGGAACTAAATTAAATTAAATCACGTGCTATGTTTGCATTGATATAAAAAAAATTCAATAACTACGAGGATGTGCACACTCGTTTTTAAGCACGATTCATAATAATTAACTAACCTTTTACAAATTTGAAATTAAAAATTACAGGACCGTATTTATACCAGAAATATAAAATCCCTGATCTGATGCATTAAAGTTTATTAATTAAAATTAATTCTATAGCTATTTCGACACACAAAGCCTTTAATTGACACCAATTTTAATTTTCAAGAGAAAATATTAATAGTTAAATTCAATAAATACGAGGATGTGCGCATTCGAGCGAAAAGTGGCACATTTCCGAGCGAGGGAGGCAAATGAAGCGCGACGCGGAGCGGCGCGCTTCATTTTCCCGAGATCGAAATGTGCCACTTTGAGCTCGAATGTGCGCACTTGGTTTTAAGCACGATTCGCAATAATTTAGACCAATAAATTTGACGAAAAATAAGTTGAATGCTTTTAATCGGTCCCTCTCACTTGCACCGACGAGATTATCGTATCTTTTCGCTCCCTTCCATTCATTGCTATGGTAAATACGTTTTTCGAAAAAGGAATCGATATTTACGGCACTAAATTTAGATTTATGGTTTGAAAGAGCAAAGAATAAATAGTCGAATTCAGTAAATACGAGAATGTGCGCATTCGAGCGAAAAGTGGCACATTTCGAGCGAGGGAGGCAAATGAAGCGCGACGCGGAGCGGCGCGCTTCATTTTCCCGAGATCGAAATGTGCCACTTTGAGCTCGAATGTGCACACTCGGTTTTAAACACGATTCGCAATAATTTAGGCATATAAATTAAACGAAAAATAATTTGAATACTTTTAATCGGTCCCTCTCACTTGCACCGACGAGATTATCGTATCTTTTCGCTCCCTTCCACTCATTGCTTATGGTAAATACCTTTTTCGAACATGGAATCGATATTTACCACACTAAATTTAGATTTATGGTTTGAAACAGCAAAGAATAAGTAGACGAATTCGACAAATACGAGGATGTGCGCATTCGAGCGAAAAGTGGCACATTTCCGAGCGAGGGAGGCAAATGAAGCGCGACGCGGAGCGGCGCGCTTCATTTTCCCGAGATCGGAATGTGCCACTTTGAGCTCGAATGTGCGCACTCGGTTTAAAGCGCGATTCACAATAATCAATTTACTTCCTAAAGAAGTTTAATTAAAAATTACAGGACTGTATTTAGGTATATCAGAAACACCAAATCTTCGATTTCTATTTACACGGTTTTCTTCGGAAATAGGCGTACCAACATAAAGTTTGGAAACCGCCCATTTTAAGAGTTGCACAATTTTAGAAATCCAAAAAACGCTTTTTTAAACGAAATATTAAGTTTCAACGTTTCCGAATTTATTTTAGCAAAAAAATACATAAGGCACGTCAAAATCGTAGCAATCCACGAGCTCGAAATAGGCAGAAATAATTAAAAAAATGTGTTAAATAATTTTAGCGCGACCACAGAATGTCCGACAGGAAATACTTCAAAAACATTCTCTATCATTTAAAAATAGTTTCCTTTTCGTGTTTCGTTCGAAAGTAAAATTTAATTAAGACCCGACCAAAATTTTTTATAGATCCCCAAAAAACGGTTTAAAATTCATAAAGGTGAATCTTAAGCGGACTGCTAACAGTAACTATCTTCTACGGACGTGTAAAATTTGTAAAGAAGTGGCGATACTTAAGAAAATTTATGCGACCATCGAAGAATGTTTTAAAAAGAGAATAAAGAGACGCTGATAAATAATTCATAGAATGTATCATCATCAACAGGAAAAGCAGTTCTGCAAGAAAATAGAAATATAACTGTGCACTCGCCAACCAACAAAGAAACGCGAACGTTTTTCTCAAAAATTTTTGTATTCCGGCTCTGCGCTTAATGTCCCAAAAAATTACGGCTCGTTACGAATGCAGTTCTTCAAAAATTACGTTCGCGTTGCACAAAAACGAGTGCGGCAGGTGGCCGATGCGCTCTTAATTTTCGTTTCTAAGAGGCTTTGTTATCGCGCGCCGACGACCCAATTTTTAATCGGAATTGCACAAAAATGTGCAAGCTTCGAAATTCCCATTATTAATTGCACACCGCGCAAGATATAAATAACTAAATTGCTAATTTTAAAAGCTAACGACACGACAGCGTTCTTAGTTAACGAGGTGCTCCATATTAAAACCGACATTCTTTGAGACATTAACACATCTTATTTGTGTGTTTGCCTTGAGATTATCTCAATTATTTCCGGGGCAGCTATTAATAAATTTCAAATGATAATCCAGCATTGAATGAGTTTTGCTTTGGATAGGCGATTTTCAAAACTAAGCCAACTTGTACAACACCAACCGATTTTTTGCCGTGTTTTATGTGCAAAACGCGATGGACTCAGTTTTTTCACATTTGAGAAAAATTTAATAGGGCGTCGCATATTTTATTTTGGCCTATCTTCTAGCCACAAGTCACCACTTTTTGATTATGCAAAGACGCCCCACCGACGTCGACCGAATTTTCGAGATACGGCCCTTCGAAGGGCTTCGAACGAGATGCGGAAGTCTATTTACGTAATTCCGAATGACTTAAATGTGCGCGATCAAAAAAAAAAGTTTAGGACCAAATTTTTAATATTTTAAAAGCTCTAAAAGGTTTTATTGTCTATTCTATTACAGATGGCGTTGTTGTAGGCGAAACTTAGTGAACTTTGGTTTTTTAAATGCGAACCCCCGTTTAATTTTTTATTTAAAGTAAAATAAGAGACTCAAATTTGATCAGGACCCGATACCCGATCGCGTGTGGTATGTGAAAAAAATTACTAAAATATTAACAAACTGTTTCTAAAGTTAAATTTATTGTATAATCCAGGGGTGACCAAGCTCTTTGATAGTCCGAGCCATTTTTCAAAATTTGAAATTTTTGCGAGCCGCAATTAAATACGTTTTTAAAAGGTATTAAAAACATTTTTTTTACAGAAATTATATTTATTGAAAACATATAAATAAAAGTACAAAATATGTGTATTGAATTTTTTTATTTATATATTAAAAATTAAACACATTTATTTTACTTCTCTTGATAATTCTTTAAAATTTCGAGATCCATAAATAATCCTTCAAAGAGCCGCATGTGGCTCGCGACCCGCAAGTTGACCACCCCTGGTATAATCGAATAAATGGTTTTGAATAATTTTTGAATGCCGCATTGTTTTTAATTGTAATTAGTAATAATAATTATTGAATTTAATAAATACCATTTTAAATAGATAATAGAAATTAAACTGATAATCTTTGTCGATTTATAAAAACATTTTTAGCGATCGACTACTAATTCTCTTGATTGTAGTGTGATCGGGTATGGGGGTAATCGATTAATTATTTTAAATATTTATTTTTCTAATTGCTGTTGATTTATTACTTGAATTTACAGTCGACCCCCGCTAATCTTACAAATGTTTTGCAAGGCGGTTTCGGATTATCGATTTTGTCGGATTATAGAGTACTGCTGTAGTCCGGAACTTTATAAAAAGTAATACTTTATAATCCACCAAATCACATAATTGGCATGTGGGATTACAAAGGACGCCGGATCACAGCGGGTCTCCCGTATATTAATTTTATATCTGAAAGCCCTTATTAATTAATAAAAAGACAAAAAAAACGAATTTTAATAGATAAAAAAATTTTCTAGCTCTATTTCGTTAAATACGACAAAATGGGGATCGGGTACTGAGTCTTTTACCTTATTTTAAAAGCTCTAAAACAGTGTTTCCAACGTGTGGCCCACGCCCCACAGGGGGCAATTCGATTGCTCCAGGGGGCAATTAAAAAAAAATGGACTTTTCCAGAATGTAAATTTAACTATATTAAAAATTATGCATGTGTTACATGGGGGGACATAATAAATTTTTAAAAGTTTCGGTGGGGCATGGCACAAAAAAGGTTGGGAAACACTGCTCTAAAATATTTTATTATCTGTTTTATTACAGATGGCCCTGTTGCAAGCCAAACTTAACCAAGTTTGATTTTTTAAATACGAGCCCTTAATATTTTTTTTTTAAATTACATTACAAAATATCAAGATTTTTTGTCGGACAATTTTTTTATTCGTCGCTTAGTTACCGGGATATTGAATATTTTAAATTTGTTGCATTTATTTGAAACGACAACTTTTGTAATTAAAAAAAAATTAGTTGAGAAAGATTTATAAAAAAATTACTAAAGCCCCATTTTCGTTCAAATAACGATCTATTGCCCAAATTTATTATCCTTCAATGATTTTATCAAAAAAATGGAAAAAGATGGGTCGTGCTCAAACGCACACCTTAATTCGGCGCTTATAAATAAGAGATTTAGCTTCAGGTGACTGGCGATTTATTTCAAAGGGGTGCTCTTTGGAAAACGAGAATCTACCGGCCATTTTTTCGACCCCTCGCACGCATTCCAATTTATTTTAATTCGAAGAAAAAAACCGCCCATTGTTTCCCCTAAATATTTGACGAGACCGAATTTGCGGCAGGCGCCCGTTAAAAACGCGTTGCATAATTTTTTATTCACGCGCCGAGCCGTTCTTGTGCAAGAAAGTGGAGTAACACAAATTTTTCTAAAGACTGTGTAATTAATATTTTAAAGATTGACGTGAATACACTTAAAACTTTTCATTCGTAAGCGTAACAGTCGATTTCATTACACAATAAAGGAATGTGGCCACCTGTTTTATGACCAACACATTTTCAGGTGTAGAAATAGAAATTATAAGAAGTTCGCTCGTCGCACTTCGCTTATGAATAAATGCATGGGATTTTGGGCTTTTGTGCTGAGAGAAGTCGGCTATCGACGAAGAAGAACGCATTCCCTACCGCATTATCATATTAAGAGATTCAAAGAAACACGGTGGTTAATAAACGTTGAATTACGTAGGTGTTCCTCCTACAGCCTTGCATTCTGCTCGTAAGCCACTGATATTTAAACAAGTGTGTGCTTATATGACAAATTATTACCTTTTCAGACCTACGTGCATCGGCACAAATACCATTGTCTCTCGCGGCGCTCCGGTGCAGGTGATTTTGAATTACAGTAGACCCCCGGTAATCCGGCCCCCGGCTTATCCGGCGCTCGTTGTTATTTGACATGCGAATTATATATTGTATATTGCCGGACTATAAGGTACTACTTTTTAAATAGTTCCGGACAACAAGGGGCCAGAGGCAGCACTCTATAATCCGACTTGCAAAACATTTGTCGGATTATCGCGGGTCGACTGTATATGTATAGTATTTTAGCGCATTGATAAGGAATTTGTCAGATTATAAGGTACTAGTGTTTAGAATGTTCCGAACTACAGAGGGTCTGTTGCAGTACTCTATAATCCGACAAATTCGATAATCCGCCACCACATTGCACAACGTTTGTCGAATTACCGCGCGTCGACTGTATTTACGGCGCAAATCGAACGAAATCGACCCATATTTGTCCGACCGAAATTTAATTAAACTACAGTAAAACCTCTTTTCAACGGACAGTCGCGGGACTAACTATATTTGCCGTTGTAGAGGGGCGTCCGTTGCGCAGGGGGCCTCGATACATTGTCCTCCTATACTTTTCTCGACTGGGACCTTTGAACATTGTCCGTTGAAGAGAGGAGTCCTTCAAGCGAGGTGCTACTGTAAATAGAATTCGTTCCAAAAATGGCACGAGCAGTTTATGGCGATCGTTTCTAAGTTGACGGGCGCGTATTTATCTCTTTAAATATTCGACGCACGTTTCGCATTGATTTATTGTGCGAGTTGAATTTGTTCCAATTTGCGATTTTCGCAGATTTGCGGCTTTAATTGCGAAAATAGCGAACTTTCGTTCGCTCGCGAGTAAAAATACGGAGACCGAGCGGATCGTAGAAGGGAAGAGAGTCGTCGCGGATTCAAATTGCTTTAGAGAAAGGCAATAAATTCAATTCCTTCGCAATTGTATCGGCACTTTAATATTAATAACGTGTTATAATATTATTAAGAGTGGAAAATGTTGCTGCGTTTAATTGAAATACCTGAAGGGTTATTAATTATTTTAGAAAAATGCCTAATTGCTTCTTCGCGAAGCTTGGAAACGATTGCTTTTCGAAGTTATACTTCTTTTGGCGGTCTGAGAGTCAAGTTTTGACAGGCAACGGTAGTTGCGCACGCGCAGCTAACGAAAATTCGACAGTTAAAATTAGCTGTCTAAGAAAGTAAATTAATTAATGTGAATCGTGCTTAAAATCGAGTGTGCACATTCGAGCTCAAAGTGGCACATTTCGATCTCGGGAAAATGAAGCGCGCCGCTCCGCGTCGCGCTTCATTTGCCTCCCTCGCTCGGAAATGTGCCACTTTTCGCTCGAATGCGCACATCGTTGCATTCTTTGGATTTGTCTGCATTAATCTTTTCTTTTTTCAATTAAATATAGTGCCAAAAAATATTTTGTTTGGAAAAAATTCATAATTTTGTTCAAAAGCACAAAATTAGCCATTTGGGCTTTCTTTTTGTAATACGGTACTGTAAATTTTAATTAAAAATTTATAGAAAGTAAATTGATTATTGTGAATGGTGCTTAAAGCCGAGTGTGCACATTCGAGCTCAAAGTGGCACATTCCGATCTCGGGAAAATGAAGCGCGCCGCTCGCGTCGCGCTTCATTTGCTTCCCTCGCTCGGAAATGTGCCACTTTTCGCTCGAATGCGCACATCTTCGTATTAATTGGATATTTCCATATTAATCACCGCTCTTTCATAAAAAAATGATCCAATACCGTAACGAGACCCAATACCGGAACGATTTGATAAAAATTAGTTTATATGTATCTTGTATGTGATAGAATGAAATGAAACTTTCTTTATTTACAACCCTAATATTTAATTTACAAAATAAAATTAGTTTTATATATATGTTACAGTAAAAGCGTACAGTTTAGTCAATGTATATACTGGATAGTGAATTTATACATTGATATATTTTTTTTCAGCATTAGTACTAGTACCTAAATTACAATTAAAAACGATAAATACCCGCTAGAAATGATTAAATACTTAATTAATTTCTTACATCCTTTCTATTGAGTTGAAAAAATTGTAAATTTGCAGTTCTTCCAATTCGAAAAATTTTCCAATTTCCAATTTATAAGTATTTAATAATTTCTAATGTGTATATTGTTTTTAGTGTTTAATTAATTTTAAAATAGACCAAAACGGAATTAAAATCAAGTTCTACAAATACAGTCGAACCTCCATAAGTCGAACCTTGGCAAGCCGAATTTTTGATAACTCGAATTTTTAATAACTCGAATTATTTTTATTTTCTCTTCAACTTCGACTTATTGAGGTTCGACTGTATAGCAATAAATGACGTAAATGTTATATGAATGTATACATTTACTAGTCGGTATATATATTGACTGAAATGTATGTTTTGACTGTATCCTCTATATATATAGTGTTTTGATTTGTTAATTTTAAGATAAACATCATCTTGCGTCTAAAAGGTGACTGATTTAATTAAAAAATGACCCATTTATTTTACGGTATTGGGACTAGTTTTTTGAAGCGTTCCGAAACTGGGTATTTCGTACTTTTTAGAAGAAAAAAAATCTATCTATAATAAATTTTAGCAAATTTAATTATTCTCTAATAGGCAAATGCCTATTTTATATGACCAAACAATTTTTTTTTCTATAAATTGTTTTAATGTTTTTACACATGGTTATATTTAATTAAGTCACGCCAAAGAAGTATAACTTCTAACGCTCGTACATAACCACACCCACCGATGTTTTTTAATGTGGTTTTAAGGAAAAATTGCAGTACAAAAAATAAAGCCTTTTCTTTATAAGAAAATTCTGTTATGTAAATATCAGAAGCCGAAGTTACATCACGCGTTGCACAGATTCCTTTAGAAATACTTAAAAAGGTTATCATCAAAGTTGAAAAGGGTAAATTTGAATCTGAATGAATAATGCACAAAGTTCTTTGTAATTTTTCAGATTATTGTGTTAAAGTACAGCGACCTAAGTTTTTTTTTAAAACAAGAAAAAAGCGCGTTCCCACAGATTTGTATTGCGATTTTGTAGGAAGCGATTCGCTTTCGGTTCCTTATTAGATTTTTATTCCGATATCGACTTAAAGAAAGAGCAATCCGATTTACCCTTGAAAATACAAACTTGTGCACAATACATCGCGTTTTTTCTCGTTATTTTTAGATTTAGAAAAAAGGATAATATGTATTATGCAGGAACAACCTTCGACTCTGAACTATTGACTCGTTTGGTATTCTTATTGAAAGTGCAAAATTAGAATAATCAATACCGAGCAACAATAAATATTTTCTAGCATTTGAAAATTAGAAACTTAGAAATTTCGATCCGATTCCGATACAATTGCCAAGGACTGTAGTTTAATTTTTTTTTAAATTAATTTTGTTTTATAACTTACTTTGGGTGTATTTGGCGGGACAAGGAAGGATGTATTTTTATAAAATTATTGTGGGGCCCTTAAAACTTATTAAAAAATAATAATAATAAAGGTATTGAAGAAATGGATCTCAAAATAATGAAAGTATTGAAAGTTTTTTGAAATTGTTCGATTTAGCATCTAAAATGGGACGTTTGTTAATCGAGCTTAAAAAGTTCTTACTTGTATTATTGCAACAAGTGGGAGGGAGCGAAAAGATACAAAACTCTCATAAGTGCAAGTGAGAGGGAATGATGAAATTTGTCTCAATAGGTATTGAAGAACATATTCCATTGTTTTAAAGTTGATTACAATAAATTGTGCTTAAAACCGAGTGTGCACATTCGAGCTCAAAGTGGCACATTCCGATCTCGGGAAAATGAAGCGCGCCGCTCCGCGTCGCGCTTCATTTGCTTCCCTCGCTCGGAAATGTGCCACTTTTCGCTCGAACGCGCACATCTTCGTATTTATTACATTACTACAATTTACCGTGCGCTCCTTCAAATCAAAAATTTTAATTGAATTCAGTAAATATCGATTTTATACTCGAAAAATGTATTTACCATAGCAATGAGTGGAAGGGAGCGAGAAGATACAATAATCTTGTCAATGCAAGTGAGACGGAACGATTAATATTATTCAATTAATTTTTAAACCTAATTTATTGGGCTAAATTATTGTGGATCGTGCTGAAAGCCGAGTGTGCACATTCGAGCTCAAAGTGGCACATTCCGATCTCGGGAAAATGAAGCGCGCCGCTCCGCGTCGCGCTTCATTTGCCTCCCTCGCTCGGAAATGTGCCACTTTTCGCTCGAACGCGCACATCTTCGTATTTATTACATTACTACAATTTACCGTGCGCTCCTTCAAATCAAAAATTTTAATTGAATTCAGTAAATATCGATTTTATACGCGAAAAATGTATTTACCATAGCAATGAGTGGAAGGGAGCGAGAAGATACAATAATCTTGTCAATGCAAGTGAGACGGAACGATTAATATTATTCAATTAATTTTTAAACCTAATTTATTGGGCTAAATTATTGTGGATCGTGCTGAAAGCCGAGTGTGCACATTCGAGCTCAAAGTGGCACATTCCGATCTCGGGAAAATGAAGCGCGCCGCTCCGCGTCGCGCTTCATTTGCTCCTCGCTCGGAAATGTGCCACTTTTCGCTCGAACGCGCACATCTTCGTATTTATTACATTACTACAATTTACCGTGCGCTCCTTCAAATCAAAAATTTTAATTGAATTCAGTAAATATCGATTTTATACTCGAAAAATGTATTTACCATAGCAATGAGTGGAAGGGAGCGAGAAGATACAATAATCTTGTCAATGCAAGTGAGACGGAACGATTAATATTATTCAATTAATTTTTAAACCTAATTTATTGGGCTAAATTATTGTGGATCGTGCTGAAAGCCGAGTGTGCACATTCGAGCTCAAAGTGGCACATTCCGATCTCGGGAAAATGAAGCGCGCCGCTCCGCGTCGCGCTTCATTTGCTCCCTCGCTCGGAAATGTGCCACTTTTCGCTCGAACGCGCACATCTTCGTATTTATTACATTACTACAATTTACCGTGCGCTCCTTCAAATCAAAAAATTTTTAAATTTAATTCAGTAAATATCGATTTTATACTCGAAAAATGTATTTACCATAGCAATGAGTGGAAGGGAGCGAGAAGATACAATAATCTTGTCAATGCAAGTGAGACGGAACGATTAATATTATTCAATTAATTTTTAAACCTAATTTATTGGGCTAAATTATTGTGGATCGTGCTGAAAGCCGAGTGTGCACATTCGAGCTCAAAGTGGCACATTCCGATCTCGGGAAAATGAAGCGCGCCGCTCCGCGTCGCGCTTCATTTGCTTCCCTCGCTCGGAAATGTGCCACTTTTCGCTCGAACGCGCACATCTTCGTATTTATTACATTACTACAATTTACCGTGCGCTCCTTCAAATCAAAAATTTTAATTGAATTCAGTAAATATCGATTTTATACTCGAAAAATGTATTTACCATAGCAATGAGTGGAAGGGAGCGAGAAGATACAATAATCTTGTCAATGCAAGTGAGACGGAACGATTAATATTATTCAATTAATTTTTAAACCTAATTTATTGGGCTAAATTATTGTGGATCGTGCTGAAAGCCGAGTGTGCACATTCGAGCTCAAAGTGGCACATTCCGATCTCGGGAAAATGAAGCGCGCCGCTCCGCGTCGCGCTTCATTTGCCTCCCTCGCTCGGAAATGTGCCACTTTTCGCTCGAATGCGCACATCCTCGTGTTCATTACATTAGTATAATTCACCGCGCACTTTTTTAAATCAAAAATTTGAATTTAATGTAGTAAATATCGATTTTATATTCGAAAAACGTATTTACCATATCAACGAGTGGAAGGGAGCGAGAAGATACGATAATCTTGTCAATGCAAGGGAGAGGGAACGATTAAAGTTATTCAATTAATTTTTCGTGTAATAGAATTGTTTTCAATTAAAATTAATTTACGAAAAAATGCTATTTATAAAACAATATTGGGACCTCGAAAGAGACGATTAATTTCTTAATCTCTCCAAAATGTTGTTTTATCTCGAGTTTTATTACTTTTTAATAGTATTTCCGTATGTGTTTCTATAATTATTTTTAATAAAATTAATTGCATAATGATTGCCAATAATCACTTAACTATTGCTTATGAATGAAATCAATGAAATCAGTTTGTAATTTTACAAAACATCTAAGCGTTGATATTTAATGCGGTTTTCGTAATAAAACGATTGTGTAAATTAGCATAAACAAAGAAGTAAAGCAGCTATTACCGCCCATTAATTTTACAATAAATTATTGATTAAGTAACTTATAGTTTCGACAGCTTTTCAATTACTTCCCGGACGAATTTCTTTAATCAAAGAGTATTTTAGAATTTTTGATTAGTATCTCTGTTTCTAAATCGAATTTTAGGAGACCCTTATTTGTTTGCGGAAAAACATTTGTAAGGAGTGAAATTGACCCTCAAAGTTCACCACTGCAAGGGATGGTTTTAAGGTTTCACACAATTACAGTCATTTTTTTTGCACTTGGTTGTTTGCAAAAAAATTACCGTAGGGGAACCTGTGTACCTTGATCCCATTGTACGTAGGGCAACTTTAATTTTTTAAATGTTTCAAATGGCACACTGGCAGATATTAAAGTAAAGTTATAAGAAAATTTAAATCGAAAAAAGTAAGTTTTTTATATTCTTTTTATTTAAATATATTGTGATTTTTATTACCTAATAACAAATCACTCATTGTAATAGAAAGATTAGTTATTATTTATTATGATTTGGGCACAGCATGATCTTTAATTTTATTTTTGTATTTAAACATCAAGGGTCGCTGTGTTGTACCTCGGTCACTTTCAATTTAGTTGTACCTTGGCCCTAGGATCGACGCGCAATATATGCAAATTTAGAAATACATTTATTATAAAATCTTATTTTTTTATTTATTTTGCTTCAGACAATATGCCTGCAAGTCTAACGAAAAATTAATCTTTTTTTAAGTTTTTGCAAAGTTAACTATTGAGAATGTGAAATTACAATATACGAGAAAAGTGTTGTTAATTTTTGAAACAATTTTGAGTGTCATCTCAAAGAAGAACATTAGTGATTCTTATAATTCAAAAATAAATAATAAATATATGGTTTCCATAGAACGGTATGCGTTTTATTTTGCTTAACGTAAAATAGAGCCAAGGTACATCCGCCCCATAGATCCACTAATTTTTAAATCTGCAAGCAATTTAAAAAAAAACGGTTGCTTAGCCTTTCCTTTATGATAGGTATTTTATTAGTGCCCCAATGCGGTGCAATTCGTTTTATAAACAAATTGTTACATATACAATTAAAAAAAAAATTACAAGGGAAAAGAGGGTCAAGGTACAACAGGTTCCTTTAATTATGTGAGTTTTGGAGGCCCTTTTCATCCTTTGGAAATGTTTTGCCGCAAACACAATTCGGGCCTTTTAGAATTCGATGTAATATAACGTATATATATATATATATCGGTTCTATTAAAATGGGGGCGATCACCTTATAAATAAAACATTAACAATAGACATTTGACCCAAAAAGATTTTTTATGGAGAATTTAATCCTGTTAAAGAATTTTATGAAAAATAAATGAATACATAGTTCGCAGTAGTAAATAATGTTAAAAAAAATTTTTTTATTATTATTTAAAAGCGAAAATTTTTAAGTCCCAAGAGGAACCCCTTAAAATTGGATTTAAGGGCTGGGATTTGGATAGAAATTTTATTACGACCCATTCTGCGACATGTTCGTGCGAGAGCGCAAAAAAACCTATTTTTTTAACACCCTCGGGCCTAACACATCAAAATAAGAAATTCTTCGAGCGCCGAAGAAAGGATTATAGGAACCCAAGCCGTTTTCAATTAATTTCGGCGCATAATACAAAGTATTCACCGTTACTTATAATACTAAATAATTGACCCAATTACATTCAATTTTAACATTAATTGGATATCGTCGATATTAAAATCTTATTTATTTTTGTTTATAAAATCACGTACTTTTCGATAAACCGTTATAAAAGTAATCACTTGCACTGAACGCTCGCGAGGAAAAAACGCAATCTCATTCATCAAAACTTTTGACGGACGGCTTTTAGTGTCGGCGGCCGAATTCGGGCGAAACTTTTGACGCCGGAAATTCTCAAAAAGGAAAACGCAACCGCTCCAAACTCGCCTCGGCAGGGCCGAGCTAACCGTAAATCTTATTTTACTATTATATCACAGGTTTCGGTTTCGACAAATTGCTTTGCTTTTCAATGTCTTGTTTATACTGTTAGGTTCTCACTAGTATTCACTTTTATTGAGTCGAAGAAACTAACGGTCCGCTCGTTTCGAAATTGAACTGTTGCCGGCGTTAAAAAGTAAATTTTCTTTTCCGCCATCCCAAACGACGAGACGCTACAAAAATTTGCGTGTCGAAAAATTTTTGGGTCACTGACCGAAATCGGCCCCTCAACTATTTCATTTTGACGATATAAAAGAAGAAAAAAAACTACACATATCTGTTTACATAAAAATCGTAGTAGAGCCGGTATTTTTCTTAATGGTCTTAGGACTCGAATTTTTTCATTGTTGTCTTTAGAACTTGTAACTGTTGTTCAAAAGCTTTATCTACGTATTTTGCATATCTCTAACCTGTTACATAATATAAAGTGCCTTGTTTTATATAAATTAATGAGCACAACGGCCTAAGGTAACGTTCCATTAACATTGCCCGTTTTTGTAATGGTTTCGGGCTTCGGGTGTTCGCCTTCCTTTATTTTTTATTTCGATGTCGAACAAGTTTTAGAGATGGGAAGAACAAAATTAACTTTATTATGCAGCTTCGGAGCTTTACGCAAGAGTACCCAGTGGCGCTACCGAGCGTGGGGCAGGTGGTGCGCCCCCATACAAAGGGGGCCATTAAACTTAACCTTCCGTGTACTAGGTGGGGTGTAACTAACGCGAACAATTTTTTTTTTGTTAAAATGGGACGTTTGTTAATCGAGCTTAAAACCGAGTGTGCGCAATTTTTGGAAATGTCTGCATTAATCTTTTCTTTTTTCAATTAAATATAATGCCAAAAAAATATTTTGTTTGAAAAAAATTAATAACTTTGTTCAAAAGCACAAAATTGGCCATTTGGGATTTTTTTTTGAAATAAGGAACTGTAAATTGTAATTAAAAATAGAAAGTAAATTGATTATTGTGAATGGTGCTTAAAACCGAGTGCGCACATTCGAGCTCAAAGTGGCCCATTCCGATCTCGGGAAAATGAAGCGCGCCGCTCCGCGTCGCGCTTCATTTGCCTCCCTCGCTCGGAAATGTGCCACTTTTCGCTCGAATGTGCACATCCTCGTGTTTATTACATTAGTATAATTTACCGTGCACTCTTTCAAATCAAAAATTTTAATTTAATTTAGTAAATATCGATTTTATATTCGAAAAACGTATTTACCATAGCAATGAGTGGAATGGAGCGAGAAGATAGGATAATCTTGTCAATGCAAGGGAGAGGGAACGATTACAATCATTCAATTAATTTTTCGTGTAATTTATTGCGAATCATTAAGAAATTGCGGTGTAATTAATTTGTTTTTCAATAAGGAGGCAAAAATGAGATTCTTGTTAGGTTTTCTTAATATTCGGTATCGTAATTGACACCTGTCATTGGAATTTAGTACTCAATCACTCAATAGTTTATAAGTTGAAGAAAAAGTAAAGTTTTAGTATTTTTATTAATAAAAGTCTATTCTAATGCATAAATAAATATGTGTTTTACTTAAACCTATTCATTATTGGTTATTAAAATATATTTCTTAGCATTTAACTGTCATAAAGTACAATTTTGTGGATTTTATTTTATTTTTCCGTAGGGTATTGCCATCGGAGAGTTAAAAATCAAAATAACCCAACAATGGAAATTCGTATTAGACCGAAAAAACAGGTTTCGCAAATGTTGAGGATAAGCAGGGTAAGAATGCCTCTTGTAATTATCTTAATGATATATGGATATGTAGATATGTAGGTACTATAGAAATATAAAGATCCTGAAAATTTCAGACTTTAATCTATATTAATCTCTTCAAAAAGTCAAAATAAGTAAAAATTGAAGAATAATATTTTTCTTTGGCTTAAGTGAACCGATTTGTTTGAAAATTTAGTATGTTATGCAGGAGATAGAGAGCTTTTACGCACACCATGGATCAATCTTTTCATCATCAATTTATTAAGCTAGAAATCGGTTTACTCAATCCAAAAAACAAATTATTTTTCGATTTTTGCTTATTTTGAGTTTTTGAAGAGACCAATATAAATTAATGTCTGAAATTTTCAGCATCTTTATACTTCTATAGTATCTACATTAGGGTGGAGCGAAAAAAAATATTTTTTTTTAGTCAGGGGCTAGAATTTGTAGCTTATAAAAATAGAAAATTTTGAAAAAAAATGAACAAATTTGATCGTTTCTACCTCAAAATTCACTTTTAATGCCTAAGAAAAGTATGTTATTGTTTCGGAATTTTTTTGAAAACTGCAATAATGGCGATAGAAAAAATTTTTAAGTTAATAATTGTTAATAGGGAAGAAAGAGTACACTTCGCAGCTTCTGAAAGCTTCTGGAAACAAAAAAAATGTTTTTTTGTTTCAAAAGAATTTTAACTTGAATTTAATTTAAAAAATCAGTGGGCCACCTCAAGATGTTGAGTAAAAAATTTTTTTTTTATTATAAGCTACAAATTCTAGCCCCAGTCTAAGAAAAAAAATTTTTTTTCGCTCCACCCTAATGTAGATACTATAGAAATATAAAGATCCTGAAAATTTCAGACTTTAATCTATATTGGTGTTTTCAAAAAGTCAAAATAAGTCAAAATTAAAAAATATTTTTTTTCTTTGTCTTGAGGGAACCGATTTGTTTATAAATTTGCAGTCGACAGAGAGCTTTTACGGACACCATGGATCAATTTTTTTTATCATCAATTTATTAAGCCAAAAATCCGTTCACTCAATCCAAAAAAAAAAAGATTTTCCAATTTTTACTTATTTTCACTTTTCGAAGAGACCGATCTAGATTAATGTCTGAAATTTTCAGCATCTTTATATTTCTATAGTATCTAAAAATCCATAGAATATCATTAAGTTATTTACAAAAGGCATTTTTACTCTGCTTATCCCTCTGTGGCATTTATTTGCGTTACAGAAGGCAAGAAAGATGCAATTTTAAATTTAAGACCATTAAAAGTGCACTTTTACGAACTAATTTTCGTTTTAAAACAGAAAGTAAAAATGTTTTATAAGATTTATGACTGTGGTACTTAAAAGGAGGGTATCTCCATGTGCTCACCCTCAATTTTAATGGCACTGATGTTGGTTATTCGATACCGAATTCTAAAAGAGTTTACTTTTTGCTGAAAAACATTTCGAAGAGGCGAAATGAACCCTCAAAGTTCACCACCTCAGGGGATGATCTTAAGGTTTCATATACTTGCAGGTAATATTATTTTTTCGAACAATTTTATGTAGATTATAACCTACTTGATTGTTTGAAAAAATATTGTCTGTAAGTGTGTGAAACCTTAAAACCATCCCCCGAGGTGGTGAACTTTGCAGGTCCATTTCACCCTTTAGAAATGTTTTTCGGCAAAAAATAAAAAATACAGGTCCCTTAGAAGTCGATGTATAGAATAACATACATCAGTCCCATTAAAATTGCGGGGACCACCCTTTCTTGTTAGTGTACCTGCATATTTTTTATATTTAGACAAGTTACGAAGGGGTGCAAAATCGTTGCTCGTCCAAGGTGTCATTTCAAATCGGTACGCCACTGAGTGTACCCAATCAAACAGGCGCAATTTTTCGATTTTCATTCATTTAACACAAAAGTACAATTTGCTTTTGAAACGATCGAATCGATTTAATTTTAATTTAATTCAATTTATTGTTTTATGTAGCCTTTGAAGGAAAATTTCAAATTAATTTGTAGGTCTGCGCGCTTTTTGCATCGAATATTTTACATAACACATTTATTCAAAATTATAAAATTGTAAAAAAAGCCACTGAAATGTTAATTAAAAAAAATGATTCCGAGCTTTTGAAAATTTTACAAAAGTGATTTAATTTATTTTTTTTTTGAATCCGGATACTTCGCTTTGGTATTATTGCAGTGGCTTTTTTCCGAAGAAAAATTGTTTTCCACTTACTTTTGCGGATGGTCGGCTGAAGATCTAGTGTTTTGGACAGAAGAAGGTTCTCGAGCTCCTCAAAGGGCCGAAGAAGTTTCAAATCTCGTAGTCCGCGAATTATCAGCTGAAAAGAAAAGAAAAATTAAGGTAATAATTTTTTAAAAAAAGCCTAGAAATTACTGGACCAAGACCACGAAAAAAACAAAAGTAATAAGGCACAGAAAGGAAGAGATAAATGGTATAATAAAATTACACTTACCTAATTGGTATAATTGAAAGGGTCGGGTATCCTGCTGGTTTATGTGCCCTTTGCCCTTTGTACTTCAAATTGCTGTAATAAATCGAAAGCGAAATTAGTTAGGGAAATAGTTGAAAAAAATAATTTCAGAAATATTTCAAAACCGATTTTTTTGATTTAAGTTTCTTGAATTGGGCCTTACGATGTGCAAAATGGATAAGGTACATTGGGATAAATAAGTAATATAAAAGATCTTACCAAATGTGGGGCGTTGAAGGGGCTCCTCGAATCGGCCAGTTTGTCTGTTCATCGTCCCCAGCTCTCCGTATAACTGTAACAAAAAGAAAAACCGATTAGTATTAGTATTAATAATTTGGAGCCGAAATAATTATTGTAGGTATTTATTTCGGCCGAAGTGGCCGTAGTTTTTTAATTCCCGTACGATCGTAACGATTTTTAATGATTTTTATCGAAATAAATGCATTTCGACCATTAAATCGTACTGGAATTTGCAAACCGGGCTTTTAAACAATTACCTGGTCTAATCACACGTATTTGTTAGTAAAAAAAATTAACATGTTCACTAAGAAATGCGAAACGATTGAATTTTAATGCATCGCGTGTTAATTTAACCGTAAGTTAAAAGGCGATATTTGTGCAAGTTCGCCGGCTTGTTTATGCACATTGCGGAAGGGGTTTGGCGAGCGCGATAGTCAAATTGCCGGAACGCGAATATTAGAGAGAGACGCAAAAAGCGCACCAATGACGTAACGCAGCAGGTGTCGGGACTTCGTTTAAAGAGCGATATGCTCGTTTCCGAAACCTTTAATTTTAAATGAATTAAATAAATTGTTCGAATCCATCCCCTTTAACACTATGGAACCTTTATGTCAAATGGAACGAAATTCGATTTTACGTTATCCAAAGGCTGCGCATTTCGGTTTTCGATGCTTTCAGAAATTAATATTAGCAATTTCGAAATTTGATAATTAACTCCAAGCGCCCATTTGGCAAAAAAATTTGAATGCCCGATAATTTTCTTCTCATTTCCTACGAATGCAATCTTGTAGATTGGATGAACAACCAACTATGATTTTAATTTTCCGCATACTAGGTGACTAAATGTCAAATGCCATACTAGGTGGGGTTTGTCATACCCCGAAAATAAAATATACAAAATTGTACTTTATGGCAGTTACATGATAAGAAAATAAAATCGATATTTGCTAAAGTAAATTTAAAGGCCATTGCCGGATTTACATTGAAAAGTAAAAAATATTAGAGCTGTAGTTCACATATAACGAACAATTGTTTTTATAAAAAATGATTTAGATTATTTTCAAGTATTTTCAATTACATCTACGATTAAAGCATCAGAAGTGGCTAAAATGTTTAAAAACTTGACAATTCAATGCCAAGAAACATTATTTGAAACTTTATTTGTGTGGATACGTTTTAAAATTGTATTTTAAAAACAATAACTCATAACAAATGAAATTAACGACATTGTCTGAAATAATGTAGTTCATATGTAATGCGTGTGTATTGAAATTCATTTACACCGCTATCTGATTTTTTGAATAGTGAACTAGGTTGTACCACACAGAAAATATTTAAATAAATATATGTTATACATAAGTAAATAAGCAATAACTGGTAAAAAAATGGTGGGTGTCCCTAATGCAGAAGTAACCAAAATGTCACTTTAAAAACTTTAAATTTACAAAAATTATATTTTTTGGAATAATTAAAAATTGATTTTTTTTTAAATGATAGATGCCTTTGACAAATCCAAAGCACAACTAAATCGCAATGGTTGTTTTTGAGGAAAAAAAATATTTTCAAAAAATGAAAATTAATTTTTTAGTCAAAAACCGTAACAGCTGGGGGGCTAAAAATTTCCACAATTATTACTAATACCAGGATAGATCACAGAAAAAAAATCACTTCATTATCTCTGAGGGCACTTTTCAATGTAAATCCGGCAATGGACTTTATGATTTGAAAAAATGAAAAGAACAAAGTAGGCAAATCTTTAATGCGAGATGTGCGCATTCGAGCGAAAAGTGGCACATTTCCGAAGCGAGGATTCAAATGAATTTAGCACGCGAGAGCTTCAATTAATTCCGAATGAATGTGCCACTTTGAGCAGATATTGATCTCTCGCTTTCATGCACGATTCGAAAATAATTTAGCCTCAATAAAATTTAGACTTCAAAATTAAATTGAACTAATATTAAACAGTTGCCGTTCACTTGACATTTGACAAGATTAATGATCTGTCTCGCTCCTTCCACTCATTCTATGCTAGATACGTTTTCCGAATATAAAATCGATATTTACTAATTAAAATAAAATTTTTGATTTAATAGCGTATGGTAAATTATATAATATAATAACGAAGATGTGCTGCATTGAGCGAAAATTGTTGGCACATTTCCATGCGATGGACGCAAATGAAGAACGAGCGGCATTATTAATTTCGAGATTAAATGTGCCACTTTGAGTCGAATTGAACTATTCAAGATTCACAATAATTTAGCCAATAAATTACTTCAAATTAATTGATAATATTAACGGTTCCGTCTCACTTGATTCAAGATTATTGTATTCTCAAACTCCTTTATTGCATGTAAATACGTTTTTGAATAAAATCGATATTTACAAATTAAAAAAATTTATGATTTAAAAGCACGGTAAATTATACTATATAATAAAAATTGCGCTTGAATAAATGAATTTTCCCGAGATCGGAATGTGCCACTTTGAGCTCGAATGTGCACACTCGGTTTTAAGCTCAAATACCAAACGTGCCGTTTTAACAAAAAAAAAATGGGCCACGTTAGCTGTACCCTACCTCGCACACGGAAGGTTAAGCAAACGCCCTTAATGCCATTTTGATATTCGCACTTGCTTTTATTAAAATTGCCCTGTATAAACGAAATTTGAAATATAATTGTCAAGTAGGTGTTACTGACGAAAAAGCAGTTAACCGATTATTGTATTTTTAGAATATAAAAATGAGAATTACATTGTTAAATTAAATTATTATTTAAATAATTCGTTTTCGATTTAATCGCGACATTTATGAATGCAGCCGTACGCCAACTAAGCCAATTTAAAATTTTGCAGTAATATTTATAAAAACCATTGTAGCAGAATGTGCGATTAATTATTGTCGCTTTTTTGCAATTAAATTTTTTTAATTGGTGTTAGCCCCATATTTTAATAGAAGAAATCTTACCAAAATTCTGAGCGATGGTCGATTGCATTGGAAGATGCACTAATTAAGAAAAATATATTAACACTACTAATTGTTTAACATTGTTATAAGCGTTAAACGAAGCCTTACATTACTGCACGGGTGCAGCTAAGGAAATGACTAATTTTGCATGTTTTGGCGAATCACAGTCTTATCACTCGTATCCAAATAATTTGCTTCGAAAATGAACTTTGAAGATAAAGGCAATAGATGCCAGAATCGTTATAAATTAATCAAATGGGAATTTATTATCGTATATGGCAGGTGCGATAGTTTCTTTTAATCTAGCAGCTGTGGAATTTTATATCGGAGTTTTACATTCTTTGAAGGAAAAATGTAATATACAGTGTGTGCCATTATTTGTGGTCTAACAAGATGTACGAATTCGCATGTTACTAGTTTTCGATTAAATTAAAAATATACCCGATTCAAATGGATTTAATTTTGTTAAATCTTGTGCGTATGTGATTTGCTTGTAATTAAGCTGCAAGACGAAATTTTACCTACGATCTTTTTTTTTAATTTTTACAGTTTTGATGTGAAACATGCAGAATCTTTGAATCATTATATATCAATAGATCTTTTAATTATAATAAAGGGTATGACCAGGTTAAGCAAAGATATCATCTTCGGTTTTCCTTCCGAAAGTGCTTTTAATGTCATTTACGTCTTGGCGAAATTTTAAGATAAAATTCGGTGGGGTTTAGGAGCAAAATAATAAGTTCAAATTCACAAAATATTTTTCATCTTGTGAAGGGATGAATCTATTTAAACAAAAAATATATATGTTGTAGATATTGTTTTAATACATTTTAGAAAAAAATAAGAAGTACGTAAAATCGTGAGAACCGTAAGAAAAAAAATTATATTGTTTTCAAGAATTTTATATGGGGTCAAGGGGATTTGGCACCACTCTAATTTTTTTAGAAAAAGAATCTGGGTACATTTTTCTACAATTTGTGTAATTTTTAGATTTTTAAAAAGGGTGGCACCTTGACAAATACACAAAGGTACACTGCAAGGTGTACAAGTCAAAAAATGGTCGCTTTTATGACTCATCTTTTTTTTTTTAATAAAATGCTCACATGTTTCTGGCAAATCACATATTTTGCATTAAAACACAACCAATATTTAAATTTATATGTAGATATATACATTTTAAATTGGCTTAATTTACAATAAGTCGTTTTTATTCGCATTTTTATGAAATAATGTTTGAGATTTCAAAAAAAAAAATTATTAAAGTTATCTAGGTATACGTATTTTTGTATTGTTATTGTATTTAAAACTGTAATTAAAATTAATATTTGAGAATGACTACAAAAAATCAATTTTAGTGCAGTTACGGTATTATTCGACATCAAATTAAAAAAATTACATACAATTGTTTATGTAGAAATTCAATTAATAATTATGATTTAAGATTAAATTATTTAGATATTTAAATATTGATCGTGTTTAAGCACAAAATATTTGATTAACTGGGAACATTTTAGCATGTCATGTAATAAAAAATCACATGTTTATAAAAGCGAATTAGCATTCTTTGCTTTGTACACCTTGCAACGTACCACCCCTTTTAAAAATCTGAAAATTAAACAAATTGTAGAAAAAACTACGAAGATTCTTTTTCTAGAAAAATTAGAGTAGTGCCAAAGCCTTTTGACCACTAAAAAAATTCTTGAAAATTATATTATTGTTTTTTCTAGTGGTTTCCATGATTTTACAAGTTTTTTAATTTTTTTCAACATATGTATATTATTTTTATTATAATAGACCACTTGTACATAACTTAAAAATTTATTTAATGAATTTGAACTTTATTATTATTCCCACAAACTCCGACAAATTTTATATTAGAATTTCGTCGAAGTGTAAGGGACATAAAAAGCACTCAGAAAAAAAAAATTAAGCAAATATGTTTAGGGGGAGATTGCCTTTGCTTAGCGTGTTATACCCTTGAATTTATTTCTAATTTTTTAGTATATGGTCGGTGAGATATTACACCGCGTTAACCCTCCGCATACTAGATGACTAAATGTCACATGCCATACTAGGTGGGGTTTACCATACCCCGAAAATAAAATGAAATAAAATCCACAAAATTGTACTTTATGACAGTTAAATGATAAAAATATATATTACACCCATACCTCGCTATACGGCCGCTCTTTATACGGCATTTCGCTATAACTGCCCTCTTCAATTACGGCCTTCAATTTACGGCCTAAAATGTTTCCCTATAACGGCAAAAAAACTTTTTTTCGATGTCGATACATCTACATGTTGCCAATCTTGCGCAAGCGCAATAATTGATTCCTTATCCGGCTTTTCGCTTTGCGGCCAAGTTTCGTGGAGCGTATCTAGGCCGTAAAGCGAGGTATGGGTGTAATAACCAATAATGAATAAGTTTAAGTAAAATACATATTTATTTATGCATTAGAATAGACTTTTATTAATAAAAATACAAAAACTTAATTTTTTCTTCAACTTATAAACTATTCAGTCTTTTCTTGAGTACTAAATTCCAATGAGACGTGCCAATTACGATACCGAAGATTAAAAAAACCTAACAAGAATTTCATTCTTGCCTCCTTATTAAAATACAAATAAATTTCACTGCGATTTCTAAATGATTCGCAATAATTTAGATCAATAATTTACCCAAAAAATTAATTGAATAATTTTAATCGTTCGCTCTCACTTGCATTGACAAGATTCTCGTATCTTCTCGCTCCCTTCCACTCATTGCTATGGTAAATACATTTTTCGAGTATAAAATCGATATTTACTAAATTAAATTAAAATTTTTGATTTGAAGGAGCGCACGGTAAATTATACTAATATAATAAACACGAGGATGTGCGCATTCGAGCGAAAAGTGGCACATTTCCGAGCGAGGGAGGCAAATGAAGCGCGACGCGGAGCGGCGCGCTTCATTTTCCCGAGATCGGAATGTGCCACTTTGAGCTCGAATGTGCACACTCGGTTATAAGCGTGATTCACAATAATTTAGGCCAATAAATTAGACTAAAAATCAGTAGGATAACTTTAATCATTCCCTCTCACTCGTACTTATGAGATTGTTGTATCTTTTCGCTCGCTCGCACTCATTGCTATGGTGAAAACACATTTTTTGGAACAAAATCGGTCTTTACTAAATTAAATTAAAATTTTTGATTTGAAGGAGGGCACTCTAAATTATACTAATATTATAAACACGAGGATGTGCGCATTCGAGCGAAAAGTGGCACATTTCCGAGCGAGGGAGGCAAATGAAGCGCGACGCGGAGCGGCGCGCTTCATTTTCCCGAGATCGGAATGTGCCACTTTGAGCTCGAATGTGCACACTCGGTTTTAAGCTCGATTACAAATCGTGTCGTTTTAACAAAAAAAAAATAATTTTCATGTTAGTTATACCCCACCTAGTACACGGAAGACTTAGGGCAGTCGGTTAACTCATTAGAAAAAATATGCAGTTCAGCAGTAGCAAACAACCGTTGCGGAACCGCTCTTGCTTTCACGGTAGCGTTGAATGCCAATTAAATTTTACGGTCCTCTTGTAATAAATGTAATGAGTAATTGTAACTGATACCATTAGCGAACGGTTTTGACATTGACTCAGTCATTTGAATCGTTTTACACATGTTTCGAACTTGTAACGGTTTTAGTTAACAGTTTCCAAGATTAATTTTGCTTTTGTAATCCGATTTACCATTTTCCACTAAATTAAAGCCGCACGTGTAAATACGTTTCTAGTACAAATATAATTCGAGGCAATTTAGCTAATGTGCCGACGTTGCACCCAAATGTGCAGTCGAGGGTAACCACCCTTTTCGCTCTTTTCGATGCTCGAATTCAAAAGGCGCCCGTTTTGCCCGAAATTCAATATGTATCACGTATTCCTATCTGTTGTAAGTTTGTTTGGATTAATTCAATTCTGCGCCATGGGTTTGTTTAGTTTTATACTTTACCAGATGGCTTTTGGTTCGATAAAAACAAATCGTTTCCAGCAGATGCGAAGTTAATTTGTGCTAGCCGTAAGGGATGGAGTTTTGGGGTTGGAGAATTTGTTTTGGGGTTGGAGGATTTGTTTTGGGAATGGAATTCGTGCCGTACCATTTTGGTGATTTGTTCAATATAATAAAGTGATGAGGGTTGTTTCACGAATTTTTTAAAATGTTAAAAATGAAGATATTTTTTGCAGCTTTTTCAAGATTTTGATTATTTTTTGCTACAAACGCCCTTTGTCTAAAACAGGGGTGGTGTTCAGCCTATTATTTGTCTTGTGGCTGCCTACATAAAATTGTTATGATAAAATCTTCTACTAGTGCCCTAAAATATGCGACCTATTCATAGAAAAACCAAAAATATCTTCTTCACTGAGGTCGTTATACCTACCAACGATTACAGACTTAATTTTTTAAGTGCCGGATTTAAATAAATGCGATTAGCTCGTACAGAATGCAAAATCTAATAATAAACCAAAGGATTTTAGGAATGTCCTCATTTGAAAGACGACTACTAACGATACTACATTGTAATATTGCATTGGCAAGAAAGTAATTTCTGTTTTCACGAATCCACGGCCTTACAATTTTTTTGAATCGCTTTGGTCATTGTAATTTTTTCCGTTTTGACAGTTGACACTGACTTTTAACTTACTTTCGAAACAGATCACTTGGGATTTGGTTTACGTGTCAAATGTAACATGGACGGCAGAAATGGACATTTTTGTCATGGTTTACTTTTTCATTTGCGTAAAGGCAGATATAAGTTCCGCCATGACAACGCTGGACCTTGCACATCTTTAGTTGCCCGTCAAAAATTATTTGGAGCTTGTTTGGGAAGTGATGTTACATCGACCATTCAGCTCTGACCTTGCACCATCAGATTACCACTTATTTCGAGCTGTACAAAAGTCTTTAAATGGCAATACTTTCACTAATGGTGATGACCTGAAATCGCATTTGATTCAGTTTTTTGCTGTTGAGGGTCAGAAGTTCTACGAACGTGGAATCTCGAAATTATCAGTAAGTTGGCAAAAAGTTATTGAAGCGTTTAACATATAACTGCTGTTCACTGCACTAAATTAAAGGCCATAGGGGGATAAGCATGGTAAAAGGCCTTTTGTAAATATATTAATGATATTTTATGGATATGTAGGCACTATAGAAATATAAAGATCCTGAAAATTTTAGACTGTAATCTATATTGGTCCTTTCAAAAACTCTAAATAAGTAAAAATTGGAAAATATATATTTTTTTGGATTGAGTGAATTGATTATTTTGAAAATTTAGTATATTATGCAGGCAATAAAAAACTTTTACGGACATCATGGACTAATTTTTAGCTTAATAAATTGATGATCAAAAAATGTATTTTCTCTTACTTTTTCAATTTTTATTATGATACTTTTTGAACAAAATTATGATTCTATCATTTTTACATTTCTTAAAAGACCTATAATCACACAGAATTTTTAAAAAAAATTTTTAATGGCACGCTATAGTTAAAAAAATAAAAACTATTTTTATTACTAAACAAATCGAATTTTTAAAAATTTTACCTAAATAATTACAAATTATACTATTATTATTACATCAATAATAAGCTGAAATAAATCTCTTACATTAGAAATAAAAAAAAATGTTCTTACAATATTAGAATTAAAAAAAAATATAATTTGAAATAATTTGTAACTCAACTTTATTAAAATTATATTTCAGCGTATTATTTATGTAATAATAATAGTATAATTGTTAATTATTTAGGTAGAATTTGTTGAAAAATTCGATTTTTTGGTAATAAAAATGGTTTTTATTTTTTTTAACTATGGCGTATCATTAAGAAAATTTTGAAAAAATTCTGAGTGATTATAGGTCTCATAAGAAATGTAAAAATGATGGAATCATCATTTTGCTCTAAAAGTATCATAATAAAAATTGAAAAAGTAAGAGAAAATAATTTTTTTGATCATCAATTTATTAAGCTAAAAATTAGTCCATGATGTCCGTAAAAGCTTTCTATCACCTGCATAATATACTAAATTTTCAAAATAATCAATTCACTAAATCAAAAGAAAAAAAACATTTTCCAATTTTTACTTATTTAGACGTTTTGAAGAAACCGATATAGATTAAGGTCTAAAATTTTCAGAATCTTTATATTTCTAGAGTATTTACATATCCATAGAATACCATTGAGATATTTACAAAATGCATTTGTACCATGCTTATCCCCCTATGGCCTTTGTCGATCGGAAAGAATACTCCCAACCACCAAAAGAAGTGCAACTTCAAAAATTCGTTACGCCTCCACTGACCCAGAAACCTCCAAAGGCGCTTTTCGAACCGAAAAACTTACGAATCATATCGGGCAAGAGCGAAACAGATTATGAGCCAGCACATAAGCAAAGGTCTAGACGAGAAGCTGCATAGTTTTGCAGTCTCATTCAAAGCAAAGAAAGGCATGTGCACCGTCTGACAAACACGTTTATAGCCAATCAATAATTTATAACAATGCCCGATCGGTTTGCTGGTAAAACAGCAGGTTGAACGATCTTCGCGATTCTAGGAATAGACCGCTGTTTGCTTAAAAAAGGCCGTAAACTTGCCCCAGTCCTCGATACGCCAAAAGATCTTATCCCCGATTTTTTCGAGTACGCAATTCTTGCGCAATCAGATGGCATTTAGAAAAAATAAATAAATGGCAGGGCAACCGCTCCTTCTTTCAAGAATTGGATTAATTGTGTGATAGGTAAATTTGCTATCGAAGCATTGAAATACAGTAAAACCCCAATTATCCGGACCTCAGTTATACGGATTCGCGATTATCCGGATTGCCAACCGCGTTCGGACTCGTTGCGAAAATTATACCTCGGTATTTCTTACTATTTTATTATTTAATTTTGTATTTCGTACTAAACAGTATTTTTTGGCTTTGTTGATTTTTAGATAATGTGCGACTGTTTTATTTAGTGATTAATATTTGTTGCGTTTTTTGTAAACATATACCTAACAATTTGACTAAGTTTTTTCCTGTTAAAACGAAACGCTTTGTAATTGTGCTTAAAGCCGAGTGTGCACATTCGAGCTCAAAGTGGCACATTCCGATCTCGGGAAAATGAAGCGCGCCGCTCCGCGTCGCGCTTCATTTGCCTCCCTCGCTCGGAAATGTGCCACTTTTCGCTCGAATGCGCACATCTTCGTATTTAGCGGATTTGCCTATATTATTATTTTATTATTCAATTCAAAAAATTAAAAGTCGAATAAATTAGATTTATTTCAAGTTTGAAAAAGGTTAGATATTTTATTCCTTTTGATAAGTTATCATGGTGCTTTTCCGCACGCCTAATTGTAGCGAGCTTGATAAAAAAATTTTCAGGTGTACTTTCGAATGTTCACTAATTCGCATTTTTGATTAATTAAAATTGTATATGAGTGAAATTTTTTGAAGTGGGCCACTAAAAATCAACTAGTTGGTTTTTATATCATCTTTTCCAGATTGTTGAAGGTTTATATGTCAAAATTAATGTCTCCAAATATTTTTGGGTAATTTTTATTTCTGTATAAATTATAAACAAATTAGTTTTAAGGCACATTTTGTGTACACTGTTGTTTTTAGACTTCATTTATGGATTAATTCAATTTTTAAATATAAAAAAATATTTATATGTAACATAGGGGGTGCATCAAAATTTTAGGATGACTTTGGTGGGGTATGTTAAAAAAGAGGTTGGGAAATAAGAGTCAAAATTCGGAAAAGTTAAAAAAAAATTTTTTATGTACGATGAAGTCTTCCATCTAGTCTAGTTTAAAAGTACTAAATTAGAAATGTGGTTTTTGGTAAAAATACCCTACTGTATTTTTTAATTAAAAGAAAAGCGAGAAGTGGTACATTTAGGTCGGTTTGATTTAATTTCTTTGGTTGAGATGTAAGCTTGTTTTTTCACTAAGCGCAGAATTGCCCCCTCGTATCATTTGGGGCTCCCTTCATTGAAGGTGTGGATTGAGAAAAAGCAACTTAAATGCTATGGCCACATTAGAAGATGTAATAGTAATAGATGGATAAAGAAAATCATGGAGTGGAGCCCGCTCGGACGTAGAAAAAGAGGAAAACCCAGAAGATCATGGAGGTATGAAATCGATGAACCCATGGAGAAACGAGGATTAGAGGACGGAGACTGGAATAACAAAAAGGAGTGGAGAATCTGGTTGAGAGAGGGGAAGCGGCGCCAGCTGTAACAAACCCCTTATATATATATATATAATCGATATTTACTAAATTAAATTAAAATTTTTGATTTGAAGGAGCGCACGGCAAATTATACTAATATAATAAACACGAAGATGTGCGCATTCGAGCGAAAAGTGGCACATTTCCGAGCGAGGGAGGCAAATGAAGCGCGACGCGGAGCGGCGCGCTTCATTTTCCCGAGATCGGAATGTGCCACTTTGAGCTCGAATGTGCACACTCGGTTATAAGCGTGATTCACAATAATTTAGGCTAATAAATTAGACTAAAAATCATTAGGATAACTTTAATCATTCCCTCTCACTCGTACTTATGAGATTGTTGTATCTTTTCGCTCGCTCGCACTCATTGCTATGGTAATAATACATTTTTTGGAACAAAATCGATCTTTACTAAATTAAATTAAAATTTTTGATTTGGAGGAGGGCACTCTAAATTATACTAATATAATAAACACGAGGATGTGCGCATTCGAGCGAAAAGTGGCACATTTCCGAGCGAGGGAGGCAAATGAAGCGCGACGCGGAGCGGCGCGCTTCATTTTCCCGAGATCGGAATGTGCCACTTTGAGCTCGAATGTGCACACTCGATTTTAAGCAAGATTCACAATTATTAAATTATTTTCTTAGACGGCCGAATTCAACTGTTGAATTTTCGTTAGCTGTGCTACAATTCGTTTTTTTTTCAATTAACGGAATTTTCGATTATCCGAATGAGCTGCAACAATAATTAGTCCGGATAAACGAGTTTCCACTGTACCTAAGTTTGCTTTATAAACGGATAAATTACCGATATCCAGCTGACTTTTTTTTTATTTTTCCAGAAACGTAACATTATCCGCTCATATAAATTCAATACGCTTTTAACATCTTTTATGAGATTCTTGGTGGTCTACGTTTAGCGGTTTTAGAGATAAATAAATAAATTTGATACCTCCATTTAGTAAAAGTTTTAGTAATTTTATGCTACAGAAGCAGGTGACTTCCATTTGATAAAATGTCAAGTATATAAATTAAACAAATTTTGGAGCTTTCGAATTTTTTTTAAGGACATTCATACACAGACATGAAACGAATATTTTAATACTCTTCAGATTAAAGGTGAGAGTTTGGTTTTTAATAAATCAATTTACACCGCTAATTAGAGTTAAAAGCTTTAAATCTGTATCGTATTAATGCTTCAAAGTTTAAAAAATTCTAATGGTTTTACACCATAACGCACTTAGGTTACCGTTAAAAAAATAATCCGATGCGAATGTTTTTATTAAAACGTTCTTTAGAGCCAAAATTAGGTCTGATTCTGTAGGGAATTAGGTCGAAGAATTGCAGGATTTAATTTTGGAGTGCAAATAGAAAATATATTTACATCCTACACAATAAATGTAGGGGAAAGTGGTATAAAATGATTTTCTTAAGGGAAAATGATCGTAATTAAGAAATTATTCAACATAATCTTAATTTTAAGGCGATTTTGGATAGACGGTTTTTCTGTTTAAGTATTGACATTTTTAGATTCTTTAATATTTAATGTATTATTAAAATTCGATTTTTTTATAAGGATTATTTTAGACATCGAGACGTCCAAAATGATCCCTGTGCTGTGGCTAAAATGATCCTAGGAGATCCAGTCACCAGATCGTATACGAAAACCATGTTTTTGTATATTAAATAAAGAAAACAAATATAAAATCGTTTTTACAACGTTTTATTCAAATAATATGTCAATAAAATGTCATTTGCCCACAAAAAATAATTTCTTATCTTTGAGATCAATTATTTATATACCAACTTAAAAGTATAGCCACGCAGTTTCTAGATTTTTGAAGTAAAACTTCTTTAGGCACGACTTGAGAGTAACTTATAAACGAATAGTGTTTTGGTGTTTTTTCATTTGACGTACACTTAATTCGTTATTAACTCCTTGACATACAAAAAAAACCGAATTTGATGAGTCCGAAAAAAACTATTAATTTGGCTCAACTTAACTGTTATGAGCATACACAAATAACATAAAATAAATAATTAATAGTTTTTAAATATTTTGAAATATGTAGAGCAGTGTTTCCCAATCTTTTTTTAACATTCTCCACCTAAGTCATTCTAAAATTTTGATACATATAATATGTAACATATAAATATTTTTTTATATTTAAAAATTGAATTATTCCATAAATGAAGCCTAATTACAACTTGTTCAAGACACAAGATTTAGGTTTTAGCAAGAAATCGCTAGGAAATTATTAAGAAAAAAAAAACACTATAATTAAATTTTCAAAACATAAACTAAAAAATATTTTTATATCGATAGCTCGAATTTTTAGTTTCTCTTCAACTTCAATCTATCGAGGTTTGACTGTATTTAATTTTATAAATTTAATATTTTAGAACAATTAAGATAATTTATTTATTGAGTTTTCTCCAATATTAATTTTATTTGAGTAAATTAATGATCTTCAAAGTTTTCTGAAAAACCACAAATTCTGTATTTACTCTATTTTAGTTTTCTGAAAATACATAGGTAGTAATTTTTTCATCAAAATTTGCTTTTAAATTTACCGAATAAAGTTTTGTTTAATTTAATTTGTGTTAAACAAAATAAATTGATAATTAAAAATTTCTAAAGTTCTTAAATATATTTTAAAAATTTTCCAAGTTATTAATTTATTTAATTTGAGTTGTCTAAAAACTTAAAATAATTTATTCTTCGAGTTTACTTTAATAATTTTGCTAAATGTTTAAAACTTAATTTCATTCTATGTAAAAAAAAACCGGTGCATGTACTTATGTACGCACGTTAGAAGTAATACTTCTTTGGCGCGACTAAATTAAATATAACAACGCGCTATGTTGCGCTTGTGTATTGGTAGACCAGTGGTTATCAAACTATATGTTACTGCGCATATGTCGTTTTATTTGAAAACATTGCTATTTCGTTTTTAAATCCAAAAAGTAATTTAAACAAATTGAATAAATACGAAGATGTGCGCGTTCGAGCGAAAAGTGGCACATTTCGAGCGAGGGAAGCAAATGAAGCGCGACGCGGGCGGCGCGCTTCATTTTCCGAGATCGGAAATGTGCCACTTGACTCGAATGCGCACACTCGGCTTTAAGCACACTTTACAAGAATTAATTTACTACTGGACAATTCGCAATTAAATATTACAGAATTATATTAATAACAAAATTCCCAAATTGCCAATTTTGTGCCTTTTAACAAAATTATTGTTGAAAACAAACCTTTTTCGGAACATAAAATTGAATACAGTTCTTGACGTCTTAGAGACGTTAAAATCTACAATGACACCCTAAACGATAGACGTCATTGTATGTCAAGGGATTAATTAAATAAAGTAATCAATCGGAAGCGTAGTTTTGAGAAATAAGGCAAGGCCGAAAGCTTCGCTACCTTTACACTCTTAAGCCCTCTAAACCGCGCTCGTGATTGGTTACTTTATTTAATTATTAATTAATTAGGGGTGCGTCAGGTGAAAAAACGCCAAGAAACTTTTCGTCTCAGAATTTCATTTCCTATCACCCCTTACTCTCTTGTCAGTTACTTTTGGGATACCCGGTATATTGGAATATATAAGCTTTAGTTGTATTATAATGTAAAATTAAGTCCGAAAATTTATAATGTAAGTTACAAGTAAATTTTATAATCTGGATTATAATTTGAAATTATATCTTACGGATATAATGCAATATAATTTCAAATATATCCTAGCTTATATCTGTGGATATATTTTAGAACATACATTTTTTTCGTTGAGGAAATAAGGGGAGCGCATTTGTACCGAGTGTGTTGGGCACTTTAAAAAAGATTATGGAAGCAAAAGATTAATTTATTACGCTTTTCCTATCGGCATTAAACAACTCAATTAAACCAGGTGTGCACCTGTGGCGATAAAAGCCTTTTTCACCACTCCCTTATGTGCCTGCATTGTTACTTCCTAGCTCGCTAATTTTCTTTTAGTACCTTTTGTGAGGAGGACATTTGGGAAGCGAGGTGCTTTTTTTACGGCCGAACATAAAAAAGTGTTATTGAATTTGTAATCTGTTACTTCCGCGATTTTCATTGGAAAGCTATAAATTTTCGTCGATTGCAGAATTGAAAATTTACGTCGCACGATTAACCCGGTTTGTTTATTATTATGTTACGTTTCATTTGTGAGAAATGTTTGGGGGAAGGATTACGTCACGTAATTTGGGCTTTATTCCAATAAAACCGTGCAACGTGAGAATTGCACAACGTTATCGTTTCTCTGCCTCCACGAATGCCTTCCGAATATCAAAAAGAGGAATTTAGAGCTTGCATGCATTCGTAATATTAATTTGCGAACGTTGTATTTACGAGCCCTGCCAAAATTACAAGGTAGTAAATCGTGTGTTAAATAAACATGTGCAGAAATGCGGCTTCTTATAATTTCGTGCAGGTCCGCGCTTTATTTTTGGATTAATCGACTTTTGGTTTATGCATTTCGTGTTTTCACTCTCTTTTGTAATTTCTGTACTTAATCCATTGATAAATTTACGAGATAATAAATTTTGGTATAAGTCACCGGGGATTAAATACTTATTCTTACGGGTGGTCCATAGGAAAAAGGTATGGGATGGTCGTTCAAGACCGAAACTGAACATATTTGACGATATACTTCTTTTGGCGCGTTGAGAGTAAAATTTTAGTAGGCAACGGAAGTAGCGCATGCAACGCTAACGAAAATTAAAAAGTTTGAACTTGGCCATTTAAGAAAGTAAATTAATTATTGTGAATCACGCTTAAAACCGAGTGTGCACATTCGAGCTCAAAGTGGCACATTCCGATCTCGGGAAAATGAAGCGCGCCGCTCCGCGTCGCGCTTCATTTGCTTCCCTCGCTCGGAAATGTGCCACTTTTTGCTCGAATGCGCACATTTTCGTGTTTATTATATTAGTATAATTTATCGTACGCTCTTTCAAATCAAAAATATTAATTTAATTTAGTAAATATCGATTTTGTTCCAAAAAAATGTATTTTTACCATAGCAATGAGTGCGAGCGAGCGAAAAGATACAACAATCTCATAAGTACGAGTGAGAGGGAATGATTAAAGTTATCCTACTTATTTTTAGTGTAATTTATTGGCCTAAATTATTGTAAATCATGCTGAAAACCGAGTGTGCACATTTGAGCTCAAAGTGGCACATTCCGATCTCGGGAAAATGAAGCGCGCCGCTCCGCGTCGCGCTTCATTTGCCTCCCTCGCTCGGAAATGTGCCACTTTTCGCTCGAATGCGCACATCCTCGTATATTATTGATTTGCCTTAATTACCACTGTAAAGAGATTCAACCAAATAATTTATGACTCAAACGAAATATTTTTGAACAACGTGTGAACCTGCCAAGTTACAAATTGTGTTCGTAAAAAGCCTTAAACTATTAAATTGGCTGTCAATGTTTCAATATACATAGAATTTCATTTCCTATCGCTTGTCAATTATTTTTGGAACACCCGGTATATTACAATATACTCTATTATAATTTGCGGATACAACCCAAAAAATTTTATCCATTATATTTTAGGATATAAATTTTTTCGTGGAGAATCACAAGTTTCATAATTTATAAAATCTCTGAAAAGTCTTAGGTAATCAATATAAAATAATAGATTTTGGATTCAAAAATCAATTTTTGACTAGATTTTGAAAATCTCGCCACACGCAGGAAATTCCTCGCAAATGACATTAAAAATTTGCAAAACCCAAAGCCGGGTAGCTTTCTTTGAGTGAAAGGGACATTCGCTCTCGGACAATTAATTTTTAATTTCGGTAATCGTAAACTTTTAATATTGCTGGGCGTATGCAATTAACTGGGACGAAAGTAAACCATTTTTTTTGAACGAATTTAGGGTAAATATTATTTACAAAGAACAATACGACTAACATTTGCTTTATTTGTATCGCGTTTATAGTTCGCATTGTATGCTAATTGCCAATTGTAAGTAAACGGAATTGCATTAGATGTTTAGTCTATAAATGTGGCCGCACTTTAAAAGACCGTGTCAAAACATTTCAAAGCTATCGTTTAAAGCGATCGCTTTTATATTTTTTTTTTGCAACATAGGTATATTATGCATTTATTTAAAAAAAAAACACATTGCAATATAATAATAAAGGACATTGTTAAAAGTAGCCCGATTTTTGTTCTTCCTACATAAGCAATTGATGGTTAAAAAATGACCATTTAGTACCTTAATAAATACAAAAATATAATTAGGGAACTTTATTTTTTGCGAATTGTATGGCTTTTTCTTAAATGTCTTATTTAACCTTCCGTGTACTAGGTGGAGTATAACTAACGTGAACAATTTTTTTGTTAAAACGGGAAGTTTGGCAATCGAGCTTAAAACCGAGTGTGCACATTCGAGCTCAAAGTGGCACATTCCGATCTCGGGAAAATGAAGCGCGCCGCTCCGCGTCGCGCTTCATTTGCCTCCCTCGCTCGGAAATGTGCCACTTTTCACTCGAATGTGCACATCTTGGTACTTATTACGTTCGTCTAGTTTACTCTTCGCTCTTTCAAATCCAAAATTTTAATGTAGTTTAGTAAATTTCGATTTTATGTTCAAAAAACGTATTTACAATAGCAATGAGTGGAAGAGAGCGAAAAGATACGACAATCTCGTCAATGCGAGCGAGAGGGAACGATTACAATTATTGAACTGCTTTTTCGTTTAATTAATCGGCCTAAATTGTTGTGAATCATGCTTAAAATGGAGTGTGCACATTCGAGCTCAAAGTGGCACATTCCGATCTCGGGAAAATGAAGCGCGCCGCTCCGCGTCGCGCTTCATTTGCCTCCCTCGCTCGGAAATGTGCCACTTTTCGCTCGAACGTGCACATCCTCGTGTTTATTATATTAGTATAATTTACCGTGCACTCTTTCAAATCAAAAATTTTAATTTAATTTATTAAATATCGATTTTATATTTGAAAAACGTATTTACCATAGCAATGAGTGGAAGAGAGCGAGAAGATACGATAATCTTGTCAATGCAAGTGAGAGGGAACGATAAAAATTATTGAATTAATTTTTAGTGTAATTGTTTGCTTTAAGTTATTGCGAATCATTAAGAAATTGCCTTGAAATTAATTTGTATTTCAATAAGGAAGCAAGAATGAAATTTTTGTTAGGTTTTCTTAATATTCGGTATCGTAATTGACACGTGTCATTGGAATTTAGTATTCAAGAAAAGACCCAATAGTTTATAAGTTGAAGAAAAAATTAAGTTTTTGTATTTTTATTAATAAAAGTCTATTCTAATGCATAAATAAATATGTGTTCTACTTAAACCTATTCATTATTGGTTAATAAAATATATTTCATATCAATTAACTGTCATAAAGTGCAATTTTGTGGATTTTATTTCATTTTATTTTCGGGGTATGGCAAACCCCACCTAGTATAGCATGTAACATTTAATCACCTAGTATACGGAGGGTTAACGGGGTATAGTATCTCACCGACCATATACTAAAACATTAGAATTAATTTAAAGGGTATAGCCCGGTATGCAAGGGCAATCTCCCCCCAAACATATTTGCTTTATTTTTTTTTCTGAGTGTTTTTAATGTCCTTTATACATTGTAGAAAAGTTCAAATTCATTAAATAGTTTTTATCTTATGAACTGGTGGGTCTATTTTAATAAAAACAATATACATATGTTAAAAAAAATTAAGAAACTTGTAAAATCATGGAAACTACTAGAAAAAAAAATTACATGATTTTCAAGAATTTTTTTAGTGGTCAAAAGGCTTTGGCACCACTAATTTTTCTAGAAAAATAATCTTCGTACTTTTTTTCTACAATTTGTTTAATTTTCAGATTTTTAAAAAGGGCGGCACCTTGTAAGGTGGACAAAGCAAAGAACGGCAACTCGCTTTTATAAACACGTGATTTTTTTATTACAAAATATACTAAAATGTAACATTTAGTCATCTAGTATGCGGAAGGTTAAAAATTCGTAACTGTATTGAGATTGATTTAGTCTCATAATTTTTTTACAACAAAATCTTTGTGTAATTTGTACCAAAAGTAAATCGAAGATTAGCTCACCGTTTAAATGGCTTCTGTATTTTTTTCTGTATGAAAAGGGCACTAACAGCACTAACGTGTTCATCAATTGCGATACATAATGCATGCGAACTTTGCTGTGCAAGTTTTGTCCAAACTAGCCGCTTTCGAGGGAGACGCATACGTCACACTTGGCTACCCTACGATCGGCTACATTATCGCGCGCTCTCCGTTACATTCCTTGTCGCACCTCATACCCATTTCTATTAAATGACACCTTCAATTCAATTTTATTAAAACCACATTTTCTGAAAAATAAACGTACAATTGCTCTAGAAAAATTTTGAAACATGTTAATAATTATTCTTTGTGATTTTATACAAAAACTTTGATTAAACTCAATTTAGAAATGTCAAAACTGCTAAATAAATTATAAACGATGGGGCTCGTGATTGAGCATTAGATTTCGCAAACACGATTGGGGCTCTGGATTGCTCGAAAGTCAACAAACATATTTAAATAATTTCTTATCAGTTTTAATTAATTTCCACAAAGTACTTTGCATTTTTTAATTTAATCTTAAGTTTTGTTTTAAAAACAATTTAACCTAATGAGTGAAATAAAGTGATCGAAGAATGCGTTAATGTAAATATAAACCGTGTTTGTGATACCTATTTGCGCGGTACTTTTAAATTTCTCATCTGGCTTATTACAAATTTCGAAGGTATAAATTATTATTAATCGGTTGTCGATTAAAAAATGATTTAATTTGCGACTTCAATAATTATTAATAAAAGGAATTAATTTTTGATAATATTCCTATTATAATCGCACAATATCCGGGCTGCAAATCGAGCCATTCTTAACGTTGTTCTTTATTCGTATATCTTACTCTTTACTCTAAAAGAATTAGCAATTTTTTCTAATAAGCGGAAGTAAGAAATTATAACGGTTCGCCGGCAGCTTTTCTCTCGAAAATTTGTTAATTTAATAAGTTTTTAAGTTCCGGTTTTATTTAGGTTTCTGGGATGTTTTGTTAGATTTCTGTTTTTGGCGATTTTAATTTTTTTCTAACGAGCAAAAATTAAGCCGCATTCATTACGAAGCGTTGCGCAGTGGGAAACCTTTCCGATAACAAAGGTAGGAAATAATTTGATTTCGACAACGAAGTAGGTAAAGATGCCATAATTAAATAAAATAATACCTATGTAAATTGTAATGATGGTTATTTGAAAAGTTTCGTTGCATTTCTACATAAAATTTTGTAATTAATTTGATGTAAGACTTAATTAAACTTTAGTTTATTATTAATACGTTGTAAAATTTACGACGACATTTTTATTATCGTTGTTTTTTTTTAATAAACATCGTCTTTGCTATGTTATAACTTTCTTATTGTTGTTAGTTGTTGTGTAGATATTTTTAAAAGCAAATCAGATACGAATATATTAAATCTTATTTTTATGAGTTGAATATAAAGATCTCCAAAATAGAATTAATCTTCTGTGTACTAGGTGGGGGTATAACTAACGTGAACAATTTTTTTTTTGTTAATACGGGACGTTTGGTAATCGAGCTTAAAACCGAGTGTGCACATTCGAGCTCAAAGTGGCACATTCCGATCTCGGGAAAATGAAGCGCGCCGCTCCGCGTCGCGCTTCATTTGCGTCCCTCGCTCGGAAATGTGCCACTTTTCGCTCGAATGCGCACATCCTCGTGTTTATTGATTTTTTAACATAAACTTTGTTTCCAATCAACAAATTTAATTTAGTTCAGTAAAAATCGGTTATATGTTCGAAAAACGTATTTTTACCATAGCAATGAGTGCGAGTCAGCGAAAACATACAACAAATTCATAAGTACGAGTGAGAGGGAATGATAAAAAATGTATACTAGTTTTTTCTCACCAAAATTATTGCGAATTGTGCTTAAAACCGAGTGTGCACATTTGAGCTCAAAGTGGCACATTCCGATCTCGGGAAAATGAAGCGCGCCGCTCCGCGTCGCGCTTCATTTGCTCCTCGCTCGGAAATGTGCCACTTTTCGCTCGAATGTGCACATCCTCGTGTAAATATATTAGTATAATTTACCGTGCGCTCCTTCAAATCGAAAATTTTAATTTAATTTAGTAAATATCGAATTTATATTCGAAAAACGTATTTACCATAGCAATAAGTTGAAGGGAGCGAGAAGATACGATAATCTTGTCAGTGCAAGTGAGAGGGACCGATAAAAATTATTCAATTAAATTTTTAAATATCGGGTTTGTCGCTTCTCGGCCTTAGAGTCTCCAAGCGAGGGTGTTTTTAAAAAAATCATATCTCCGGTTCTGGCTGTCAGAATTGGACAATTTTTTTTTTAAATTAAAGTCAAAAGAATGAATTTTCTTGTAATATAAATAGATGTTAAGAAATCGTTACGCCAAAAGTTTTAAAAGTATTTTGTTTAAAACTACACCTATATAACTCAATTAACAAGAAATTTTGTGCAATATATATTTTTTTCAAATTGTATCTTAGAATCTGTACATCGGATTTTTACTATTTTATTTTAATGAAAGCCGAAAGAATGAATTTTATTGTGAATGGTGCTTAAAACCGAGTGCGCACATCCTCGTGTTAATTATATTAGAATAATTTACGGTGCGCTCTTTCAAATCAAAAATTTTAATTTATTTAGTAAAAATCGATTTTATATTCAAAAAATGTATTTACCATAGCAATGAGTGGAAGGGAGCGAGAAGATACGATAATCTTGTCAATGCAAGTGAGAGGGAACGATAAAAATGATTCAATTAATTTTTCATGTAATTCTTTGGTCTAAATTATTGCGAATTTTGTGGATTTTATTTTATTTTATTTTCGGGGTATGGCAAACCCCACCTAGTATGGCATGTCACATTTAGTCACCTACTATGCGGAGGGTTAGAAAGAAAACCATAAAGAAACAGAGAAAACAAGATTTTAATTTGAATAAAGCTAATTTTGGAGAAATGGTGGTCCCGACTCATTTTTAAAAACTACGAATCCTTAAAAATTTTAACCCAGGACATATTTAAAATTGCAGGGGTGGCTTATAAAAATTTGAAAAAATCAGGGGCAGAAGATTTCCACTCGAAATCAATAATTCACACTTTCTTCGATCGATTAAACGAAAAGAGAAAACGAACAAAAGGAATTTGATTCTTTTCGACAGATAATTATACAATTTACGAGTGTATTACGTCGCTTCCACCAACAATAATAACACCTTCTAAAATAATGAATTCGCACGCCAACTTTTTAACACTTTTTTGCGTAGATGTCGTGACTGAAATCAGCTTTTTTCGCGCACAAAGGAACCTTTAATTTAATAAGTTCTCGCGATAATTTAAAAATAGCATACAACCCGTCTAAGTGAGTTGGAAATACGAAATGCCAGAACGTCTGACACGTGAATTAGTTTCATTCAGACATTTCGTAGTGAGTGAAAAATTAAATCGTGCTCGGGGTTAAAGAGCGATCATGTAATATCTAATTATTACACATTTACTTGCTTGTTAGCTATTATGCACTTTAATTGTCAAGGCGAACGAAAAATTAGCTGCCACAACTCGCAAGATGCTATCTTATAATTTTATACAAATTCGATCGGATTGATTAATTGCACTTAATTTCTTCTGCGAGCGAAAAAATCGAGATCAAAGCTTCGTAACGTACACATTTTATGCAATCTTAACAACCTAACTTTTCAGTCGTAATAATTATTTTTTTGTTTAATAATAATTTGTAGACCTTTAAATATGTTTATTAATATTGTGTATTTTGTTTTAAAACCACCGTTTTTACACCACCGTCTTTTTGCTTCTAAGTTTAACTTTTCGTGTACTAGGTGGGGTATAACTAACGTGAACAATTTTTTTTTGTTAAAACGGCACCATTGGTAATCGAGCTTAAAACCGAGTGTGCACATTCGAGCTCAAAGTGGCACATTCCGATCTCGGGAAAATGAAGCGCGCCGCTCCGCGTCGCGCTTCATTTGCCTCCCTCGCTCGGAAATGTGCCACTTTTCGCTCGAATGCGCACATCCCCGTATTTATTATAATAGTGTAATTCGACCGTGCGCTCCTTCAAATCAAAAATTTTAATTTAATTTAGTAAATATCGATTTTATATTCAAAAAATGTATTTACCATAGCAATGAGTGGAAGGGAACGAGAAGATACGATAATCTTGTCAATGCAAGTGAGAGGAAACGATTAAAATTATTCAATTAATTTTGCGTGTAATTGATTGGTCTAAATTATTGCGAATCATTAAGAAATTGCCGTGAAATTAATTTGTATTTCAATAAGGAGGCAAAAATGATATTCTCGTTAGTTTTTTTAATATTCGGTATCGTAATTGACACGTGTCATTGGAATTTAGTACTTCAGAAATGACCCAATAGTTTATTAGTTGAAGAAAAAGTTAAGTTTTTGTATTTTTATTAATAAAAATCTATTCTAATGCACAAACTGAAACCTATTCATTATTGGTTATTAAAATATATTTCTTATCATTTAACTGTCATAAAGTACAATTTTGTGGAGTTTATTTCATTTTATTTTCGGGGTATGACAAACACCCCCTAGTATGGCATGTGACATTTAGTCACCTAGTATGCGGAGGGTTAACAAATGTGGAAAATTGTTTAATATGATTCTAATTAATTATATTAATGTTAAAAAAAAACTTAGACACTAAATACCAAAAGTTGTTTAAAAAAATTTGAAGAATCAAGTCATGTATTCTGTCATGAATTTTTAAAGATTTTCTAGTTTTGAAAAATGTATTTTTTTGTAATTGCGATTTTCCCCAGTCTTTCTGACAACTTAATGTGCTTAAGCCAGTGGTTTCCAACCTGTGGGGCGCGCCCCTCTAGGGGACCCGAGTCTGTTGCAAGGGGGGCATGCAGCTGTTTCCAAAATATCATTTTTGAATACAAACCAAAAAAGTAGAACAGGTATCAAAAAAATTTTATGTAGGGGAGGATGGCCTAAAGCGGGTAGGTAGCCCAAAGCGGGTAACGGCCCTTATATGGATATGTTATATATTAGCTGAAATTTATGTATTTATTTACAATGCCAATATCCAGCCCTATTGATGTCATACTACTTTTGCCACCTAAGTTGCTTAATAACGACAAAAAATTAAAAAACAAAAAATTTAATAATTTTGTAAAATGTTTGAAATTAATTTAACTTCAATTGCTACTAAAACCCTTCACATTAACCCATTTTTTATAATGGGGTTTTCTTTTACAATAAACTAAATATTTTAATTTCCATTCATTATTTTTACGTTATGTATCAAAACTAAGAATGTGTTTTGGGCAAATAGGTACCTCTTTGCCTGTACCAGAAGGAGTAATTTTATTATAATTGATAGGAACTAGTTGTATGAATAAATTGGTATTAAAAATAAGTGATTTAAAGCGTTGAAGCAATTAAGATTTAAAACAATGGTAAACCGAAGTTTTATTAAGATTGGAACAAATTAGCAGTTATAATATGAAAATGCTTAATATAACTTAATACTAATGTTACTGTCAAGAAATGTCAAGTGTAGATAATTTTTTCAAAGGTTTTGATTAATCCGATTGGTTTATGAGAGCCTACCCGCTTTAGGCCCCACTGTCGGGCAAAGCGGTTAATTTCTGACATTTTATATTTTTGAATTTATTTCTACAATTAAAGCAAAAATGTAATTATTTTTTTTTTATAAAATTAAAGTTTAATAATTGTATTACGTAAATCTAAAAAATAAACACTTTCTTTTTAGCCGAAGTGGTTTATATTAATCGATGAACCTTAACCTACCCGCTTTAGGCCACCTTCCCCTATATTTTTACATAATATTGTATATTATTTTGCAGCCTATTGAATAAATTATAATATCAGTTGAGTATTTATGAAATTAGATTGTTAGAAAAATTAAGGGGGCGCAACATTTTTTTTTAAAGGGGCGTAGGTACAAAAAGGTTGGAAACCACTGGCTTAAGATCTTATTCGATGCCAACAAACTATGAATTCTAAGTACCAAATGTTTTTTAACATATTACAACAAGTAATCGAGTTTTAATACAGTCAAACCTCGATATTATGAACATATTTGTTCGAAAAGTTTTGTTCAAACTAACAGGAGTTATACTAATAGGGTACATACTAACGAGGTTTGACTGTATGGTTTTTTTAATTTTAAAAATCAAAATTCTTCAATTGCATTTATACCAAAATTATTATGGACAGCGCGTAAGGATCTTAAGATCTCATTTAATGTTAAAAAACTTAAAACACTAAATATTAAAAGTTGTTTAAAAAAATTTGAAGAATCTAGTTATGTATTCTGCCATGAATTTTTAATGATTTTCTAGTTTTGAAAAATGTATATTTTTGTAATTGCAATTTTTCCCCAGTCTTTCTGACAACTTAATGTTCTTAAGATCTTATTCGATGCCAACAAACTATGAATTCTAAGTACCAATTGTTTTTTAACATATTACAACAAGTAATCGAGTTTTAATACAGTCAAACCTCGATATTATGAACATATTTGTCCGAAAAGTTTTGTTCTAACTAACAGGGAGTTCATACTAATAGGGTACATGCTAACGAGGTTTGACTGTATGGTTTTTTTCAATTTTAAAAATCAAAATTCTTCAATTGCATTTATACCAAAATTATTATGGACAGCGTGTAAGAATCTTAAGATCTCATTTAAATAATTTTTATACACGTTGTTTATAGTTCTGAGACTATGCAAAATAAATTGGGCGATTCTATATTTTTTTAAGGGAGATTTAAAATGTATTGTACAAAATGTTATTGTTTCGCACAGTATTTACATATGTGACGGGCCGAACGAAATGTCTTTGCGAGTCGGATGCGGCGCCTTTTGCTCATCTCCGATCTATACTATTGCAAAGAGGTAAAATGTGTTTCTTTGTATGTGGGGAGTAATTTCTGGAACCCCCGAACTGATTCTAAAAATTCTTTCGCGATAAGAAATGAACACTATCCCTGAGTAATATCCTCTATATTGAATTTTGATCAAAATAAGATTTTAGTTTGAAATCTTAATATCCGTGCGAAATCGCGGCGGTAAAGTCAGGGCAATGTAAAATGCTTTCGATTCCTTATGTTGCAAAAATAGGTTTTTGCTTCCGGCTATAGAAACGTTGGCTTTGAAATTTCGATAAGAGTCTCGTTATGTTAGTGACGTCAATAGTCCACGTGTGTTTTATGCACCTGCCAAACCTTTGCAAAACGTTTTGATTGGTTTTCGCCAAATTATCAGCAATGCGATTGCACTATTTTGCATTAGGAGGTGGGCTTTAGGCACACTTTCTAGTAAATTCTGCAGTATTCCCGTCGCGTTGAACGAGTGAAAATGTGTGCCAAAATTTGGCAATTTAACTACGAGTGCCGCATTTTGGACGTCGTTCGTGGATTGGGGTGCCGTTCCAAGTTTCATATAATTCGGTCAGGGTGTTTAAGGTAGGACTTTTTGATTTGTTGTTTTTGCGACAATCAAGCCCATACGTTTTTATTAATAATTTTTAGATTTATTAAGATTTCGTCTAATATTTAAGGTTATATGATATTTTATCTATTGTAATGGATTTAATTGAACGCAACATAGAGATACGAAGGTTGATTGTTGCACTTTATTTGTTGTTAATCGTCTATGTACATGGTTCACCGATAAGCGATTACGATGTTTTATACTTACAAAGTAACAACTAAAGAGATAACTATTTGCTGGGCATTTAAACGGGCAATCAAATAGTGCGGCCATTAACGCATTTTTTTACGTGGTATATTTTCTACGACTGCTTCAATCTTTGATTTAGCTATATCAGGAGTGGGTAAAATTTCTTTCTATAGCGGGCCGGCTAAACACATATTTCGGGCCAAATAAAAATTCGGGTCAAATAAAAATATTGAAATATTAAGGATGCATTGCATTCAAGTTTTAAATTGATGCAGATGAAAACCTCATTTTTTTTTAATGAGTAAACTCGCTATGGTTTCTTTCTTCTCGCCATTTCGAATTCGTAATTGACAATATTCTTCCTGTGATAAGGTGCGTTCATAAATTTTTACAAAGTGTGTTATTAGTTTCGGTGTTGCAAAAAAGTATATGGATCCTTCCAACTGATATGTAGTGTTTTTTGCTTACTATATATTTCTTCAACAGTAAAGTACAATACTATATATTAGGGTGGAGCGAAAAAAAAATTTTCTTAGCCTGGGGCTAGAATTTGTAGCTTATAAAAAATAGATTTTAAAAAAAAAATTTTTACTCAGCATCTTGAGGGGGCCCACTCATTTTTTAAATTAAATTTAAGTTAAAATTCTTTTGAAACAAAAAAAAAGTGTTCCAGAAGCTGCGAAGTGTCCTCTTTCTTGCCCATTAACAATTATTAACTTGAAAAAAATTTCTATTGCCATTATAGCAGTTTTCAAAAAAATTTCGAAACAATAACATACTTTTCTTAGGCATTAAAGTGAATTTTGAGTTAGAACCGATCAAATTTGTTCATTTTTAGATAAATTTGAAAATTACAGGCCAAAAAATTTTCTTTTTGTTTCAAAAGAATTTTAACTTGAATTTAATTTATAAAATGAGCGGGCCACCTCAAGATGTTGAGTAAAAAAATGTTTTTGTTTTCCAAAAATCTTTATTTTTTATAAGCTACAAATTCTAGCCCCAGGCTAAGAGAAAAAATAAATTTTTTTTTTCGCTCCACCCTACTATAGGTATATGTATTATAGTACGGTTGGGAAACCTAGTACTCGTGCACCTTTGAAATTGAACAAGCGCCTAGTTGACTTTAGCACAGTGTTTCCCAACGTGGGTCCCACGCCCCCACATGGGGGCAATTTAAATGTTTAGGGGGGCAATATCATTATTTAAGGGTACAATTTGAAAACGTACTTGATTTTTACTTATCTACCTATAACATTTTTTGAAAATTGACTTACTGTTTTTTTCTTGATAGCTTCCTAGTGATTTGTTGCTAAAACCTAAATCTTGTGTCTCGAACAAGTTGTAATTGGGCTTCATTTATGGAATAATTCAATTTTAAATATAAAAAAATATTTATATGTAACGGGAGAGGGGGGATCAAGTGACTTAGGTGGGACATTTTAAAATAAAGGTTGGGAAACACTGCTTTAGCAAATTAATTTTTGCACTAATTTTTATTGTATTCCAAAAGTAAATGGAGGGATCGATCCGAAATTGACCAAATAACGAAGATCTGATCGGAATTTAAAATATGGACAGATTAACCATTATACTTTAAATGTACGAGTTCGTTGACGCAGGGTTAAAAAAAATACCCAAGAAAATCCGTGCGTGTAACTTATATACGCGCGTTAGTAGTAAATTAATTTTAATCGTTCCTTCTCACTTGCATTGACGAGATTGTCGTATCTTTTCGCTCTCTTCCACTCATTGTTATTGTAAATACGTTTTTCGAACATAAAATCGAAATTTACTAAACTGCATTAAAATTTTTGATTTGAAAGAGCGAGGGGTAAACTAGACGAACGTAATAAGTACCATATGTGCACATTCGAGCGAAAAGTGGCACATTTCCGAGCGAGGGAGGCAAATGAAGCGCGACGCGGAGCGGCGCGCTTCATTTTCCCGAGATCGGAATGTGCCACTTTGAGCTCGAATGTGCACACTCGGTTTTAAACATGATTCACAATAATTTAGGCCAATAAATTAGAAGAAAAATCAGTAGAAAAATTTTAATCGTTCTCTCTCACTCGTACTTATGAGATTGTCGTATCTTTTCGCTCGCTCGCACTCATTGCTATGGTAAAAATACATTTTTTGGAACAAAATCGATATTTACCGAACTAAATTAAATTTTTGATTTTGAAAGAGCGATAAACAAAGTAGATAAATCTAATAAATACGAGGATGTGCGCATTCGAGCGAAAAGTGGCACATTTCCGAGCGAGGGAGGCAAATGAAGCGCGACGCGGAGCGGCGCGCTTCATTTTCCCGAGATCGGAATGTGCCACTTTGAGCTCGAATGTGCACACTCGGTTTTAAACATGATTCACAATAATTTAGGCCAATAAATTAGAAGAAAAATCAGTAGAATAATTTTAATCGTTCTCTCTCACTCGTACTTATGAGATTGTTGTATCTTTTCGCTCGCTCGCACTCATTGCTATGGTAAAAATACATTTTTTGGAACAAAATCGATATTTACCGAACTAAATTTAATTTTTTGATTTTGAAAGAGCGATGAACAAAGTAGATAAATCTAATAAATACGAGGATGTGCGCATTCGAGCGAAAAGTGGCACATTTCCGAGCGAGGGAGGCAAATGAAGCGCGACGCGGAGCGGCGCGCTTTATTTTCCCGAGATCGGAATGTGCCACTTTGAGCTCGAATGCGCACACTCGGTTTTAAGCACGATTCACATTAATTAATTTACTTTCTTAGACGACTAACTTAAATTGCCGAATTTTCGGTAGATGCGCGCGCACAACTTCCGTTGCCTGCCAAAACTGTACTCTCAACGCGCCAAACGAAGTATAACTTCAAAAATGAAATAAGTCATCGATCAAACGGAGGACCACCCTGTCCCCTAATTGAATACAATTAAAGAGTCGAGAACAACAGAAACGTTAATTATCTGAAAAATACATTCGTCTCCGAAAGTAGATATTAAAAACAGGATGTTATGAAAACAGGACTGGCTTCAATTACAGAGCGGTTTAAAATGCAAATATTTAATTTGCAACAGTGATAATAGCTATAAATTGCATTAAGAAATTGCAACCAAAACCAATCAGCGGACTCGTATATTGTAGACAAGAAATTTTACATTTCAACATGCCGCATTTTTAATGAGACTTGTTTATCGCGTTCGCATTCTTTATTTATGCATTCGGGATTTTCGCGATCAATTATTTTTTTAATAGCAAGACGCGTATCTAATATTACGCGATTAATTCGGAAAAAAACTCGTCAAAATTCAAATTTTCGATAGTTTTTCTAAGCCAAAACGCGAGGATCCGCAATCGTGTCGTTTTAACCTTTGTAAGCGGTTCATTACAGTTATTGGCAACATCAATTCTTCTTAAATCGCGAAGACTCTTACTTTCGAACGATATTGTCAAGGCAAAAGGTGGCTGAACTCTTTTTGCTTTTGATTAAAAACGAGCGCGGAGTCGCGTCAACGAAAGTCGACGTATTTATTTTATTTCGTCGTCCAAAGTGCTGTAAAATCAAAATTATTATTATTGTTGCGGACAACAAAGGGCACTTAGTGTTACAGTAATTTCCGGTTGTTGAATTTTCAATTTCGCATATAGTTAACTTTTTTTTTTCGGTACACTTAATCGCCCATTCACGCTCGAAAGGAAATCGGCATACGATTACCTCTGGCGAGCGTTCCCATGAACTAAGACAATTAAGCGGTCTTAAGGAAGGCCGATAATTGCACGAAGCCAATGGAAACATCAAAATCGAACTCCTCTAATCGGTCGGAGGAAATAAACGTATTGTTTGTTTCCTTTCGCAAAAAAACTTTCACTGAAAAATTGCGAGCGCTCGCGAACGAAAAGGATTACGTAAAGCTGAATTAGATACGGAATTTCGAACACGATTTTCCTCTTCCATGAAACTTATGTACGGACATGAGAAACATGAAAACGGGCAACATATATCAGGATCGATTTTTTTCGAAAAACAATGTTGCAGACATGTTTAGAACGGACTAACGACAGTGGGCGATTTTCAACAGATGTTGTGACAATCTGACGTAACTAATGATCGTATTCAATTTACAATTTGTGAGATTTGCTCTACTTGCTGCACTTTTCATAGTGATATATGAATATCGAATAACTTCCCTTTCATACTTCCTACCGAAAGCCGAAGAAAAGGCACCCGTCTGTCGCAATAAATTCGTTTTGCGTTTGCTTTCGAGCGCCGACCGATTCGAAACGACAACGTCGTCTATAAAAAAAAGTCGACAGTTTTCGGAAAGTTTATGAGGCAAGAAACCCAATGCCCGATCACTATTTTGTCGTGCTGAATAAAGTTAAACAATCAAAATATTTTTATTTATTCAAAATTTTAATTTTTTTATTAATTAAAAGGGTTTTTTGATGTAAAATTAATAAAATTTCAAGTAGTAAATTAACAACAATTAGTAAAATTAATATTTCAAAATAATTACTCGGGTACCCCAATACCCGATCAAGAGAATTAGTAGACAATCGGTATATTGTAATGATTTCACTATAGGTTCCGAATATTAACAGTCGGCCGCTTATTTTAATAACAATTACAATTTATTTACCAAATTTGCTTACACCAATAACTTAAATACTAGTATGTTTACTTAATAATTATTTAAGGCACTAAACTAATTGATTTACACTCGTATTTATTTACGGTATCGGCTATCAGAGCTTCTAGAAAAATGGGGATTATTCTTATCCAGCATTTAAGCTAATGTAAGATAGATGTCTCTGGCGCGCGAGATTAAATTAATCTATCGCGTTTGCTAAAATATGTATGCCCCAGTGCCCCATCACTAAATGATAATTTTATAAACCGACAAGAATGTTAGTTTACTTTCATTATTTATTTAAAATTGTATTTATTGAAATCAAAAATAATTATTAATAATTACAATTAAATTATTCAGAAAAAAAATAAAGAGTTTAATCTCTTGGCACGTCTGAGAAAAGTCATTCAATTCATGTGCCATTGTAAATTTTGACGTTTTATTTGTATCATAGTTGATCGAGTGATCGGGTATTGGGTCCTGTACCTCGCACATTAAATTAGTTACCCACACTTTATTCTTATTTTTGTGTGCGCTTAGTAGAATTAATCGCTCACATTCTTATATCTTTGTAAACTCATTATTTGCTCAGAAAAAAATTGGTACGCGCGTTAGAAGTTATACTTTTTTGGCATAACTAAATTAAATATATCTACGTGTAAAAATTAATTTAATAAATACGAAGATGTGCGCATTCGAGCGAAAAGCGGCACATTTCCGAGCGAGGGAGGCAAATGAAGCGCGACGCGGAGCGGCGCGCTTCATTTTCCCGAGATCGGAATGTGCCACTTTGAGCTCGAATGCGCACACTCGATTTTAAGCACCATTCACAATAATCAATTTACTTTCTATACATTTTTAATTAAAATTTACACTTCCGTATTTCAAAACGAAATCCCAAATGGCTAATTTTGTGCTTTTGAATAAAGTTATTAATTTTTTCCAAACAAAATATTTTTTTGGCACTATATTTAATTGAAAAAAGAAAAGATTAATGCAGACAAATCCAAAGAATGCGAAGATGTGCACATTCGAGCGAAAAGTGGCACATTTCCGAGCGAGGGAGGCAAATGAAGCGCGACGCGGAGCGGCGCGCTTCATTTTCCCGAGATCGGAATGTGCCACTTTGAGCTCGAATGCGCACACTCGATTTTAAGCACCATTCACATTAATTAATTTACTTTCTTGGACGATTTTTCGTTAGCTGTGCGCGAGCAACATGCGTTGCCTACTAAAATTTTACTCTTAAAGCGCCAAAAGAAGTATAACTTTAAAATTGATCAGTATAAGAGCATTGCTCTTAAATTCATTTTTTTTTAATCAAAAAAATTTGGTGAAAATTGATTCTCTTAACTGTGTATTCGCCAAAAAATTTACTTTAGGCTCTATTCAAATTCGTTTATTCTAAAATACGTCTATTTAATTTCTTTACATATTGTCTTTCTCTTTTCATTTGAATAGCACGTTTCTACCTTGTCATGTACATGAGTTTTTACCATTTTAGAAATGCTAAAGATGCTTAAGAAGCTTGTTAGTGCTGCTACACTTGTGGAATACAGGAAGCGATTATTTCTAAAATAATAAAAACAAATTTATCTCATTAAAACGATAGAAACTTAATATAATTTAATTAGAAATAACAATTTCATTAATTGGCTTGTAAAGTCGATTGAAGTTAGCTCTTGCATTCGTCAAACTGGAGAATTCGCAAAAGAAGAGTGTGTTGTGCTCAAGCCCATAAAAAATACAAAACCATAACGAATCCTTTAAGCAAAAGCGAAAAAGAGAAATTACAATATCGAATTTCGCGTCGAAAAAAAGCGCCATTAACTAATTAGGACGTCTCACCTTAAAAAATTGGGATACAACGGATTTAATTGGCAAACTAATTCTTCGGCATGTTTTTATTACAAAACGGCCATAAATTCTAAACGCATAGCCAATTAAGTAAAATTAAGAGACAAATTAGCGAAATGTAAATTAGACGATTAAAGCCTTGTAAAAAAATTCGCGAAATGAAAGCTTCGCGAAACGGGATTATGTGTACGCCTTTTGCTATCGATTCGAAATTACTTTTACAATGTTACACATTAAAAATCGACAATAAGTTCCAAAAAAGTCAACTTAATTTGATGCTTGATTTTTAATGTATTACATAAGTAAATTGGACTTTTTATTAACTCGGGAATTTGTAATCGCTTTTTTTGTAAATTAACAATCAGAGCTCACTTTGTTAAACTTCAATCTATAAAATATTCGTTAAAAATCCTATTCAAAAATGATAGAAATGTGATTATTTCTCCATTAATTAAACTAAAATTATCGATGGTAAAATGAAGAGATTGAAAATTTGTTATTGCGTCGACGTGATGTGTTTTTTTTAATTTCGCACGAAAAAAAAGTAGTACAAATATGCAATCAGTGTAAATCCAAACTTCATAGCTCGAAACCTAAAAGACTCAAATTTCGGCTTAAAATTCCAATCCGTTCAAAAATTAAACAAACTTCTTTAAGAAAAAATAAAATACTTTTGTAAAACATCATAAAATATTTTTTTTTGAAAAAACTATCATCTTTAGGGATATTAAAGCTTATATAAAATTTATCAAAAATTTAATGTAGTATTAGAAAAAAAATTAAAAACTTTAGTGTTCTATTTAAAATAACAAAGTTAGTATCAACTTCCGGTCGAAACGGAAGTAGTACAACAACCACACTATCACAAATCGAAAGACCATAAGCCCAAACTCCCAGATCTCAAATTTTGTCCTAATATTCCAAACCGTTCAAAAACTACAGCCAAATTAGTTAAAAAAGCTCTACAAAAAAGCTTCGAAAAAGCTCCAAAAAAGCTGCGCCGCCTCTAAACAAATCAAAGATTATTTATTTCTGAGCAAACCGTTCATTTTAGAGGTATATAACCTTATATGTAATTTGTCTAGAATTTTATGTGGATTCGGAAAAAAAATTAAAAAATAGGGTGTTTCATTTAAAATAAGAAAGTTACTAGCGATTTCCGGTAGAACCGGAAGCGGCGCGCGCATCAAAACAAATTCAATCGAAAGCCCACATCTCAAAACCTACAAAAATCAAATTTTATCTCAATAACTGTAAACCTTCCCAAAAAATAAATATTTAAAGTTGACTATAATGCACAAAATGAAATGTGACGTCACGAACTCTACGAATATCGCGATTTTAAAGTAGACGACAAAGTAAACATAAAAATAATTTAATTTATAGCTAAAAGCACAATTGTTGAGTAATTTAAAATTTTTTAAAAATCGACAAATGAAATAACCGTATTTTCACACCAATAAAAATTAAACCTCGGCTGGTTTCAATTTCAAAGGAAATTAACCGAATTTAGTGTGTGGCAGAGGTCAGTAATTCTATGTGTGTTTATAAAATTATATGAATCACTCTTTCGATAAAAAAAACTTAAAAAGTGAGTAACAAACCCGTTTTAAAAGAAGTTGCTTATTCATCAAGAGCTATGCCCCAAAAATTAGTTAAAATCCTAGATCCAAGGCAAAAAAATGGGCGAACGTTTTAAAGATGTGCTTTGAAGTGTGCAAAAATGTTGACTTCTTTTTTTCTGATCGTCTTCAACCTTGAGATTTATTTATAATCGTCTTTTTCTCATTAAATGCGGCGTAATTTTAATTTGGATTTAATGCTTTATATGAAAGTTTCTGACATTAGTTGATACAAAGGCACACTCATTAGTTACAAGTTCAGCGAGTATGTTAACCATTTAAAAAGCGGAAAATACTCGTTTTCTAGGTTTCCTGGGATAACGTCTTGAATAATGATGTCTAAAACTAACGCAGGTTAACTTAGGTCATAGAAGAAGCACCTTTCTACTGAAATTCGTCGGTGGCTGCGTTCGACGCGAATACCATTTATTATAAATTATGACAGAATTAGGTAAAACGAGAAAATCTTTTTTTTGTGTGTTTGTTAACAGCTAACTGTGTGTCGCCGAAGTGGTTTTGAATTTTTTAAAAGAAATCACTGTGGCCTAACCGTTCACCTACAAATCAATAGGTTGGCTGAAAACGAACTAAATTAATGCATTCCGTTCTTTTTAGTTTTGACATTGATAGACTTGTATGTCTCATAGACGGAATCCATCATTACTCATTTTAATAAAGCTTACTTCTTGACTTATCGTTTTCGAATCGGCAAAGACGTCTTTAGTTGTTAGACAACTCGGACATTTAAAAATAAATTTCAAACACTTCTAAAAAAGAAAATCGTTAAGAAAGATTCCGATCGTTGCAGAGGAACAATTTTTGATTAAAATTGCATACCAAATTTCCGTTTTGCCACGTTTAAAAAATATATTGTTATAAAAGTTGTATTTCTTATGAAATACAGTGTTTTTCGTTCAATAGGGTCAAAGTTACAGCTGAAAAGTCGATGGCAATTAAATTAAATTTTTTATAAAAGAAGTTGATAAAATGTATAGTTTGGAAGATATATAATAGCATTTAATTAATTTTATTTTCAAAAATTGATAAAATAATAAACGTCGTGTTGTTTGAACTACAAAATGAGTTTTTTTAATACTAAGCGGACAAAATAATTTATTAAAACCAATCAATTATTTTTTTACTTAACAAAATGTTTATAAGTAATCTTAAATACATAAATTAATAAAAAAAAATTAATATAGGACACTGTAGTTTAATTAATTTTTTGAAACCACATTTTTAATCTTAATAGAAGGATTTAATAATGGCAATCACCAATGGAGATGAATTCTGCAATCGAAAAATATTTTCTTACAGGTTGTGAGGATTTTGTCCGCTATGTATTAAAAAAAAATTTTGGTGTTTAAACACCACGGAGTTTATTATTAATTACACCAGTCTGGTCAAATATATCGTCTATTTTTTTTGTGTGCTGGTGCTATTATTTTTTACTACTTTATAAGAATGATCGAGATCAACAGATTCTGAATTTGGGTTCATCGCATCAAAATATATAAGAAAGATACTTGATCTAGTTCAATAAAATTTTCTTCATTTTTATTACTGCAATTTTTAAGTTTTTCGCAATTTACTCAAAATTTTGAGGGTATACGCACTTGGATTTAGATTCAGCGCATTAAAATACAAATAGATAGATGGGTTTAGTCAAATGTACAGACCACTTTTTTTTGTGTGGTGGTGTTATAAATTTTGAAAATAGAAGTTATTAATTGCCCTATATCTCCGAAATTGTGCATTTTATCAACTTTATGCATACAACTTTTTTTTGTACGAAATTAAATTTCATCCGTAAAATTGCCAGTGACTTTTTATCAGTAACTTTGATCATTTTGGCATTAAATACGTAAAACTGCATTTAATAGAAACTATTTTAAAATATTTTAAATGGGAAAACTTTGATTTCTATTGATTACTGTGGACATGTGTGTTTTGCATGGCATCAGAGATTTCAAGTTACAAAATTGCTAATTATGTTGTAAAATATTGCAGCTAAATATAAAGCAAAATCATGCACAAAAAATTAACAAATCCAGTGATAATTACAACACAATATTGAAGTTTTTGTGCTTGTTGTATTTTGGATACACTGGCGGATTCCTACTAAAATTTTATCCTCAAAGCGCCAAAAGAAGGTTAACTTCAATTATTCATCTTATATGTTACTATCTAAATAAAAACACAATATTATTCATTTATAATGCAATTATAGCGGAAAAATTTTCACACCATGTCAATTAATTAATTTTATTTTCTCAGTTTACGTAATTTAATATTCTTAAGTACGTTTATTTATACTATTTACTACAATAGAAGAAAGCTTAATATTTCAGATAAATGATTATTACGTTTAAATCGCGTAATATGTGAGACTATAAATAATAATTGTCATTCACATTGCTAAAAAATTAATTTTTAATCTAAGTACAATTGAAACTAAAAATAATCTGTTTTTAAACTATTACATCACATCTAAAAACTTTAATTAATTTGAGTTTTACTTGGGTTTGAGTTTTCTGAACTCATAAAATGGTTTAATTTGAGATTTATTTTTGCACATTTAAACCTTAAATCAAAATGGGTTAATAAGTTTACAATAGAACCAATTTAAATTTGACTTATTCCCGAACTTGAAATGAACCGAGTAAAACCTACTTTAAACGGTTTTAGCAGTCCTTCAGGGTATACCGGGTGTTTTATTTAAAGTATTACGAGCTTTATAACTTATAAACTAATAGACATTTTCAAAAATGAACAAGTACAAAAGTTTCTTTAATTTACACGATCTATGTACTGGCGTAAATATAAATTTAGTACTTACTTCCGGTTTAACCGGAACTTTATTTGAACATCTGTTCAGTTTAGGAGTTATAAGCTCGTGGCACTTGAAATGAAAACACCCGGTATACTCCTCATTTGATTGCTGCACATAAAATAGGCAAGTTCTATTCTTTTTTAGTACGGTTTGTTTTACTAAGCAAATTGAAACAACTAAAAGTAAGGTGTTGAGAAAAATAATTATTTAACAAGATAAAAGATATGCAAATATAAAGCCTTGAAACAATACACCATTAAAGATAAGTCGACTTAATTACATGGTAGAGTGCGAAAGTGATTAATTTATTAATCGATAACTATCGCCATTTTTTTAAAGAATTTTCAATCGCATTTACGAAGCGAACGCGAGAAAAGCCCACGACCGTAAAAAGTCAGTTTCGATGCATTCTATTTGTAAGAGTGCAACGTTTGTACAAACAACCCAAGGCAAAATTGTGCATGCTCGTAGATTATTTGCAGAAGGTAAATAACCTTCCGCACAATAATTAATCGTCCAATTTTCTTTAAGTTTAATATTACATTAGTCTGCCTTTTCCTATTCATTTATCATTTTGTAAAGTCTTAATTCGATTACACCTTTCGTATGTATTACGGTAATCAACAATTTCACTTTCTTTGTTGCTCGCAATCGATTTATTCTCGTTAAATCGTCTTCCACTTTCGCATTTCGCATGATTAACGCCTTTGTGCGATTCGTTTATTGAGACATCCATACCCAAATCGCCGCATTTCATCCCTAATTGCAGAAATAATGAGCGTCCTTTCTTCCGCCGAAATTTCGCAACGCAACTTTCGGAATCTTCGACTTATGGCCGGAGAAGAAAAAACCGAACAAAGATTTGCTTTAGTATTTTTATGAATAAAAATAACGCGCGGCCCGTTGGCATTGTTCGGATAAAGAGCGGTCTTAAGAAATGTCGACGGCCAGCGACACACCATTAATTGCAATGTGTAATGAATTTTAAACGGGCAAACTTACCATTAATTTCGATTCGAAATTGCGACCGTTTACGATAAAGTTTTTTATTATGGACATTATCGAATTTTATTGTTACGGTTTTTGAAGTCTTTTTCAGCTAAATTCCGAAGGAAACGTTGGCGCCTCTCGTTTTCTTCGCATCACTCAAAATTCTTTACGACTGATTTTCTCTATTGTCAAATGGACAGACGGGTGCCGTACGCGTCATGAATTATGGATCTATCGGAAGTTTTTATTATAAGGCAACTTGGAGATTTTAATTTAAAAAAAAAACGGCTGTAAAGTTCCGTTAGTTGAATTTATTGTCGAAAAATGTATAGAAATTCATTACAATATTTTAACAAATAACGGAGATACCGATGAATTGTTTAAAGCAGGGGTCGCCAAACAGCGGCCCGCGGGCCCCGAGATTTTTTACATGTAAGAATAATCATAACTCATTATGTTTCAATTTTTCACACCAAAAAAATGTCTACGTGGAGTGGGTCCAAATCTAATATGGGGAAATAGAATTTTATATGCGGTCCGCGGAGTTGTGATGCGTTTTCAAAGTGGCCCGCAAGATCTCTTGGGTTGGCCACCCCTGTTTTAAAGCATGGTTTGCAAAAATACCGCCACATTTATAAAATTAGAAAAATATTTTTACTATCCTTAATATTTTCGTTTTTATCTCATTCGGAGTAATTTACCCTGGCAAGGATGGGCAAAAGGCGCCACACGGCCCGTATCCGGCCTGCGACAGCATTTTGTCTGGCTTATCATATTAAATACTGTGCGAAATTAAAACATTTTACGCTAAAAAAGTTGAACGAATAAAATGTTTTTTTTTTAAATATTTGCATAGGGGAGACTGGGTATAGTTGTCTCGCGGGTAAGTTGTCACAAAAGCCATAACAGCAGTATTTATGATGTTTAAGATATGCTTCATGATATCATTTATATGGTTTCTTAAATGACCATTGATTTAAATTTATTTTGGGAGTTAATTGTCTAAAACTGTTTTGGGGAAAGTTATCTCAAGTTAACGGGGGCTAGTTGTCATATGTTCAAAGCAACACCATAAATATGTGCGACTTTTTTTATTGGTTTCTAGGGGTTTTACTACATAAACGATTGGGTGTAATTATATTTGTGTCATTTTTGTAAACATAACCTAAGTTCGTTAGATAGAAGTTACTATTCGCTTACAGCAAATATTTTTTATTTTTTTTAATTATGAATAAGATATTTTACGTTTCTTTCTAATGTAAAATTTCTTACAAACATTTTACCTTTAATAAAATTAGGCATTTGTTTTGTCGTTTTGTATTTCGCCTTTATTTAGTATGTCACTACTTACCCCAGACACAGGGTTAAAAGTCACACTTTTCTTTTTTAATAAAAATTATAATATGTTCTCATTCTCAGATAATGGTAGAGAAAAATTCTTTATTTTTTCTTAAACTAGAATAAATACACTATCTATTGATATATAAATGTCATTGATAACTTACCACCATGGGCTCTATAAATGCAAACGAACAAAAATTGTGACTTCTAACCCCGGTCTCCCTTATTTTTATTTGGCCTGTAATAATTACAGTAAGACCCCGTTTAAGGAGGGAGATACGTTCCAATGAGTTTAAGGACTAAACAAAACAGCGTTAAACAAGGTCATTATGAAATGCCGCAATAAGTCAACAAATTTGAGGCTTCAAGCTGACCACGTTATATCGAATCAGCGTTAAACGAGGACTTACTGTATTTATTAATGATTTAATTAGTATTCTACGCAGAAGAAGACGCGGGCATCAGCTAGTCTTTTATATCGGATATTTTATTTCTGAACGGAGGGGGTACAATTTACAAGAAATTTTCTGTCGCAGTTTTGACATGCAATCCAGATGTTCTCTTCTGATTTAAATGACAAGAGACGAAACTGTCATTCCGCATTATCTAACAATGGGCTTTGCGAAAAAAAAATTAATAAAAAAAACCTTGAAACTAAAGACGACTTAAAATATGTGGCCGTACGTTATGGACCGGTGAACTGCTTAAGGTTGTTTTCTTCGACTTCCGGCAACAAAGTTGCCAAGGCTTTGAGTGTTACCATTTTTAGTGACGAAGTAAATAGTATAATGCGTGGAGATGTTTGCGAAACACGACCAAGTTGGAAGCTAATTAAGATTTAATTAATAAATGAATAGGTGGAAACAATATTCTTCGATAAATCAAATAAATTTCTTGGTTAATCGTTCATGCAAGGCAATAATCTATATTATTAGAAACTGGTCGAACTAATTGCGTAGATTTAAATGGGCGTGTTGTCTTGGTTTCATAAAGAGTAAAACTTAACTATTTAACATCAATAACTATAAACGTTCCCTTAAGATCGGTGATTAACACCCAATTATAATTAACGTTTTCTAATGGGCAATGAATTGTAACAAAGTACCTTATTAATTTTTTTTGTGCATAGAAGCAGGAAAATTATAACGTTGTCATCGATGAGCACTAGTACTGTTGGTGTCAAGTTATTTTTTAGTAGCTAGTGCATAGTTTTATAAAATAGCGATTTTATTTTTAAAAAACGTATTTACCATAGCAATGAGTGGAAGGGAGCGAAAAGATACGACAAACTCGGTAGTACGAGTGAGAGGGAATCACTAAAATTGTTCAACTGATTTTTGGTCTAATTTATTGGCCTAAATTGTTGTGAATCATGCTTAAAACGGAGTGTGCACATTCGAGCTCAAAGTGGCACATTCCGATCTCGGGAAAATAAAGCGCGCCGCTCCGCGTCGCGCTTCATTTGCCTCCCTCGCTCGGAAATGTGCCACTTTTCGCTCGAATGCGCACATCTTCGTATTTATTACGTTCGTCTACTTTACTCCTCGTTCTTTCAAATCCAAAATTTACTTATAATTCAGTAAATATCGATTTTTAGTTCGAAAAACGTATTTACCATTGCAATGAGTGGAAGGGAGCGAAAAGATAGGATAATGTCGTCAATGCGAGCGAAAGGGAACGATTACAATTATTTAACTCCTTTTTCGTTTAATTAATCGGCTTAAACTATGGTGAATCATGCTTAAAACCGAGTGTGCACATTCGAGCTCAAAGTGGCACATTCCGATCTCGGGAAAATGAAGCGCGCCGCTCCGCGTCGCGCTTCATTTGTCTCCCTCGCTCGGAAATGTGCCACTTTTCGCTCGAATGCGCACATCTTCGTATTTGTTACGTTCGTCTACTTTACTCCTCGTTCTTTCAAATCCAAAATTTACATATAGTTCAGTAAATATCGATTTTTAGTTCGAAAAACGTATTTACCATTGCAATGAGTGGAAGGGAGCGAAAAGATAGGATAATGTCGTCAATGCGAGCGAAAGGGAACGATTACAATTATTTAACTCCTTTTTCGTTTAATTAATCGGCTTAAACTATGGTGAATCATGCTTAAAACCGAGTGTGCACATTCGAGCTCAAAGTGGCACATTCCGATCTCGGGAAAATGAAGCGCGCCGCTTCGCGTCGCGCTTCATTTGCCTCCCTCGCTCGGAAATGTGCCACTTTTCGCTCGAATGCGCACATCCTCGTGTTTATTAAATTTGTTAAAGTATTTTTAAGTTTATATGTAATGAATAATTAAAAAATATTGAGTTTAATTAAGGCCTTACATACGTCTAGCAACGCCAAAAATGCGCTGAAAGAAATATTTTTTTTAGTAGGGAAAACAACACAAATTCTTAAAAGTAAATAGTAGACATTGTTTATTGGTATTTAAAATTTATAAAAATTTTTATTGAAATTTATTTTAACAATAATTACTATATAAAAATCACATGATCTACAACACTGAGAAAAGATAAGTTGCTCCATGGTCTGCATCATATGTACAGTAAATGTTCGATTTGCAAAATTAAAAAAAAAAATTTGTAAAATAAAATAGTGGTTATAGTCTGTCGAGCCGGAATTTTGAATTTTGAAAAATTCTGCAATTTATGGCAGTTTAAAAAAAAGTATGTAGTTTAGGTCATAAATTTTACACTTTAATAATTTTAATATAATATTTTTAAATCAAAATATCAAAAATCGGGCTCTACAACTTTGGATCTAGGGGGAATTTTTGTAATCAACTCTCACAGAACTAAGCCTAAAACTATAGAGAACAACAATCTGTAAAAAAAGATTTTTTTAAAATTCTGGTCTAGGGTGGCGCAAAAAACCAACTATTTTATTTTGAGTCTCGAGTGAAAAAATGTTAGTTTTTGATGTTTTAAGAGCTACCTTCAAAAGACAGCTCAAAAAAAAATTTAAAAAGGTCGCTCAGAATTTTTTTTTTGTTTATTAGTACATCACTTTGGACTTTATCTCAATGCTAATAAAGCACATTTAATACGCATTTTTTAATAAAATTATGTTTTTTTGTCATTTATTTCATTTTTAGTTCATCTCGTGGTAAATTTTTGTTGATTATTTTATTAAATAATAAAAAAAAAATGTACGAAATTTTAATTTGAATATTAAAATGTCGCTCGAAAAAATCCAAAGTGATGCACTAATAAATAAAAAAAAAATTTGAAGGAGCTTTTTAAAACTCAAATTTTAAATTGAAACTTTCAGAAACTTATTTTTTGTTTGTCTATAAAATTATACTGTAACGAGAAAAAAATTTGATTTGTGACGGATTTTGAAATTTTAAAAAATTTTGAGCGACCTCTTAAAATTTTTTTTTTGAGCTGTCTTTTGGATGTAGCTCTTAAAACATCAAAACCTAACATTTTTTCACTCGAGACTCAAAAAAAAAAATAGTCGTTTTTTTTGCGTCACCCTATTCTGGACGTATGTGAGGCCTTAATCAAAATAATTAATTATTTGCTCAGATTATTTTTAACACTTATGATAAGAATTGCTCAAAACTGATTATTGAATTTTTAATTTAATGTGCCACTTTTCGTTCGAATGCGCACATCTTCATATTTATTGAATTTATTTAGATTAATTTTACACGCCAAAGAAGTATAATTGCTAGCGCGCGCACCTAAGTACACGAATAGGTTTTTTTATTAAATTATCATTAATAAAATATTTTTGAAAAAATGATCAAAACAAAACCTAAAATCGAACACTCATTTTCGGACCGAAGTAGTAATATATTACATCAAAAACTTATAAAGACATTAACGACAGAATTTATAACGTTACAAAGATAGGCATAGAAAGCAATTGATACTCCTGCCGAAGAAACGCAATAGAAAATATCCATAAAAGTACATCAAAATGCAAATGCGCGATAAAAACATTAAAAGATAATAAAGGAATGAATTTAAATTAACTTTGCTCGTACAACTTCTTAGAAGAAATGAAAAGGCCATAAAAGTTTTTCCTTTTCAAATCGCACCTACGCACAAACATTACCTTATTAATTACGAAATTAAAAGCCCTTTGTCCTTGACACTTCTCCGAGTCTCAAAAAAAAAAACTCTTCGATGCCCAGCTTTTAATTATAAATCTGTACACCGTCCACACTGAATTATTATGGGCTTCTCTTCGGATTCACATACGTAATTTTTACTTTTAATAATTTGTAGCGCCCGTTTTTAATTTGAAAACGAAAACTATTAAGAATAACGACCGTGTTTTTAATTAAATCCATTGAAAGGACCTTGTTCGATAATAAAAGGCCGTTGCATACGTGCACATGTGCGCACGCCTTTAATATGAGTAATTTTGAATGGGAAATAAATGGCACATAAAAGAAAATTTCTTTTAAAAGCTCTTCGTACGACATTAAATAATAATAAAGAAATTATGACCGTAGGTGGTACGTGCTTCCTTCTGCAAGGACGACTTTTTTTATTTTAATACCTACATACTTTTTGATTTTAACTGATTTAAGATGTTGTCGACGTTTGTAAAACAGAACTAGCATTCTGCTTGTCCTCGTTTTGCGAAAGGTTATAATTTTTGTATTACACAATTTTAAGAAATTTTTATTCGAGTGCGTCCATGCATCGGGTTGTTTACATTTAAGCCGGATTTTACATAAACGTATCTAAAATGTATTAAGAAATCCAAAATTAGTAATTAGTAAACTGAGCCTACTGAAATCTCTCGCTTTACGCATATGTGTGGAAAATATCTATTTACACACAGAGTCCTTGGATAATTTTTTAGGGATGTACTGAAGTACAGTTTTGAATTAACCCTTGTTAATCGACATCGACGAACTGAAATATATTGTATACTACAGTAAACCCCCGATAATTTTATTAGGTATTAAATACTTATTAATGTTTGAAAAAAAATGAAGTTAATTGAATGGCGTCTTCGCGAAGTGAAATGTATTTAATACTGCATATTACGATGGAACCCTCATACTTTTATGAGGTGTTAAAAATTAATGGATTCTTCAAACAAAATGCAGCTAATTAAATGGGACCTTATCGAAATAAAACATATTCAATTCTGCTTACTATAGCAGAACGCTTTTTATTTAATTAAAGGGTAAATATTAATTTATTTTTTAAAAATTAATTATAACGAAATAAAATATATTTAATTCTGCGTACAGTAGACCCCCTAAAGATTTTATTAAATTATCAACGTTAATGAATTCCTCAAAAATTAATAAATATAATTAAATGGCGTTTTTAACAAATTAAATATATTCAATTTTGCAAACTACATAGACCCCCAATTATTTTATTTAAAATTTCTCAAATACACTAAAACCTCGATTATCCGGACGTCAGTTATAGGGATTCGTGATTATCCGGATTGTCAACCGCGTTCGTTTTTTCCTGTTAAAACGGGCACTTCGTAATCGTGCTTAAAACCGAGTGTGCGCATTCGAGCTCAAAGTGGCACATTCCGATCTCGGGAAAATGAAGCGCGCCGCCGCGTCGCGCTTCATTTGCCTCCCTCGCTCGGAAATGTGCCACTTTTCGCTCGAATGCGCACATCCTGGTATTTATCGGATTTGCCTAATTGTAGCGAGCTTGATAAAAATATTTTCAGGTGTACTTTACACTAGTTAAACTACGTTTATATTAAATTTCATTAAATAAGCAACATTTTAATATTTTTTTAAATGTTTATTGACTTGTAATAATGCATTTTAGAATTTTTAGCGAAGTGGCCGGTAGAGGGGTCACTTACCTTAGTATTATATAGGAAGTAAGTTAATTAATGTGAATTACGCTTAAAACCGAGTGTGCACATTCGAGCTCAAAGTGGCACATTCCGATCTCGGGAAAATGAAGCGCGCCGCTCGCGTCGCGCTTCATTTGCTTCCCTCGCTCGGAAATGTGCCACTTTTCGCTCGAATGCGCACATCCTCGTATTTATCGGATTTGCCTAATTGTAGCGAGCTTGATAAAAATATTTTCAGGTGTACTTTACACTATTTAAACTACGTTTATATTAAATTTCATTAAATAAGCAACATTTTAATATTTTTTTAAATGTTTATTGACTTGTAATAATGCATTTCAGAATTTTTAGCGAAGTGGCCGTTAGAGGAGTCACTTACCTTAGTATTATTTAGGAAGTAAGTTAATTAATGTGAATTACGCTTAAAACCGAGTGTGCACATTCGAGCGAAAAGTGGCACATTCCGATCTCGGGAAAATGAAGCGCGCCGCTCCGCGTCGCGCTTCATTTGCTTCCCTCGCTCGGAAATGTGCCACTTTTCGCTCGAATGCGCACATCCTTGTATTTATCGGATTTGCCTATATTATTATTATTTCATTCTTCAATTCAAAATATTAAAAGTCGAATAAATTAGATTTATTTTTTGTTTGAAAAAGGTTATAGATTTTATTCCTTTTGATAAGTTATCATGGTGCTCTTCCGCACGCCTAATTGTAGCGATCTTGATAAAAATATTTTTGGCTGTACTTTTGAATGTTTACTAATTCGCGTTTTTGATTAATTAAAATTGTATATGAGTCAAATTTTCTGAAGTGGGCCACTGAAAATCAACTAGTTGATTTTTATATCATTTTTTGTAGATTGTTCAAGGTTTATATGTCAAAATTAATGTCTCCAAATATTTTTGGGTAATTTTCATTTTTTTGAAAATTATAAACAAATTAGTTTTAAGGCGCATTTTGTATACACTGTTGTAGTTAGACTTCATTTATGGATTCATTCAATTTTTAAATATAACAAAATATTTATATGTTATGGTGCATCGCAATTTTAGAATGTCTTGGGTGGGATATGTTAAAAAAAAAGTGGGGAAATAAGAGACAAAATTCGGAAAGAGTTAAAGTATTTTTTTTTTCATGTACGATGAAGTCTCCCATCTACTCCAGCTTAAAAGTACTAAATTAGAAATGTGGTTTTTGATAAAAATACTCTACTGTAATTTTTAATTAAAAGAAAAGCGAGAAGTGGTACATTTACCTAGTTCAGTTTGATTCAATTAATATTATTTGTAAGAGAAAAGAATAAGATACACGGAGAAAAAAACATTGGGATTTTTCCTTTATATGCATAGGTAAAATTCCTATGTTGACATAGGAATTTTTCCAATGTTATCATAGGGATTTTTCCAATGTTAACATAGGGATTTTTCCAATATTAACATAGGCATTTTTCCTATGTTAACATAGTAAAATTGTTGGTAGTAAGATCCTCTTTATAACTTTCTTCTGTTCTCATGGGACAAAATTCTTCATTATTTATAAGATTTAAATTATTTCTATGAGAGTAGCAAAATCTGCAGGGAAAATTTGCTTTAAAAGACTCAACAAATCCATTTATCCTGTGTACGCCTAAATTGTCACCCAAAACCGCAACAGTAAAATAAACTTTTTTTTTAATTTCATTAAAATTGACCCATACTCCCTCACTTTGTAAATCTCTCAATTCATCAATTACATCTTTTAAAATGGTTTCAAATCCTAACGACTTAACATCTAGACAATTAAATAAAGCTAAGATATATGTATTTTCCAATTTAGATTGCATAAACTCAGGTAAACATGAAATTCTGGCATAAACCGCGCCAATCTTTGTAATCCCGCGATGGCTACCTAAAGGCTTATTTGGCTCATATTCATCGAATGGAATTTCTAACGGCAAAACGAACTTATTTTAAAATTTTGCTGATATTTCCCTCCACAAAGAACCTTGTACCAAATTCATCAAAATTCCATGGCTCTCTGAAATTACTTTTTGAAAATCCCTTATGTGCTCTAATGAATTGAATTTTTCCATCGTTTTTGTCAAAACTAATGCCAAAGGAATCATTTCAATGGTAACAGAAATATTTTTTAGTTCTTGACGATTACCTTTGAATTTGAAATCTTCTCGCTGCCCAACGTCTAATGTTTTGGGTGGAATATAAGTCACCATACGTGCAAAAGCTTCAATTTGCGTATATTCCGTCGGAAAAAGGTCAAATGTTAACATAGCAAAAAGTCCTATGTTAACATTGGAAAAATTCCTATGCAAAAATAGGAAAAATCCCTATGTTTTTTTCTCCGTGTAGGCAAATTCAATTATTAAGGAGTATGTGCACTTTCAAGCGAAAACTTTCTTCGAATAGAAAATCTGGATTTGAAGGATTTGTTATTAATATAGTCGAATTCAATTAACACGAAGATGTGCGCATTCGAGCGAAAAGTGGCACATTTCCGAGCGAGGGAGGCAAATGAAGCGCGACGCGGAGCGGCGCGCTTCATTTTCCCGAGATCGGAATGTGCCACTTTGAGCTCGAATGTACACACTCGGATTTTAGCATGATTCACAAAATTTAGGCCAATAAATTAGACCAAAAATTAATTTTATCGTTTTCTCTCACTCGCGCCAACGAAATTATCGTATCTTTTCGCTGACTTCCACTTATTGCTATGGTAAATACATTGTTTGAACATAAAATCTATATTTACTAAATTAAATAATTTTTTTTAATTTGAAAGTGAAAAAATTAATTATGGCAATTAATTAAGAGCAAAGAATAAATAGTCGAATTCAATAAATACGAGGATGTGCGCATTCGAGCGAAAAGTGGCACATTTCCGAGCGAGGGAGGCAAATGAAGCGCGACGCGGAGCGGCGCGCTTCATTTTCCCGAGATCGGAATGTGCCACTTTGAGCTCGAATGTGCACACTCCGCTTTTCGCACGATTAACAATGATCAATTTACTTTTAATTTTACCTAAACATTTTATGATTCTATTTGGTATTTTTTACTCTTGATTTTATAATTAATACTTATTTGTTTCGTTTTTTTTGTAAATAAATACCTAACAAGGTAAAATTGTTTTTTTTTATTTATCCGGATTTTCGAATTTCCGGATGGGCTGCAACATTAATTAGTCCATATAACCGAGTTTCCACTGTACTAAAGTTTTTAACTTCTGCTAACTCTTAAAATATAAAACAGAATTTAATAGTCGAATCTCTCAATTTATTTATACTTATTGCATGAGGTAACTCGTCAACATTAAAAGCGAGACAACAAGAGTTCAAGGCGGTTTATAAACCCAAAAAAACAGAAAACATTTACACCAGTGCAATTTTGGATTAAATCCAATTCTTGCAAAAATAGCGCGACCTGTTGATTTTGTGCAACACATTTACCCGGAATTGCCCCGATTACGTTTTACAGCGAAAATATCCTTGTCCCATTTTCTAAATTTACGTATTGTTATACATTTCAAACGGGGGAAAGTATTTCAAAAATTTCGTGCGTTAAGAACGGGCAGAAAAGACTTAAAACAATTAATCAAAAGCGGTGGCAGAATTTATAAATTCCAGGCTCGTAACTTGTTTAGTTTTTTTTTTTACGAAATATTCCTGTTATGCATAAAAAGGTGTACGTACAGAAGAATAATATTATTTATACATGTAAACCTTATAAATATTCAATGTTAATGAAAAACGGTTGCAGAGAAGTTAAAAAAAATAAGGGAGCGGCGTGTGTGTCTGTATAACAACGAATTTTTTTTCAACCCTTCTTCCATTTACCTTTCAAAAGTCCCGCTGTTAATAAAATTAATACTGATATTAAATTACGTGGGTCAGAGGATGCGTTAAATAAATTACGAAATTTGATACCTAAAAACTGCAGATTTTCCATCTGCAAGCACGAATCGCTTAAAAATGGTCATCTGCGACTCGATAGAGATGTTAGTTGCTAAGTGCCTAAATGAAAGATGTTAACTTTTTACAAGTTCAAGGTTGTAATTACAAAAAAAAAAAAAAAATTCGGAGTAGGTACATGAACTTCGGGTTTCCGGTGTATGAATGAAGAATGAGTCACAGAAAAACCAATGCTAAAGACGACCACAGACGCGACTAACAGCCGGAACCCAAATTGAAAGATCTTCGAATTTTGATGGCTTTAAATTCGGTTTCACATCGATTTTTCAATTTTAAAATTAAAATTAAAAAATTATCGGGCGCACATGTGGTGCCTGTGTATAATTTTTTAATTTTTGATGGTCGATCTCTTGGTATTAAAAAAGTTGCTTATTATGATTTCTAGTTTGTTTAAAAAAAAGCGTGCAAAACGAAAGAGACAGAATTAGAAATAAAAAATAAGCACAAGCCAAAATGTATCCTTGCCCCCAGCAAGGTGCGTCTCCTCTTTCTTTTTATAATTTTCATTAAATGTAGAACGATTTTTATTATCTATAAGTTCGTAAAATAACGCCTCCAGACTCTCCGCCAATTTTTTTTGTTGCAAAATAAAACGAAATTTTTATGTAAATTTTCAGGATATTAATCCACTTTTAGAAAACAAGCACGTAAGGATTTTATAACACGAAAGCTTTTGCATAATTTGATTCACAACAGAGATAAGTACGATTAAATATTATTAAGAAGTCCCCGCTTCTTTTGCATATCCCAAAAATTTATTGTAATTTGCAAAAATTGTACAATTAAATTTTTTTCTTTTTTTTATTGTTATTTTTATTAAATTTAAGATGTACTTTTGCTTGTAGGATTTTCTTATAATAACCAATTATGCAAATATTTGATACAATCAAGACGGAAATATTATATTTGTTCAAAAATTTTAATTACAGTAACACACGTTTATAGCGACTTTGCAGAGACCGAGAAAATTAGTTTGTTATAACCGATAGTCGTTGTAAAAGGTATTATAAAAAAAATTGAACATTGCTTGCAAAATTATATACCTATTAACTTAACTATGTATAAAACAGCCCAAATGTCTAATTAGTAATTTGTTGAAGATTTTTTTCCAAACTTAAAATGCACCGTAATGGCATTATTGTTAAAAAAAAGTGGGTGCGTGGAGTCAACTGGCCACAGAAGTGAAACTTCTTGCTTATTATGTTAGGTATAGATAGAGTTAAATTATTAATATTTTTTTATTGAACAAGAGATAACAATTTATTTATTCTATTGCGCCAATTTAAAAAAAATTAAGCGACGCGACGCGGAGCGGCGCGTTTTATTTTCCCGAGATCGGAATGTGCCACTTTGAGCTCGAATGTGCGCACTCGGTTTTAAGCACCGTTCACAATAAAATTCATTCTTTCGGCTTCAATTAAAACAAAATGGTAAAAATCCGATATACAGATTCTAGGATACAATTTGAAAAAAAAATATATTGCACAAAATTTCTTGTTAATTGAGTTATATAGGTGTAGTTTGAAAAATATACTTTTAGAACTTTTGGCCTAATGATTTTTTAACATGTATTTATATTACAAGAAAATTCATTATTTTGGCTTTAATTTAAAAAAAAAATCGTCCAATTCTGACAATCGGGATCGGAGATATGATTTTTTTAAAAACACCCTCTCTTGGAGACTCTAAGGCCGAGAAGCGACGAACCCGATATTGAAAAAATTAATTGAACAATTTTTATCGGTCCCTCTCACTCGCATTGACAATATTATAGTATCTTCTCGCTCCCTTCCACTCATTCTTATGGTAAATACGTTTTTCGAATATAAATCGATATTTACTAAATTAAATATAATAAACACGAGGATGTGCGCATTCGAGCGAAAAGTGGCACATTTTCGAGGGAGGGAGGCAAATGAAGCGCGACGCGGAGCGGCGCGCTTCATTTTCCCGAGATCGGAAATGTGCCACTTTGAGCTCGAATGTGCACACTCGGTTTTAAGCTCGATTACCAAACGTCCCGTTTTAACAAGAAAAAGTGTTCGCGTTAGTTATACCCCGCCTAGTACACGGAAGGTTAAAGTAGTCGATTCTCTTGTTTTTTTTTTAAGAATTATCAAAATTGGTTTATTAAAAATAAATTAAAATTTTTTTCATTGCAATTAGTTTCTCGAGACATTTTTTTTACTGCGAGAAATTAAATTTTCGATTATTATTTTTTATGATGCGAGTGTTCTTCTTAAAACAAACTTCTGCGGCGGACTGTACAAAAAATATTTATTTTTATACAACGAAATCTATTTATAACTTGAAAAACTACAGTTGTAGACCTAATGAAAAGCGTATAAGCTTCTCAAGGATAATTTCATACATTCTCGATCCGAATAATTAAGTCCGTTGTCTGTAAAAGCGTGCTGGCGTTTGTCTTAAGATTACCGATTTGTATTTTTAAAAAATACAGGTGCTTCCAGTCAGGGACGAAAAGCAAAACGCGATCCTTATTGATTTAAGGGAGAAACGCCGAACTTAATAATAGCCGTGCTATTTTAAGAACGGGCTCCCCCGGATTTAAAAAATACAAATCGAAGCGAAGGCTTGCGGGTAGAATTTCTCAAAAATGTAAAAGCGAACAAACGCGAGCAATAATTAATAAGTTCGGCGAAATAATGAGGAAGTTGTGCCACTACCATAATTTTTGAGGGATTATCATATTAATTGATAGGTTTCTAAAAAAATATCGCGAACCAGTGGCCGAATAAAAATGTGTGTCGTGGCAAGGTGGTATTATTGACTAAACTCAACAATCATCTGTTGAGAATTTCAAATCCGTTCGCAGGGAATGTGACCAGACAAGTCATTAATTCATCATCATTCAGGTTTACTTGCGTTACAGGTTTACAACGTACAACAACGCATGCTAATGGCCCAACAAAACCGAAAACAGATAAATTTCAGTTTAGCTTTGCTTCAAACTAAATTGCATGTGAATCACGTACGGTTTTTGAGTTTGTTGTTTAGGGAAGAGAGGTTAATAACTTCTATTCTTTCGCTTCTAACAATGAGAAACGAGCTTCTGGAGGAGCTTCGCCGTTTAATCTTTACATCTGAAAGAAACGTACACGAGAATACACAATTTCATAATCAATTTTACGTCGTGCTATCTCCGTAGGAAAGCGTTCTGCTTTCCTTGATTAATGGAAATTGGTGTTTGAACGCTTGTATATATGTGATTAACCTTATAGACCGTAAAATACTAAAGATTTCAATACAGGGGCAACGTCGTTTTGTGAATTTATGTCATTTGCGTACTAGATTTTCCTGTATTTCACTTGTTTTTGTTTGCTTAATTAAAAAATGTACACTTTTTGCTTTTTACGCATGTACTACAAGCCAATTGAAAATATTCGATTTATTTTTTTCCTTACGGTTAAAACAGTCAACTACAAAAATTTTTTAAATCACCAAAGCGGCCATTTTAATACTTTATAATTATTTATAATGGGTTACTACACGCCATAAAAATAATAAAAAAATTAATCATAATGTTCACGTCCAATATTTTTTAATAATGTTTAATGTTCACTGGAATTGGACACTCAATAAAACAACGATTGTTAAATTTGCAAAGTTTCGTTTCTTTTAAATTTAAAATTCTACATTTTTGAGTTTTGATGGTTACAATTTTTTTTGTCTGGTTAAGGTATTTTATAATTTATATTTATTTATAAATTATAAAATACTTGTAGTTAGTGTTGTTATACTTTGTTAATTTTCAGTTGCTTGATAAAGTTTCAATAAAAGAAACGAAACGTTGCAAATTTAACAATTGTTGCTTTATTGAGTGTCCAATTTCGGTGAACATTAAACATTATAATAAAAAAAACTCTTGTATAGCAATCAAAAAAAAGAAATTAAATTTGATAGGGTTGAAACCGTAAAATAGGAGAATTTCGAAAATCGCTAAATTGACCTGGCGAATGCTTTATAATGAACTATTATAGGCCAAAAAAATATTTAAGCAACTGGAGCGTGTACTTAGAAGTTATACTTCTTTGACGGCACTAAATTAAATATAATCACGTGTTATGTTACGTTAATAAAAACAAATTGAATAAATACGAGGATGTGCGCGTTCGAGCGAAAAGTGGCACATTTCCGAGCGAGGGAAGCAAATGAAGCGCGACGCGGAGCGGCGCGCTTCATTTTCCCGAGATCGGAATGTGCCACTTTGAGCTCGAATGTGCACACTCGGTTTTAAGCATGATTCACAACAATTTCGGCCGATTAATTAAACGAAAAAGCAGTTCAATAATTGTAATCGTTCCCTCTCGCTCGCATTGACGAGATTGTCGTATCTTTTCGCTCCTTTCCACTCATTGCTATAGTAAATTACGTTTTTCGAACATAAAATCGAAATTTACTACACTGCATCAAAATTTTTTATTTAGAAAATTCAATGAATACGAGGATGTGCACATTCGAGCGAAAAGTGGCACATTTCCGAGCGAGGGAGGCAAATGAAGCGCGACGCGGAGCGGCGCGCTTCATTTTCCCGAGATCGGAATGTGCCACTTTGAGCTCGAATGTGCACACTCGGTTTTAAGCACGATTCACAATAATTTATTTACTTTCTTAGATGGCTAACTTCAACTGCCGACTGTAGAAGTATAACTTCAAAAATTTTTAGACAGTTATCAACGAACGAATTTTTTGTTATTTTGAATTTGCCAGACTGACATTAGTAAAATATGAGATTTTCTAAAATCTCTAAAACTGTCGTTATACTGCTTTATAATTGTCTATAGTAGATTACTAGACACCTAAAAAATAATTAAAGAATTCCTTGATGGCCACGAAAGAAGGACATCTTTTTTATACTGAATCTGCTAAAATCAAAAACAATAAATTATGATATTTTCGAAAATGGTCAAAACGGCTGATCTAATGCCATATAATTATTTATACTAGATTACCTTGTGCCAAAAAAATAATAAAAAAATTCCCAGATAGCCGGTATAAAAAAAGAATATTTTTTATATTGGATTTGATAGAGTAGAATCAGTAAATCATAATATTTTCAAAAAACGCCTAAACAGCTATTAAATTGCTTTATAATTATTTATAATAGATTACTATGTGCCAAAAAAATAATAAAAAAATTCGTAGATAGGTGGCATAAAAAGAACAATTTTTTTCACATTCGATTTGATAGAGTAAAATCAGTAAATCATGATATTTTCAAAAATCGCCTAAACAGCCGTTAAATTGCTTTATAATTATTTATAGTAGGTTACGATACATCTAAAAATAGGTTAAAAATTTCTAGATGGCCGCGAAAAAAGTAAATGTTTTTTCATATTGAATTTTCTGGAGTAACAACAGTAAAATAAGAGATTTTTGAAAAATGCCACAGCGGCGTTATTTTGTTGTATGATTATTTATAGGAGATTGTTAAACACCTCAAAAATAGTCAAAAAATTTCTGGACAGTCCCACGAAGGAAGAAAACATTTTTTTCATATTGAAATTGCTGGAGTAAGAACAGTGAATCATGATATTTTCAAAAATCGCCAAAACAGCCATTAAATTGCTTTATAAATATTTATAATAGATTACTAGACACCTAAAAATAGTTTAGAAATTCCTAAATAGTCGCCAAAGAAAGAAATATTTTTTTCATGTTAAATTTGCTGTAGTAAAGACAGTAAAATAAGTGATTTTCGAAAATTGGCCAAGCGGCTGTTATTTTGCTTTCTAATTATTTATAGTAGATTATTAAACACGTAAAAAATAGTCAAAAAATTCCTGGACAGCCCCACGAAAGAAGAAAATATTTTTTCATATTGAAATTGCTGGTGTAAACACAGTAGAATAATAATATTTTCGAAAATTGCCAAAACGCCCGTTTTAATGATGTATAATTATTTATAAGAGATTTCTATGCCCCAAAATAATAATAAAAAATGCCTGAATAGCCATTATAGAAGGATATATATATTATATATAATATTCAAGCAATATAATAAATTAGCAATGAAGCACGTACTAAATAACCTCACTCTTTTTTTTACTGGAAAATTAAATTGCATTTTTCTCGAAATTCTTTAGATTTATTTATTTATTTCATATCAACTTTTGTTGTTTAGATTGTTGTTGGGTATCATCCGGGGAAGTTACTTTACTTATTTGTCTAACACCCTGTATGAATACGAAATTCGCTTACTTTAATTTCCAAATATTGCGACTCATTTTATATCTATCTCGGCTGTTTTTGCATTCACTTTATAATACTCTAAAATGTCAGAAATTTAGTTGTGTTGAAAATACTTAATTACAAAAATATAAATTGTAAGTACAATAAATTTGATAAAAATAATAATGATGAGGAACCAAGAAAACTAGAATAGCAAAGGGGCCCACGTCCTTACAATTTCCCCGAGCAAACAATTTTTAGGCCTTTTTTTTCTTATTTTCAAATGCACGGTGAAAGGTGTTGTATATTTTGATACACACGTTTTAATTTTAATAAAGTTTTGTTTTGGATTATTTCTAATTTTTTTCTCGATAAGCGACTTCGGTTACACGAAAATTATTTATTAATTTATTAAAAGAAGTGCTACAGTAATCATTAATCATTTTAATCAGAAGTATCGATCGAACATGCAAATATTCGATTAGTCGGGTAATCGAATGAATTGACTGATAAATAAAACATTTATTCTTTTTTGTATAACAGTGTGACATACTTTCCGCGTTAATAACATAATTTTTTGTGATGCCGTAAGAAAGATGACGCATATCTTAAGATCTCCAAAAAGCGGTGTGCGAGTGTGGGTTCGATGTTTTGCGATTGTGTCAATCCACTTTTTTGAGGACGCTCAAGATTTTCGATTTTTCCTTTTGCAAATTCAAAAACGATCGGCACTTGACCGAAAAACTAGCCATATTGGCTAATTAATTCAGCGCTTTATAAGTCGACGACAAATCGAGGCACGGACGACACTGACCACACGCAAAGATTCCGTCGTTGATCCATCCACTTCTGGCTTATCTTCTTTCATAGGTGTTGAACGTTCTCATCCAATTGAATGCGTTTCTAGATTTCGTATTTAGATAAGTTTTAACATCGCAGTTGTGGGGGGAACACTTTGATTGATCTTGGAAGTTACTGTAATAACAGTTTCTTGAACCAGCAACAATTAGTTAAGACGCTGCGGGAGTGCAGATAATACAAGAGGCTTATATGAGGCTCCATTGTGCTTTATCATCTTCAGAACGATTTTAAAACACAAAAAATAAGCCACGATTAAATGATTGTCCCGTTTGGCGGCGTTTTTTATCGCATTTTTTCCCCGCGAGGGTGAACGTTTCGAATTTTCAACCTTCCCAAAAAAAGAACACCACGCAATTTCCAACAGTTTTTAATATATTTTTTTTAATTTCAGGTGAGTCGTCCTTCCAAAGAGTTCTCCTAAGAAATAAAGGTAATTACTTAACCGATTAAATCGCGCATAAATCTTAAGTTCTCGTAGGCAACATGCAAAGAAGTGGCGTTTGCTTTTTTGCAAGAAACTCTTTTCTAATTTTCGCTAGGAATTAAATGAAAGTTTCCTGGAATTTTAATTAAGCGAGCCGTTTGAAAAATTGCAAATGATATATGTGGCGTTGGATTGGCAAAGGAAAACAATGCAAACTGCTGTGAAATTATTTATATTTATTAGGGTGGTCGTTAAAAATTAAATTTCTTCTGGCGCTTCAAAAAACCCTTCCTTTTAATGAAAAAATAAGGGGGAATTTAAAAAAAAATAACACGTGCTTCAAGACAATACAAGTTCATTTTTTGATAAAATCGTAGTTTTTTGTAAGTATCTCTTAAAGAATACAGATTTGAGAAAAAGTTATAGAAACAATTTTGAAGAAAATTTAATTCTCTATAAAAAAGGTCTTTTTATTTTTTTTATGAAACTTATATTTATGGAGATATTCTAAATAATAAATTTATTAAATCCATATAGTCAACATTTTAAGACCTACAAACGTCATTTTTTTTGAAATTAAAAAATGATGTAACAACTAGAATTGATTATAGTTTTACGTTTTTATATAAATTTCAAGAAAGAATGACGTTTGAGAGTTTTAAAATGTTGACTAAGGTAGAAGCACCGGTTTTGGACACTGTACCAGTTGTGGACATTTTCCACTTTATTTTTACAAATGTCAAATATAAGAATTATCGCTACTTGCTATAAGTGTAATTAATGTATAGTTTAACTACGATAGAAACATCAATGATGTTTTTTTCGTATTTTTAAAGATATTATATCAAAATTACTCAAGTGTCTAAAACTGGGCCTAACGTGCCAAAAACCGGTACTTTTACCTTATATTAAGTTAATGAATTTATTATTGGGAATATCTAAATATGAATTTAATGAAGAAAATGGAAAAGACTTTTTTTATAGAGAATTGAATTTCCTACAAAATACTTCCATAACTTTTTCTCAAATCCGTATACTTTAAGAGATACTTACAAAAAACTACAATTTTATCAAAAAATGAACTCTAATTGTCTTGATGCACGTGTTATTTAAGTTAAAAAAATTTCCCTGTATTTTTTCATTAAAAGGAAGATTTTTTTGGGGCGTCGGAAGAAATTAAATTTTTAACGACCACCCTAATATTTATTGATCTTTACTTTGGGCAAAAATAGTTGCGTCTTCTGCAAAAAGCGATGTAATCCATTTTCGTATAAAATACTTGTGTTTTATTTTAAACTAAAAAAACCGAAATTACTTTCTTACCAATACGCCAGTGGTTGGACGAAGACAGCAAAATTGAATAATGCATTTTTATCGAAGAATCGTAGAACTAGAGGCCGATGACGTATTTCCCATTGAAATAAATACAAACAATTTAACCAGTTGTGTTTCGAAAAAAAATAGGTAAATAATAAGAAGGAAATTAATAACGAGCAATGAGCACGAGGGAGTGTTGAAATATTATTACAAGCATATCAAATGCCTTTTTAATGAAACGTTGCGGTAATTACTGAGCCTTAGAGTCGTTTCTATAATTTACTTGTTTGCTTAAGAATTTTTCAGTAGTTTAGATTATTATGGATTGCAGGTTGTTACTTTAATTGAAATTAGCTTGAAAATTAATCTTCTACAGCGTCGTTAGGTCGACTGAAATTTACAAACTGAAAATTAATTGTGTGCTCATTAAAATTTTGCCGCATTTTGCAACGCGGTCGTAGTATCTGTTACATAAGAGGTTATGTTGCATCGTTTTATATGCATTCGACCTAAAAATTAAATGTTAAATTATAAATGAATGTCAGCAAGCGTTGACAATCAGATCTAAAAATTACACACATTCAAAAAATTTTTGTAAGCGTTGCAACCAAGAAAATACACCTACACCTCGCTATACGGCCCTTTTTAATTAGGGCTCTTGACCCACAATGTTTTGTTATACGGCCAAAAAAAATCTGTGATGTCAGCAACCTTTTGTTTAGTTTCAGCTTTTGTCCTTTTATGGATTTGTATCAAAATAATTGATTCATTATACGGCTTTTCGCTTTACGGTCAACTCTTCTGGAACGTATCTAGGCCGTAAAGCGAGGTATGGGTGTAATTGAAAACCCACCATTTGAAAATTTTTAATAAATGGAAATAGAAAACAGCAGATCTTTGAAAAACAATACAAAATCTAATTTAACGAAAATTAGAAAAAAGATATTAAATATATTTTTAGCAACAAATTCTATCTTTAGAAAGTAATTATGTCATTCTTATTTAAAGAATGTAAACACACATTATGAAAACAATGGCTTTTGATGACCTTCGTTCTATCTTTAATTACCGAACGTGTGTGATTCATGGAGAAAAATAAAAATTAATTATTCAATAGTTTTTGAAGTAATTTGATTAAAGCTAGCCCACTCGTTAGCCTTGGCAGTGAAAATATTTTCAGGGTTAGTGTGGGATGCGATGTTTTTTTTTGTGAGTTTAATTAAAGCAATTTTATCTCACAAGTTGCATAATAAGCCGAATCATAAAAGGATGAGTTTGTTTATGTTTTGTTGAACAGCAAGGTTGGGAATGTCCGTTTTTTTTCCTCGCATGTAAAAGCACGCACGCAAAATCATTAGATTTATTTAAATACGAGCCTTGCGTTGTTTTCGATGAAAAAACACAGAAAGTTTGAGCGGGTGTAATAAGAAATTTTGAACAGAAATCGTGAAACTGTTTGATGGGCATTTAGCCCCGTTCTTTGGCTTTTATTCAAAAAAAAATTCGTTTGAATCGGATAAGGGATAAGGGAGCTACGCGGTTTTTTCTGGTGGTCGTTGAGAGACTCTAAGGCCGATAAGCGACGAACCCCCGGTTTTTAATCGAATAATTCCCAGCTTCTTAGCTTAGGACTTTGTGAATTAGTTTTTTTCGAGAATTTTAAATAGCACGCCTATGGTGTTTTGGGCCTATCCCAAGCCAAAATGTCTGGCGAATCCGAATCTGAATAGTTTTTAAAGATGCGTCCACAAATAACGGCGCTTCAATTTTTTTAACCTAAATTTTTGTGCTACAAAAATGAATCTTAACATTTCAACTCTTAATTACTCGAAAAATTAAAAATGATGTCGGTTATGTACGTATATTATAGAAAAAAGTCTAGGGGTTCCGTAGACGGGTTATTTTTAATGATTGGGTCGAAAATGAGGGCCCTACGATCGTTTTTCTAAGTCGCTCGGAAATGTGTCACTTTTCGCTCAAATACGCACATCCTCGTATTTATTTATATTAATTTTCACACGGGTATTGCGAATTTCGAAGTAAAAACATTTTTTTTTCCAAACTAAAATATAGCCTATGTCAGGGGTTCCCAATTTTTTTTATACTGGGACTACCTTTACTGCTTGTAATTTTGCGCCGCTTTTCAAAAAGAATATATTTGTTTGTTGCTCTAGCAGACATTAAGATTAATGAATTTGTTATTTATATTTAATTATAAGATACTTATTTAAGGTGTCGCGTGCAGGTGACCAGTGCGGATCGTCGCGCGACGCCATCATGATGGTCCCGCGACACCCCAGGGCGTCGCGACCCACATTTTGGGACCCCCTGCTATATATCTAATAATTATTATTTCGAAAATATCATGTGTCAATAGTAGATGCATAAAAATTCTATACACACGGATTCTAATGCAAAGTAAATTTGAAGTTTTGAAAAAGGCAAAGTATCAAGAACTTTGCAAAAAATTCTTAAAAAACGGGCTTTTTTCGATAATATTTAATATCCGAAACTAAAAGAGCTAGAACGGTTAGATTTGTGCAGAGAGAAAAGGCGGTTTTTTGAGATTCTATAACAATTTTAAAAGTCAATTTTGTTACGGTACGATTTATTATTCGTATGCCTTATCTTAGTCTTACTTACATTTATAGTAATCAGAAAATAAAGCACTAAACAAACAAATAACAACAGATTTTCGTAAAATTCACAAAATACTAATTGTATGCATAAATTAAGGGTTGTGGGAGGAGCGCGAACGTAGGGTCCGTTACGGAATATAAAAGTGTCATAAGATTTACAACTCTAGTCGTGCGAACCACTTTAGTGGCAATATCTTGTAATGCTTTATTAGGTGTTTTAGGTGGAGCCAATATTTAAAACGGAGAATCGGTTACGGATTATAAAAGTGTCATAGGATTTACAATCATTCTCTGGAATGGGAACCACTTTTAAAGAGGCATTAGCCGCAATAAGCAATAATTACAATTTAAAATCCAAAACTTAATATTTAAATTTATTAGTAAATATTTCCGGAATAAAAAGTATCCTACTCTATGAAAGACTTTCTACCTGTCGATTCAAGTCCCGTCAAAATCGGTTCAGCCGTTTCCAATATATACGGGCGGACAAACAGACAGACGGAAAGACAGACCGACGCGGAACAGACAGACAGACAAAAATTTTAAAAACGCAAGTTTGGGCTTTGGTAACGATCAAATAACTATATTAAATTAAGAAAAATTCTTTATTTTGAAATCACAAACAGACACTTCATTTTTATTTATATGTATAGATAAATTGAAATACATAATATAACAGAAAAATGTGGTTGCTACAATACAATAGTATATTGTGTGGCAAGGGGTGAAACAAGACGATTTCTGACGAGGGCGAGAGTTGACTGCCCGACCGAAGCGAGGGCTGTCATCGCCCTGGTCTGAAATCGTCTTCGTTTCATCCCGTGCCACACATACTATTTTTCATATCACATGTAATGAAACAACGAGTTTTGTAATTTATTAAAATCTTTGACAACGATTTGATGATAGCTGTCAGTCAGAAATGACCTCCCCCTAGGGGAGAAACAAACAGTCGCATTGGTCTGAAATTGTTTTGTTACGACTGGCAAAACACAGATCAAAACGCGTTGTTTTTATGCATGTGATATGAAAAAATATTTATTTCTAAATAACATTATGTAAAACCATTCCTAATTTATTTTCTTTTAACAAAATGAAAAATTATGTTTTAAAGCTCATATTTTAAATGTCGCATATACGGCGACAACGGAGTGCAAAGGGTTAATTTAGTCACGCAAAAGAAGTGTAACTTCAATCGCGCCTAAATAACTAAACGCACCGGGTTTTTTTTAAGTTTTGGCGGCACCGTGCACAACTTTTGAATTTTGAAAAACTTATTGCACGTGGACGAACCTTAATTTTATATCCAACCGCGTTAGATCAAATACCTTCACTGCAAAATGATTTATAGGATTTTAATTTTATTGATGACGAACATTTAACGACAAGATGAGAATCCTTTGTTAATTATTTTCACATGTGACTGCACATTTTATTATTTTTAATGAAAGCAACGCGGATTCTTCGTGCTTACGTTAGTCAGATAATATTCAATCCGCCGTTTTTAAAGGCTCATTGTTACAATTTCAAAGGCAGCAGCGTTTGCACACAATTAAAGACGATTTGCAATGCAAAATATCCGAAACTTGAACAAAAAAATAATAATAAATTCTAGCGAACAACAAAAATGTTCGTTGAACTTTCCAAAGTGAACAAACCTACCAACAGCAGAAAAAAAATTACAAATCGCCAATTATTTCCACAAAAATTATACGTTTGTTTCAAGTGGGACTGCGGAGCACTCCTTTAAGGGTGAAAGCTCGCGAGACAATGTTCCTTATAAAAAAAATTTTTGTCTTTGATTTCCCTTCAATTAGTCGTAACTAATGGCAACGTAATGAAGGATCTCGTTTAAGGGGCACTTATTTAAATTGTACCATTGGGACCCGTAATTATTTCTACCATAGTTTTTCGAGAGTAAATTGGTGGACTGCGCTTTTTTAATAGAAATTAATGTTGGCGACTCGAAGCGACCGAAAAGTCAACGATAAACAAATTGATTTATTTATTACGAGGACCGTTAATCGTTGCCTTTTTTTTATTATTAAATGAGAGTACAAGTAATTAATTGTTTATTTAAGTCGGTGCTTGAAGCACAATCGACCGAAAAGCAAACATAATAACTTTGATCTAGAATTCGCTTTTTTGAGGCTTTCCCTTTCGCGCGCCCGACCGCCACGAAAACGTAGGCGACTTTTTTCTTTTCCTGCTTTCCCAAGGTTTTCAGCGCTTGGGAAACGTTGCAGGCCGTTCGTTTTATGGGTGGAAAGATAGAATTATCGGTTTGCTACGCGAACTACGAACAAAAGGCCGCGATTTTTATTGACACGAAGGTCAGAAGAGAGTCATCAGACGTGTCACATTGGATTTATGTTACAATGCATAACTGTTTATATTAAAATATTGTGCAGGCAATATTATTTGCCTTTTGTTGGCTTTGTTCGGAAAATGGTCGCTTCTTTGTACAATTTTGCGCTTGCAATTAATTTGGTGCCTCGTGGAGGTCTAAATTAAAATTTTATTTACGTACGCAAATCAATTACGGACATTTATTAAGTTCAAATATAATTGTTCAATTGTAATGTTCGATAATCATTTTATTTTACATTTTAAGTGCCCTGTAATTTCGATAATTGAATTTTATGATTAAATCGCCGTATTCCATTCTCTTACGTTTAATTATAAAATTCTAAAATTATTGTTTTACTCATGACTTCAGTTATGCGTAATCAAACAATTCAGCCTTGGAGGAAAAAATGGATTTAATTTTTTTCTTATAATGCTCAAACCAAAATTGTTTATACCATTATACAATTATTAAAAATATTCAAGGGTGTTTGTATTTAAATTAATTTTGTGAACACCACAATTTTTTTCTCTTCTAATTTAACCCTCCGCATACTAGGTGACTAAATGTCACATGCCATACTAGGTGGGGTTTGCCATACCCCAAAAATCCACAAAATTGTACTTTATGACAGTTAAATGATAAGACATATATTTTAATAACCAATAATGAATAGGTTTAAGTAAAACACATATGTATTTATGCATAACAATAGACTTTTATTAATAAAAATACAAAAATTAACTTTTTCTTCAACTTTTGAACTATTGTGTCTTTTCTTCAGAAGAAGAATAACAAGAAATTCATTCTGGTTTCGTTATTGAAATACAAATTAATTTTACGGCAATTTCGTAATGATTTGCAATAATTTAGACCAATCAATTACACGAAAAATTAATTGAATAATTTTAATCGTTCCCTCTCACTTGCATTGACGAGATTATCGTATCTTTTCGCTCCCTTCCACTCATTGCTATGGTAAATACATTTTTCGAATATAAAATCGATATTTACTAAATTAAATTAAAATTTTGGATTTGAAAGAGCGCACGGTAAATTATACTAATATAATAAATACGAAGATGTGCGCATTCGAGCGAAAAGTGGCACATTTCCGAGCGAGGGAGGCAAATGAAGCGCGACGCGGAGCGGCGCGCTTCATTTTCCCGAGATCGGAATGTGCCACTTTGAGCTCGAATGTGCACACTCGGTTATAAGCGTGATTCACAATAATTTAGGCCAATAAATTAGACTAAAAATCAGTAGGATAACTTTAATCATTTCCTCTCACTCGTACTTATGAGATTGTTGTATCTTTTCGCTCGCTCGCACTCATTGCTATGGTAAAAATACATTTTTTGGAACAAAATCGATCTTTACTAAATTAAATTAAAATTTTTGATTTGAAGGAGCGCACGGTAAATTATACTAATTTAATAAACACAAGGATGTGCGCATTCGAGCGAAAAGTGGCACATTTCCGAGCGAGGGAGGCAAATGAAACGCGACGCGGAGCGGCGCGCTTCATTTTCCCGAGATCGGAATGTGCCACTTTGTGCTCGAATGTGCACAATCGGTTTTAAGCTATATTACCAAACGTGCCGTTTTAACAAAAAAAAATGTTCACGTTAGTTATACCCCGCCTAGTACACGGAAGGTTAAAAAACTTTTTTAGATTTTATTATCCGACCAGAAATTACTTTGGCAATACCTTAAGTAACTATTTGAACCCCATTGGGGTTTCACTAGGGCATGCCCTATTGGGAAATCCCCGTTATACAGATTTAATTTAATCTCCAAAATGGGCAAATTAAGTTCTACGTAGATTTATACCATTTTTTACCATTTCGGTAAATTAATTTAGTGATAAATGATAACTCCTAGGGAATGCCCTATCGGAACCCGACCGGGATTGCCATAGTGGAAGCTAACGAAATTTCTGCAACGGGATCCAACAGACATTGCCAGGTTAGAAGCCAAATATGTTTTGCGATACGTCCCAACGTGCGGTACCAATAAGGCAGCCCAGTTAGGACCCCACAAGGCCTACTGAAAAATTTCTAGTCGGATAGACCGCATTTTTCTTCACATCACATGTAATTTTTAGCCTATTTTATGAGTAAAAGTTTAGGATTCTGAATCAAGACCGTTTTTATCTTCACGCCCAAAAATAAGGGCACTACAAATTCATTTTTAAATTAAATTGTGAATTTTAAATTAAATAAATAGTGTATCTGTTACGAATGTTAGGCAAATCTTTATTTGAAAGGAAAAATAATTAAAGTATCGCTTTCATTGATGTAACTCGCATTTAAAAATACGAAGAAGCAATTATAATCCGAGGATTATTATTAAAATTTAAGAGGTATTGCAAAAACGACGTGTGCCCGGAAGAGCTAAAGACGACTTTCTTTGTAATGAAAATGTGTAACACATTCTTGATTTCGTTCAATGTCAGAGCCGAAGTCGATCGACTTCGAAACCGTCTAACACAATGTATATTTAGCTTTCAAAATGCCTTTCCCAATTTCGCACAAAAAATGCTCGATCTGCGCATCCGGAATCTTCGGAAATTTGCAAGAAATCGCGTTTCGCACGTCGAAAACAGGAAGGCCAAATTTTTATCTATGGCAAGCGAGAATATTAATTTAAATTGTCTGTCAATGCTGCCGCTATTTGAGTCACGATAAGTTTCCTTCTTCTTGCACATCACAAAACGCTTTTGGAATTAATTTTTTGTAACAAAAACTTTCTGCTAATTAAGTTTCATTAATTTTTATAGCCGTGTGTGTGTGTGCGGCGACTTAATAAAAAAACGTCCAACAGCTTCGGCGTTTTTTTCTAAACTCGCTCTATGGGAGTTTAAAGATTTTAATAGCGATAATTTTCGTAATTATTCGACTCGATTATTAAACAAATTTTAAGAGGAACTCATTTCAATGTATCGTACAGAACACAATGTCTCTTTCGGAGCCCAATAGCCATTATTAAAAGTTTTATTTATTAATTTTGTGTGGTACAGAAAGTCGTTTAATTCATTTAATGGTTAACAGTGCAATGGATTTTTAAAAAATAAAATCTATAATGCAAATCATAGGCGTTTTAGATTTTTCGCCAGTTTTTTCTTTTGGACCTTGATTTTCAAATTTGGGGGTACTCCTTCTTTGGGAGTCGAAGACTAATGCAAAGGGGGGGCGCAAAAAGTTTAACAAAAACTGTTAATTTTTATATTAATACATTTTGGGCCGTATTACTATATGAAACATCCCTTAATTTACACCCTACTTGTTTTACACGGTTTACAAAAATGAAAATTATAAATATTTTTGAGAATGAAAACAAATTAAAAAAAATATTTTTACCAGAGATTTAGTTCCTGGTAGACATACGGATTTGTAAAATTTTTAATAAATTAAGTATTGTGAACTGTTTTTAAAACGGATTGAGCATATTGGAGCTTAACCTTCCGTGCACGAGGTGGCGTATAACTAACGTGATCAATTTTTTTCTTGTTAAAACGGGACGCTTGGTAATAGTGCTTTAAACCGAGTGTGCACATTCGAGCTCAAAGTGGCACATTCCGATCTCGGGAAAATGAAGCGCGCCGCTCCGCGTCGCGCTTCATTTGCCTCCCTCGCTCGGAAATGTGCCACTTTTCGCTCGAATGCGCACATCCTCGTATTTATTACATTAATATAATTTACCATAAGCTCCTTCAAATCAAAAATTTTAATTTAATTTAGTAAATATCGATTTTATATTCGAAAAACGTATTTAACATAGCAATAAGTGGAAGGGAGCGAGAAGATACAATGTGTTTTACTTAAACTTATTCATTATTAATTATTAAAATATATTTCTCATCATTGAACTGTCATAAAGTACAATTTTGTGGATTTTATTTCATTTTATTTTCGGGGTATGGCAAACCCCACCTAGTATAGCATATGACATTTAGTCACCTAGAATGCGGAAGGTTAAAGTGACACATTTCCATTTCGGGAAAGCCGTGTAAATAGAAATGAAAGATTTGGTGTTTTAGTCTAGTAATTTTTAATGAAAATTATTTAGAAACTAAAAAATTAATTATTGTGAATCGTGCTCCACATTCGGGTGGGTTTTAAGAAAACTGTAAATCGAAAAAAAGCATAAAGTTCGTAATTCAGTTATTTTTTTTGGTAAAATAAAAATAGATAATGCATGGGTATACATTCTTATTAATTTTATATAAGTACCCTTACATTTATATCATAATATTTTTTTGATAAACATAAAAAAATTAATAATTTTCAAAAAGTACCTGACTAATTTATGTGCCTGCGGGTAATAAGGCCTAGCTAAGGGACATTTGAAATTAAATGAAAAATATTAAACTTAACCAACAGATTTTAATAGTAATCATTTTTCAGATTCAGTTACTATAAAATATAAACAAAAAATGTCAACTTTTACCATATTCAAAAACAAAATTAAACCTTTTTGAAGACCTTACCAGTAGGTCTTATTTTTCTACCGAAGGCTAATAAGGCCTACAGTTTTAAAATATTTAAATAATCAAACTATACATAATATATTTGGTAAGTCTTGTACTTTCTCTTCTCCCAGTATACCTTTATGGTATTGGAGTATTGAGCCAATTTTTATATACTCATCTCTCCCTGCAAAGGATCAAAATCTGTTGGATGGTAACGAAGATCAATAATCATACGAACGCAGAAATTGCACTTAAAATTATTTACGATTGATTTGGACCGATTTTTATTATCCGTGTTGCCTGCCCGCGTTTTCTGACGTATGGTGCTACATTTGGGGCAGGAAGCGGAATATGCCGCCTCCACAAACTTGTAGAGACATCTTCAAGCAATAGGTGTCTGTGAGTGTGGCCTTAAGCGCAAGCGGTTATTTTAAATATGATTTTTGTTATTTGGGCCTTATTAACCGACAGGCCTTATTACCCGCAAGTACCTTAGTTCCTTTATCTACGATTTACACGTTTTTCTCTGGAACCAATCTACCGTGTAAATCGGGAAATAGGTGTACGGCGGGGACGCCCAGTAAATACAGTTTGGAAACCACTGTTTTAGATAGAGAATAATTTAGGTGTATCTACACCCAAAACCTTCATCTTGAGCCGAGGTCAAAATAATTATATAAGGAGAAATATTTATCTAATCGTCGTGACTTTAATAAATCAACTCAAGTGCTAAATAAATTACCTAAAAAAGGTCCTTGCAAAGCTAAGACAAAGGAGCCTGATCCAAAAGCACGTGCTTTTGCTTGAAATTCTAAAAGGCCACAAATCGGGTCAGCAAAAAGTAGGACTCGCACGAAAGGGAGAGCTAATTTTTTTCGCTTCGTAAATTTTTACGAATCTTCAATAATTGCAGGAACGTCAGTTTTATAGATTGCGCATCACGAAAATCTAATACAATCGCAAATGCAGAAATCGATTCTCTTAATAAGCTAATTCTAAGCGAAAATAAAAGTCGTCGGCGTTTGCCTTATTGGTGATTTGTAGGTCACCGCAATTTTTCGTTATCAAAAATGTAATTTCCCTTTACGCCCTCATTCTTATGTGCTTTCATTTCGTTATTTCTACATATCGCGAGGCGAAGAGGCGCCCCGAAGAATAAATGCACACAATAATCTATTAAAACGAGAATTATTAACGCGAAGTCGTGAGTGATCAGGAAACACGTCAATTAATATCGAGAAATTCTGCGGAATTTACGATTATTTGCATGTAATTTAAAATGGGGTTTGTGTACTTTATTTCTCGATTTTTAAATTGTAAAATATCCGGGTTAAATCGAACCGAAGCGATCATGTTTTATAATCGTCCCAATTTCGACGCGTTTCAGCTTACGTCGTGACCAAAAGATTTTATATTTTCTAAAAAAAATCGCAATTTAATGAGCCGATTAAAAATTAAATGGGTACGCCCCGAGTCTTTGTTAACTAAACGCATCTTCGGTCTGATTGTCGAGAAAAATGTCGCCAACCTTCGGCGTTTGATGGCATAATCGGCTTCCGTTTTGGAAGTACCCGAAATTATGTAATTTTTAAATAGAAAAATAAAATTGTCAGCCTTGTTGCATTATAATTACGACCAAATAAGACTTCTTGCCATTGGAGATAAATACGCAAAGCACTAATGCTTTTTTTTACAGTGATTTAAATTTTTGTAGGTTAGAAAAACATTTTTAAAATTAGTATCAATCTGTTTCGTGTAAGGAAGTTACGGGCTTAATTGCTGATTTTATTTAAAGCGTGACATTTATTAAAACCGAAAGTTAAATAAACAGAATGGTGTGTGTGTGACACGTTAATGAAATCAAAACAAAGTGAAATGTCGTTTGATTTGACAAAAAAATTAAAACGAAACTTTGTTTAATTTTCTTAAATAGATAATTATACTACAACATCCTGTCCATTGAATTTGGCTATGCGTTTGAATTAGTGACTTCCGTGGCCAAAAAACTTGTAGTAAGCGAGTGGATCAAGGTAAAAGGAAATTAAAAAAGAAATTGAAAAATTTAACAGTAAAATTACGTGTTCACAAAATCTTGTAGAAGATACAGAGTTAATACATAAAAAACTATTATATATTATTGTTTAATACAGTCGAACCTCGATAAGTCGAAGTCGAAGGGACACCAAAATTAATTCGAATTATCAATAATTCGAGTTATTAAAAAAGCTTAAAAATTAAATATATATGTGTGTATGTATATATCTTTTATGTGAAATGGTGTTTTATATAACGTAATTAGAACTGTAAGTGGTTTAAAGCATACTTTAAAAATCCGCTTTAAATAAGTCACTGTGATTGGCTCATTTTTGATACACCATTATGGCCGTTAGCTAATTAACCAATCAGAAAGGTTAATCACTTTGTAACCATAGTTATATTAGAATAGTTTCAATTCTACCTTTTTGAAATAGGCATTTTGTCGAGAAACACTTTCCAACTTGAGTTATCAAAGAATTCGAGTTGTGGAGTTATTAAAGTTAACTGTACATAAAATTTATTAAAGTGGTTAAGCTTTAAAATTTTCATATTATTTACAACAATTATTAAATGATAAAGAAAGGTGCGTGTACTTATGCACGCCCGTGAGAGTTATACTTCTTGGCATAACTAAATTAAATGTAATCATAAATGTAAATAAATACCAGGATGTGCACATTCGAGCGAAAAGTGGCACATTTCCGAGCGAGGGAAGCAAATGAAGCGCGACGCGGGCGGCGCGCTTCATTTTCCGAGATCGGAATGTGCCACTTTACTCGAATGTACACTCGATTTAAGCACCATTCACAAAATTTAGGCTAATAAATTATTCAAAAATTAAATAAATAATTTAATCGTTTTCCTCACTTGATCTACTAAATTCTCGTATCTTTTCGCCCACTTCCACTCATTACTATGGCAAATACGTTTCTTGAACATAAAATTCATATTTACTTTTAATTTTTTGTTTTGAAAGTGAAAAGATTAATTAAGAAAAATCAATAAATACGAGAATGTGCACGTTCGAGCGAAAAGTGGCACATTTCCGAGCGAGGAGCAAAAAAAATGAAGCGCGACGCGGAGCGGCGCGCTTCATTTTCGAGATCGGAATGTGCCACTTTGAGCATTCACACTGATAAGCCCAAAAATTTACTAATAAACTTATTTCAAAAAATTTAAATAACTAATATTAAAAACAAATCTCTTCTTTTCGCTACTTTCACTAAACTATAAATACGTTTTACAAAAATCATTTTTGAAGTGTTCTGCGTCGAAAACGATTATAGTCATAAATACCTTTTCAAGAATAGACCTTTTAAGCAGCAATAACACCGAACCGCACCGTCATTAATCCTCTCTCAGGTACGTAATTTTTAGAAAAGTTGTAAAATTTAACTTCGAGTCATCGACCTATTTCCTAATGGAAACTTGAATTTAAACAATCGTAAAACGCTTCGACTTATTAAATAATTCGATTTATAGAAATTCGATTTATTGACATAAAAATATTAACGTTGACATAGGCAAATCTTAGAGAAACAGGTTCGAGTTCGAGCTATCAAAAATTTGTCTTATCGGCGTTCGACTTATGGAAGTTTGACTGTATATAGTTTTTTTTTGGGTTGCCTGCAATATTCCCACCTTACCGGTTTTCCTCCGATTTTTGTAATAGTGATCTGATATTAGGTTCATTTTTTTCGAAATTGAAAATTTACAAAAAATATGAACCTATTATTATGTTCTATGATTTTTACGAAGTTGTACTTTTATTTTGGCACTTTTAGAGTAAAATGTTAGCAAGGAACGGAAGTTGTGCACGCACAGCTAACGAAATTTCAACAGTGTGAAGTTAGCCGACTAAGAAAGTTAAATGTGTATAATTTATACTGACTAAGTTAACTCATAAGAGGCCCAGTTTGTGAACGAGCAAAGTATGCAACATAACACGTGATCATATTTGATTAAGAAGTATAACTTCTAACGTGCTTACAAAAGTACAAGCACCGGTTCATTTAATTTTATATTGCGTACAAATAATTAATATTTATTATTATTATTTGTATTTTTTATCAGAAGTTAATTTTTTTTTATATCTCTATATTTTATACTATCTGGACCGCCCGGCTCCGCTCGGGTATTGCGATTTCGAAGTAAAAACTATTTTTTTTCAAAATAAAATATAGCCTATGTTACTCAAGGATAGTGTCTTCTACCTGTTAATTCAAGTCAAAATCCGTTTAGCCGTTTCTGAGATATACGGACGGACAAACTGACAGACGGACAGACAGACAGACAAAATTTTTAAAAACGCGTGTTTTAGCTTTAGCAACATTTAAATGACCATATGAGCTTAAGAAAAAATCTTTGTTTTGAAATCACAGACTATTAAACGTTGTACGAAAAAAAACTTTTTTGGTGTTCTGGTTTCGAGAACCGACTACGTGGCAACACTGGTTACGTGCCCGAATTACTTTTTACATTATTTATTTGGCTTTACTTTGTTTTTTCTTCGAATTGAATAGATTAGCCCGACGAAATACATTGCCAATAAAAAAAAAGTTAATCTATTTTTAAGGAGGGTTGAGATTTACATATTGAAAATTTTCGACATTCCAAAATAGACGTTAGGAATAATGTAGGAGGAGCGGAGAATAATTAATAACATTAAAATACATTGATGAATAAATCATAATTTCTTGACTAGCCCACCCTACAACATAAGGTAACACCTCGTCAATCAAACGTCAAAACACTTACACCTTTCTCTTCGTATTTTACATTTATTTAAATTCTTAAGCCATCTTCGATATATTAATTATTCAAGCTCAGAAGAAAATCTCGAGAATTTACTTTTATTTTTAGCACAATTGAACGAAAAGCTCGCCATTTTTTAAAATTGAGCTTTAACTATTTTTTTTTTGGTTTTAAATTGCAGAAACTGTTGAACTTTCCAAGCGAAATTGTTCATTGCAATTTAATTCAGGATAGCTCAGAAAAATGTTTAAAAAATTCCAGCGAAGGTAGTGCGGCCCTAAGCTATGGCCACATTTAAATCCGACATTCCGGCCCTGCTTTTGTCCCCTTTAACGTAGATTAATGGGAAGCGATGGCAAATAATTATCGGATTTTTTCGCCCCAAGGTGTCGCACAAACCAGTTGCAGTCGTAGAAGTTAGTTGCATTCTTATTCCTAAAGATAGCATCTCCCCACAGGTGCTAAATTCCTCGCGGATTGTTCTGAATTATGAGATCTGTCCGCGATAGCGCGTTTTTAATTTCGTTTTACACAGAAGCGGTAATTTTCAATACAATTATATTTTCTATTCGCGTTTATGTGTGTTTTCAACGATTGGTTGTTGTCCTTATAACCCGGTTTAAAGATAAGGTGCCGACATGTTTCCCATAAACCAATCGCGCAAAGCCATAGAAACGTCCAAGAATAATTTTGTTACGACCAAAGTTAGTTTAGTGCAATAATAAAGAGACGTTCAGCCGCTATTTTCCATATTCACTCGGCTCCTTCCTATTGTTCTCCCGCGTTTCGTTTCCTTCGCAATTTTCCAAAGCGAAGCTCCCGAGCGTTCGAGTAGAAAACGGCCCACTTCGATGCTTACGTAATTGTTTATCGTCCGATTCCTAATTGAATTACTGTAAATTATTATTAGATCAATTAAATAATTGTAGCACAACTTGTTTAGTTAATTAATTTCGTTTAGCCGAGTTCAATCCGAATACAATTTAAGTACAGAAGGACACCCGTTATCAATGGTTTTGCGGGGGAGGGGGGTTTACGGATAATCGAAAACATCGGATAAACAAACTATAATTTTTTAAATTAGACTTTCTTTCCGATCAACAAATTTAATTTAGTTCGGTAAATATCCGGTTGTATGTTCGAAAAACGTGTTTTTACCATAGCAATGAGTGGGAGCGAGCGAAAAGATACGACAAAGTCATAAGTACGAGTGAGAGGGAATGATAGAATTTATTGACTAATTTTTCGTCACCAAATTTATTGCGAATCGTGCTAAAAACCGAGTGTGCACATTCGAGCTCAAAGTGGCACATTCCGATCTCGGGAAAATGAAGCGCGCCGCTCCGCGTCGCGCTTCATTTGCCTCCCTCGCTCGGAAATGTGCCACTTTTCGCTCGAATGCGCACATCTTCGTATTTATTGAATTATCTAAATTAAACTTGCTTTCCAATCAACAAATTTAATTTAGTTCAGTAAATAAGGTAAAGGGTCCAGTTTCTGACACTTTAAGAGTGACAGTTGACGTTATAACAGGATAACTTATAGAAAATTTAATTTAAATAATTAATTTTTTTTTCATATATAAGTTCACGATTTCTAGAAAAGGTCATATGCGTAAAATAATTATTTGAAGCAGATTAATAATTTAAATTAATGTTTTAAAAAATAATGTTTGAATCCCAGTTTCTGACACTTAAAATTTTTATTGCTGTAGTTTCTGACACTGGCATCTGCCTAGTTTCTGACACTCCATATGTCAAAATTATTCGTCATTTATTAGGTTATACACTATCAAATTTAAATTTATTATAATCAAACATAATTTGTTATAATGTATCATTTATTATAAATAAAATGTTAATTTTTCAACACAAAAATAATTAAAATAATAAAATTAAATATTATAAAAACAAATACGTAAACATAACATAGGTTAGAATTTGAGTGTCAATAACTGTAACATACCTATAAAATTGAGCCTAGTTATTGACACTCTTATTTTAATAATAAAATATAATTTACTATGATGTTTTAATATTTAAAAATAAAGAGTAGTTAATTATTAATCGAACCATATATTTTTTATAATATTTTTATACTTACATGATGATTAAATCACTAATTCAATAGTCGAACGCTCTTCTGTCAATTGCTTAGACCATAACCAAAAAATGGCTTTCACAGTCACTCTGGGCTTAAATATTATTTTATATTAAGTGAGTTTTTTTTGTAACTGATATCGTCATCAAATAGGTACACGATGAATTTATTTTAATTTTGAAAAAATTAATTTATCAATTCGAGGTCATTTTCTTTTTATTAATTCAAAATCAAATTGAAAGTGTCAGAAACCGGGTCAGTGTCAATAACAGGGTCTTTTACTTTATTGGTTATTTGTTCGAAAAACGTATTTTTACCATAGCAATGAGTGCAAGCGAGCGAAAAGATACGACCAACTCATAAGTACGAGTGAGAGGGAATGATAAAAATTGTTTACTAATTTTTGGTCATCAAAATTATTGTGAATCGTGTTTAAAACCGAGTTTGCACATTCGAGCTCAAAGTGGCACATTCCGATCTCGGGAAAATGAAGCGCGCCGCTCCGCGTCGCGCTTCATTTGCTTCCCTCGCTCGGAAATGTGCCACTTTTCGCTCGAATGCGCACATACTCGTATTTATTGAATTTGTTTACATTACTTCCTCCATATTTTGCTTTGTTATCGATTTAAACGGTTTCCCATACGAAAAATGATGATTTTGATTTACACGTTTTACCGTGTAAATGGGGGAATAGGTTTACAGTGGTGAGACGCCAAGACTAATTTTTTTTAAGCGCGTCGCAGTAATGTTAATTTGGAAACCAGTGGTCTAACTATACATAAACGCAAAATGCGCAACATAAAACGTGGTTATATTAAATTCAGTTATACCCAAGAAGTATAACTTCTAGCGCACGTACATGGGTGATTCTGCGATAAGAGGTTTTAAAATCATAGAGAATGCGCCAAGGAGAAAAATTCGAGTTTATTGATTAAACACATATATTACGATTTTAGTCCCGTTTATCTACACATTCATATAAGGGCAAGTCACTTTATACATATTTAGTTATTTTTTAGAAAACCAGGGTAAATACATCAGCCAGGGTAGAGACCAGCGTCTTTTAATTGATAATTAGAATAATTTGTATATTATCTATACTAATACCATACCTTTCATTAAAACAACAAGTTTTACTTATGATATAAACTGAAAAAATCAGTAAAATCGGATAATAAACAAAGAAATTATCATTTATTTTTTATCATACTCCTTTTCTTTTACCAGAATAATTTAAAACGTTTCTGAAAAATATTAATATACCTATATCTGGATTAGTTTGCACAAACATTTTATGATCCAAATTATCTCTTTTGGTCATTGAGTATCTTCTCTGGTAGTTATTTTAGCAGGGGAAATACGGCAGGGGAGTGACGTTTTCGTGACTTTAAAATTTTTAACTGACATAAGTTAATATTGGACTAATAATATATCACATCTCAACTATTACAGTATTGTTTAATTTAAGCAGTATATGCAAATAAATTAAGTGAATTTTATAAATTTTACGACTTATCAAGGGAGTGACACAATTTCCTTGCGAAAACACAACACCTCACTGACGCGTCGCGCCAGAGACAAATGTCAGCGATTTAACGGCTCGTGAGTTTAGTGTTAACTTTACGTTGATACGCGCCCTTGATCGAATTTTTCTATAAAACTGTGTGATATTTCTGTCTGTATTAACGGATCAAAATTTGCCAAAGTAGATACGCAAAAATAACGGGACAAAAATGACGTTCGAAAATTATTGAAAAGAAACAAATTTTGTTATATTTTCTCTTGATAATAATTAAGTATACTTGTTTAAGTTTGTGCTAAATATACTTTAATGTGGCAACTGCGTCAAAGAACGTATATACTGTCTGTATGTTTCACTAAAAACGTCATGGGGGACAGGCCAGGGTAGAGACTTTTTCAGACTTAAATATGGAATTTCAGGAAAATGTAATTTAATTGGGCATTAAATCATAATGCTATTTATAAAATACATTAAGATGCTGTGATTTATTGCATAAAATGACAACACAGAATAAAAAAGCTATTTTATAATAATTGCCCACACATCACTTCTTATTGTAGAATCACCCACATAAGTACACGCACCGGTTTTTATTTATTAACAAAATGTGATAGCTAAGAAGGTTAGTTAAGGAAAACCGTAAAAGAAATCATGTTTATTAAGAAACAAACGTTTTCCATTAATTTACACAAATACATTTTAATAAATGGTGTCACGAATAACATAAAAAAGAAATTGAGCACTCGGGACCCCGGTCGATTGAAACCCCGGCTAACGGGGGTCCTACTGTACGGCTGCTTTAAAAGAACTTTTCCCAGCGGCTGCCAACTGAATATTTGCGATATTTCCCATTAATAAATAATAATAATTGGTAGCCGTAAGTGGAAATACCCCGGGATACCAAGAGAAGCAGCTTTGCATTTGCTCGAAACGATTTTTAATTTATATTCAATTAAAGTGCTTCTTGTTTTGCGTCGAGGATAAGATACAAGTCTCTCGCGCATATTTCAATTAATTAAACCCGAGAAATTTAACACCCCTGTAGGTAGTACATCGTGTTCTTCGGTTTCTGACCGCTGCGTCGCTTTTTTTAAGCCGTTTATCACATTTCGAAATGGCCGCGGGCCTGCCGGATTCGTCGCCTCTTCTTCGCGGAAGTCCTCCAAGCATTCGAAAGAGTCGTTTGTTTGCCGAATAAGTTAAGTGTAACGAACTTCTTTTTAATTGCCGCATAGGAAATCGACGGCATCGTTCCCCAAGGAGTTTCCGAGAGTTGGGAAAGTTTATTAATTGCACATCGTGCTCTGTTTTGCCAACTATCTCAAACTCTTCGTGCAGTGATTGGGTTTTATGAGGTTTTCGATAAATTGACTTGATTAGAAAATTATTTACTCAGTTCGGGTCCTTATCGAAGTGCCATGTTTTCGATCGTGACGCCAATTTATCTAAAAAAATTATCTAGAAAAAACACAATTTAGCGCTTATTTTAATTTGAATACACAATTTTTTGATGATTGAAATCAATGGTAATTTGATTGTGCAAAATCGGGGTTATATGGTGGTTGTGACATCGGTTCCCAACTAAGGTTCGATAATTTTTGACGAACTACTAAAGATGTGTGAGGGCAAGAGTTGTCATGGTGGATAACACTGAACTAACAAATGTAAACCAAATAGCAAGTAATTTGTTTATAAAGTAAGTTAAAAGTCACTACTATTAATTGTCAAACGGAAGAAAGTATATCATTGGCCGAAGTGATTCAAAAAAATGGAAAAGTCATCGATTTGTCAAAACCGAAATTATTTCTTGCCAAAAGATTTAAGATGACAAAATGCAAATTACTTAAATTACTCAATAATTAATATTCTGAATTAAATGTAATTTTCGCAAATCAAAAAAGCATTAAATATAAGCAAATGGGCGGCAGAGCGATTAAAAAAAAACTCTAATACGAGGGAGGGAAGTTGAAGAGTGTTAAATTTGCAACTTTTTTTTCAAAATTGTAGGGTGCTTTTGGACGTTTTAAAATTCTCCCTCTTTTTAATGTGATTACCTTATCTTATTCATATTGATGTTATTAATGTTTAAAATTAGTTTATTTATTTTTTATTAACTTTATTAACGCTTAAAGGGTTTTAGTATAATGTTCTTTTAGTTGTTCTTTTTGTTTATGTAATTGTAAAATAATTCATCGATTTTTGGTCTATAGAAATAAATTCAAGGTGAAAACGACTAATTTCTGCTATAGCCGGGGGCAGTACTGATATCGTCTGTGGAGCAACGACTTTTGCCTTTACACAAAAACATTTCGATATCAGTTTACGAGTCTGCCAAGGCCCCTTCCCAAATTCTTAACATATAAATTTTAGTACTTACGCGATCGCGGCCGTTTCAACAAACGAAGAGACATTCGTTTAATTGTTATTTAATTTTTTATGTGTTTTTAAAGGGTGCCTAATTTTATTCGTCTTAAAACTAATTCTGTAACTGCGTGGCTTTTAAAAATTGTGTAGTTTTTCCAAAGAGATTGCCCAACGTATTATGACGTTTCCGGTTAGTGGTTTTTTTGATTATTTTTAAAGGTACCCGACGAGGGCTTAATTTGTATTAACCTTCCGTGTACGAGGTGGGGTATAACTAACGTGAACAATTTTTTTTTTGTTAAAACGGGACGTTTGGTAGAGCTTAAAACCGACTGTGCACATTCGAGCTCAAAGTGGCACATTCCGATCTCGGGAATGTGCCACTTTTCGCTCGAATGCGCACATCATCGCATTCTTTGGATTTGTCTGTATTAATCTTTTCTTTTTTCAATCAAATATAGTGCCAAAAAAATATTTTGTTTGGAAAAAAATGAATAACTTTTTTCAAAAGCACAAAATTAGACATTTGGGATTTTTTATTGAAATACGGGACTGTAAATTTTAATTGAAAACTTATGGAAAGTAAATTGATTATTGTGAATGGTGCTTAAAGCCGCATGTGCACATTCGAGCTCAAAGTGGCACATTCCGATCTCGGAATGTGCCACTTTTCGCTCGAATGCGCACATCATCGCATTCTTTGGATTTGTCTGTATTAATCTTTTTTTTCAATCAAATATAGTGCCAAAAAAATATTTTGTTTGGAAAAAAATTAATAACTTTTTTCAAAAGCACAAAATTAGCCATTTGGGATTTCTTTTTGAAATACGGGACTGTAAATTTTAATTGAAAACTTATAGAAAGTAAATTGATTATTGTGAATGGTGCTTAAAGCCGCGTGTGCACATTCGAGCTCAAAGTGGCACATTCCGATCTCGGGAAAATGAAGCGCGCCGCTCCGCGTCGCGCTTCATTTGCCTCCCTCGCTCGGAAATGTGCCACTTTTCGCTCGAATGCGCACATCATCGCATTCTTTGGATTTGTCTGTATTAATCTTTTCTTTTTCAATCAAATATAGTGCCAAAAAATATTTTGTTTGGAAAAAAATTAATAACTTTTTTCAAAAGCACAAAATTAGCCATTTGGGATTTCTTTTTGAAATACGGGACTGTAAATTTTAATTGAAAACTTATAGAAAGTAAATTGATTATTGTGAATGGTGCTTAAAGCCGCGTGTGCACATTCGAGCTCAAAGTGGCACATTCCGATCTCGGGAAAATGAAGCGCGCCGCTCCGCGTCGCGCTTCATTTGCCTCCCTCGCTCGGAAATGTGCCACTTTTCGCTCGAATGCGCACATCCTCGTGTTTATTATATTAGTATAATTTACCGTAAGCTCCTTAAAAATCAAAAATTTTAATTTAATTTAGTAAATATCGATTTTATAAGTATAACAAATGTAAATTGTTTAACAGTTTTAGTTAGTTTAAGTTTAATGCCTGTCTTACTTTTTTAGGGGTAGTTCGAATTTTTTAATTATTTTTCTGTTTAATTGTAAACTGTAATAAATAAATTACATGCAAGAGATGGCCCGAATTAAAGATGTTTTTTTGGCAAAAACTGAAAAAAATAGAATTGCTTTATATTGCGAGGGGATGTTTCTACGTACCCCTAGCAACTATAGCCGGTGTGATTTCCTGGCGCTCTCGCTCTAAAATAAAAATTTTCGATAAAACTAAATAAATCCAAAAAAATACCCTTTGTCTCACAAAAAAATTCGTAGCGCCCTTATTTTTGATGCAATCATTACAAGCGAGACGAATTCGGAATTCCGAGACTTTTCTACATAAGATACATGTAAAATAAGTATAGGGCGCAATGTTAATATTTCGAGTAGGCTACATATAGCAAATATGAGAAGTTTAACAGTTTTAGTTAGTGTAATGGATGTCCTGCTGTTTTAGGGGTACTTCGAATTTTTTAACTAATGTTTTAGTTTTTTGCACACTCCAATAAATAACTTCCACGCAGTAGTTTCTCAAAATATGCAATTTTAAAAAATTAAATTTCAAACATTTTAAAAATCAAGTCGAACAGCTCTAGTTGGTTTAATGGCTGTCCTGCTTTTTAGGGCTAGTTAGAATTTTTTAATAATTTTTTTGTTACGTTGTTAACTGTAAACAACTTTCATACAGTAGTTTTTAAGAAAATGTGTTTTTGAACATAGCAAAAATTAAAATTTCGACAGTTTTAGGTGGTTTAATGGTAGTCCTGCTTTTTTAGAGGCAGTACAAATTAAAAGATTCGCATTTCGAAATTGCGCGAGCTTTCCCTTCAAAGTTTCTCTAAATAAATAAGTGGAAATCTAATCAATTGGTTGTTCGATATTTACGAGATAAGTTTTATCGGTTCGAATCTCAATCGGCGGAACGTTTCAATGCGGCAAAATATACCTTAAAAACAACGTCCGCGTCTTTTTTTTTCCGCATGCACGTAAAGCCTTAAACATAGAAAACGCATTTTACATTGAAAACGTGCGCACGTATGTAGATTTGTAATTGTAAAAGAGACCTATAAGGAACTCGAAATAAGGCTAGATATCTATTTTTCTATAACCCTAGAAAGTATAGTAGGAATAATTAAACGCTGTCTGAATAAAATACAGAGCCGAGATCTAATATTTATGTGAGTTTACCGTATTTGGATTTAGTTCCAACTTGCAAATACGGCTGAATATGAAATTGCTACTTGCAATTTGATTTGTTAGATATGTTGATAGTGCCCACACGCCCAGCAAGAGTTTGTTCGCGATTTTTTCGCGGCCACCGCAAAAATCTACAACTTCCTCGTGACACAAAGTGCGTTGGCTGTTGGCCATTCTTCGTGCAAAAGTACATACAGTGAAACCTCAATTATCCGGACCTCAGTTATACGGATTTGCGATTATCCGGATTCGAACTCTTTGCGAAAAGTAAACCTCGGTATTTTTTACTAAATATTTTATTTTGTATTGTGCACTAAACAGTGTTTTTTTGCTTTGTTCCTTTTTAAGATAATGTGCGACTGTTTTGTATAGTGATTAATATTTGTTGCGTTTATTGTAAACATATACATACCAATTTGACCGTTAAAACGGGACGCTTCGTAATCGTGCTTAAAACGGAGTGTGCACATTCGAGCTCAAAGTGGCACATTCCGATCTCGGGAAAATGAAGCGCGCCGCTCCGCGTCGCGCTTCATTTGCCTCCCTCGCTCGGAAATGTGCCACTTTTCGCTCGAATGCGCACATCCTCGTATTTATTCGATTTGCCTATATTATTATTTTATTCTTCAGTTCAAAAAATTAAAAGTTAGATATTTTATGCCTTTTGATGAGTTATCGTGCTGCTCTTCCGCACGCCTAATTGTAGGGAGCTTGATAAAAATATTTTCAGGTATGCTTTCCTATGTTTACTAATTCGCATTTTTGATTAATTAAAATTGTATAGGGCTGAGGGGGCACCTTTGAACACTTTTTACTAATTTATTCATTACTCTTAATGTAATAAACGAAAAAATATGTTTTATGTCTTAATCAATACATTGATCACTCTACTTCATAATACACCTTGATTAATTAAAAAAAAAGTCCTTAATCAAAGCTATATTATTAATTTAAAAATAGGTCAGTTTGTTCAAAGGTGCCCCCTAAGGGGGGGCACTTTAAACATTAGGAACTTTATATTTAAATTTGGCGCACATTTGTGGGAGTGGCTTAACTATTTCTGTTGGCCGGACAGAGTATAGTGAAATCTAACTGATTATTATTACCTAAGAATTTTTTTTTGATTTGTTTAATACTTAGTAATATAATGCTTCTAATGAACTCTAACTGATTAATTATTATTACCTAAGAATATTGTTTTGATTTGTTTAATACTTAGTAATATAAAGTTCCTAATGTTTAGAGTAAAATCTAACTAATTATTATTACATATGAATATTTTTTGATTTGTTTAATACTTAATAGTATTTAGTTCTAGATGGTTATAATTAATAAAAAAACGCATTGCATTATTTAATGAAAAACTATAACATCCTTTATATAAATATGAAAAAAATTTAAATACTATAAAGGCTTTAAACAAATAACGCTAATAAGTAGGTTATGTTTCAAATTTTGTTTGTTTACACTCACTTCGCAAGTTTCATAAATGCAAAAGCTTTCTTTCGCCCGAAATCAACACATTTACTACAGAAGGTAGTAAACGCATAGTTTACCTAGTTAGCCTATACTCTAACTGAAACGCACGCTTTGACTGTAACATATACATTTCTACGTTAAAACTACATAATACCAGTTCAGAGCATTTCAAAATCAAAATTTGTCCTTAACTGTTTTGGGATTGGTACACTCACCCTACGATGAAGTCTCCCATCTAGTCTAGTTTAAAAGTACTAAATTAGAAATGTGGTATTTCGTAAAAATACCCTACTGTCATTTTTAATTAAAAAAAGCAAGAAGTAGTACATTTCGTTCAGTTTGATTTAATTAATATTATTTGTAAGAGAGAAGAATAAAATAGGCAAATCCAATTATTAAGGTGTATGTGCACTTTCAAGCGAAAACTTTTTCCGAATAGAAAATCTGATTTGAAGGATTTGTTATTAATATAGTCGAATCCAATTAACACAAAGATGTGCACATTCAAGCGAAAAGTGGCACATTTCCGAGCGAGGGAAGCAAATGAAGCGCGACGCGAAGCGGCGCGCTTCATTTTCCCGAGATCGGAATGTGCCACTTTGAGCTCGAATGTGCACACTCGGCTTTAAGCACCATTCACAATAATCAATTTACTTTCTATAAGTTTATAATAAAAATTTACAATTCCGTATTTCAAAAAGAAATCCCAAATGGTTAATTTTGTGCTTTTGAAAAAAGTTATTAATTTTTTCCAAACAAAATATTTTTTTTGGCACTATATTTAATTGAAAAAAGAAAAGATTATTGCAGACAAATTCAAAGAATGCGATGATGTGCGCATTCGAGCGAAAAGTGGCACATTTCCGAGCGAGGGAGGCAAATGAATCGCGACGCGGAGCGGCGCGCTTTATTTTCCCGAGATCGGAATGTGCCACTTTGAGCTCGAATGTGCGCACTCGTTTTCGCCACGATTAACAATGATCAATTTACTTTAAAAAATTCAAGTAATTTTAAATCCGTAGTTGTTCAAAATGTCGCCTTTGGGCTTCGCTTATTTTCATAATTTTTACTTTTCTATTAAGAAATTGCCGTGAAATTAATTTTATTTAAATAAGGAGGCAAGAATGAAATTTTGTTGGATTTCTTATATTCGGTATCGTAATTGAGAATTTTGAAAACGGCATTTTGGCGTCTCGATAATTGCTTGGAAACAAGGAATGATGTGCGCATTCGAGCGAAAAGTGGCACATTTCCGAGCGAGGGAGGCAAATGAAGCGCGACGCGGAGCGGCGCGCTTCATTTTCCCGAGATCGGAATGTGCCACTTTGAGCTCGAATGTGCGCACTCCGTTTTTCGCCACGATTAACAATGATCAATTTACTTTAAAAAAATTCAAGTAATTTTAAAACCGTAGTTGCGCTCTCAAAATGTCGCCTTTGGGCTTCGCTTATTTTTCATAATTTTTACTTTTCTATTAAGAAATTGCCGTGAAATTAATTTGTATTTAAATAAGGAGGCAAGAATGAAATTCTTGTTAGGATTTCTTAATATTCGGTATCGTAATTGAGAATTTTTTGAAAACGGGGCATTTTGGCGTCCCGATACATTGCTTGGAAACATTGGAACAAATGTTCTAAAAACGCAACAATCCCATTCCAAACAGGAAAATTCGTTTTTTTTTCAACACATTTAATTAACCGAATTTTCGCTTATCCGAATGAGTTGCAACAATAATTAGTCCGGATAATCGAGTTTCCACTCTATTGTCCCTCGGTTTGCCTTTCGCATATTTAGATCGAAAATGGCAGCTGTTATGCTTTTATATCGATGCTCCTCAAACGTTTAGTAGTCACGTTAAGCCATTACAAAGAACGACAATAAATCAAAGCGAACAATTCCTAAAGCCTTCGACAATTGCGAGTAATGTCGCTTCAAGATTATGATTGAAATTTATGTCGCAACGATTATCAATAGTAATTCTACATAAATAAGCGTAGGCCGTTTTGATTTAATCGAATCAAATTCTTTCGGGTGGAGATAAATGCGAGGAGTAATTAAAAGTGTATTCAGAAATGGAATTGGAATCGTAAGTCGATCTGTCGACGTTATGAATGAAAATAATTGCGGCGGTAATTTATAAACAATTCTTTGCGTATTAATCAAAATCGTAATATACAGTCCCACCATATATCAAGATCTGAGGGAAAAAAGCAGCGCTTTTCTAAACCGTGGGATCTGCCATCTGTCCACGATTTTCAAGCTCTGCGTGGAAGGACGATGTAATGATGCCTCTGTTAATATAATAATGGCACGTGCAACATTCTATTTTCAGCTGTCTGCTTTGAAATACATATATAAATCCTTCCTTTTAAAGCTCTTACTATTTCGGAAATTCTATTTGGGAATCTTTTGTAAGTGCATTTTATTAATTTACGTAGGGATGAAAATAGCATTATGGGTGTTAAGACCAAAATCAACAAATATTAAATTATTTTTATAAACGGTTTTTTTTTTGTTAAAGGACCCTGTACCGATTACATGAGATTTTGGGTTTCGACGAATCTTCATTTTACCACATGAAGTTGGTAGACTATTAGTCACCGATTAACAGTTTATATGGAACCGTAGTCCAAAAGCTAATAGTTAAGTTATAGAAATTGCATAATTGTTGTATGTATATAAAATCATTAATAACTCTTACATTTTTACTTGATTTAATGCCTTTCTGGTTGCATTAAAGTAATTACCCTGAATTTGCAATTTTAAAAAAATGTATTTTTTAACAAAGGCAAATTAAGTCTTACATTTCTAACTGAATTAATAGCTACCCTGTTTGTTTAGGAGTACTTAGAATTTTTTAATTATTTTTCTGGTTTATTGTAAACTCTGGTAAACAACTTCCATGCAATAGTTTACTCGAATTTGAGATTTTGAAAAGGTACATTTTTTAACAAAAGCAAAATTAAAAGTTTTGCATTTTTAACTGAATTAATAGCTACCCTATCTCTTTCGGGGTAGTCAGAATTTTTTAATTATTTTTCTGGTTTATTGTAAACTCTGGTAAACAACTTCCATGCAATAGTTTACCCAAATTTTTAATTTTGAAAAAGTACATTTTTTAAAAAAAGCAAAATTAAAAGTCTTGCATTTCTAACTGAATTAATAGCTACCCTATCTGTTTCGGGGTAGTCAGAATTTTTTAATTATTTTTTTGGTTTATTGTAAACTCTAATAAACAACTTTCATGCAATAGTTTTCCAGTATTTGCAATTTAAAAAAAATGTATTTTTAACATGGGCAAAATTAAGCCTTACATTTCTAACTGTATTAATAGCTACCCTGTTTGTTTAGGAGTAGTTAGAATTTTTTAATTATTTTTCTGGTTTATTGTAAACTCTGGTAAATAACTTCCATGCAATAGTTTACCCGAATTTGCGATTTTGAATAAGGGCATTTATTAACATAAGTAAAATTAAAAGTCTTACATTTCTAACTGAATTAATCACGACACTATCTGTTTAGGGTAGTTAGAATTTTTTAATTATTTTTTTGATTGATTGTAAACTCTGGTAAACAACTTCCATGCAATAGTTTACCCAAATTTTTAATTTTGAAAAAGTACATTTTTTAACAAAAGCAAAATTAAAAGTCTTGCATTTCTAACTGAATTAATAGCTACCCTGTTTGTTCAGGAGTAGTTAGATTTTTATTATTTTTCTGGTTTATTGTAAACTCTGGTAAACAACTTCCATTCAATAGTTTACCCGAATTTGCGATTTTGAAAAAGTGCATTTTTTAACTTAATCAAAATTAAGTCTTACATTTCACACTGAATTAATGGCTACCCTATCTGTTTAGGGATAGTTAGAATTTTTTAATTATGTTTCTGGTTTATTGTATACTCTGATAAACAACTTCCATGCAATAGTTTACTCGAATTTGCGATTTTTAAAAAGTGCATTTATAAACAAAAGCAAAATTAAAAGTCTTGCATTTCTAACTGAATTAATGGCCAACCTATCTGTTTAGGGGTAGTCAGAATTTTTTAATTATTTTTCTGGTTTATTATAAACTCTAATTAATAATTTCTATATATCAGTTATTACAAATTTATGATTTTAAAAACCAGTGTTTTTTTTATATAATATCTACACATTTGAAAAAACCCAACAATGCAACGTCTATAATTTAAGAACTATTGATTTTTGGACCGTGGTTCAATTGCTACTTTTATTCAGTTGGGAAAATTTTATTTCACCAAAACCCAAAATCCACTAAAACTGGTGCGAGATCCTTTGCGTTTTGTAGGATCCATACAAACAGTGCGGCAATCAAGAGCATACTTCACGGCACAAGTTACCTCATAAAAATTAAACCAAAAAATTGAGTGTCTTTGTCCTTATGTGACGAAGTGTACTCTTAATATGGAATAAGGGTGGGCAACCCTTGCTCATCAAAATTGGGCGGTTGTCATCACCAGCTAAAGCTTTACCGTAAGGTTGAATTATTTAGAATAAACTGAACGTTAGTGTTTTTGACAAGGTTTACCTTTGTTGATTTATTTTAGTTTTTTGATGTGAATTTTTTTTTATTGACCTGAGAAGTATTATTATACAATTATTTAAGAGAGAACTGCATCGAAAATCTTTTTAAATTTTTAAATTTTGCCAATAATTTCTAATTAATGTATTAAAATAAATTTTCAATTAACTAAAAGACAAGTTACAGTAAAATATTTATTAAAATACTATAAAAATTCATTAATTAAAAAATTAAAAATCAATAACATTTATAACTTTACGGAAATAGAAATAATATGAAAGACAGCAATTTATAAAAATTATGAACATATGTTAGGCAATCTCCATAATTAATGCGCATGTTTAAAAATCTCAATTAGACGTACAATTATGGAATATAATTTTAAATGATAAATTGCCAGCTTGTATTTTATAAATCCTAACGGGAACCGGCGCTAAATATGAAAACGAATTAATATACTTGAGGAAATCTATCAGAAAAAGAAACACCGCAAATTTTTTTAAACCGATGAATTACACACTCCTTTTTCTTGTTTTTAATTTAATAATTAATGTGAGCTTAGGCGGAGGTTGAGAATTGTGACGAAAAAAAATCTTTAGAAGTTTCCTATCTGTTTTTTTAAGTCTGCGCCAAATTTTGCAAATAATTAATCATTGTTTAGAAGCGTGTCAATTGACATTAGCAAAAATTTTGGGTGTAACTTTACCACGAAATATGTGCTGGTGTAATTGATTTTCTTAAACAACTTTCAACAATTTCAAGTCCGAAAATTTTCGAGTAAACTAAAAAAATACACTTCAAATCACAAAAACGATCGTAGCGCGCTAATTTTCGAGCCCATCGTTAAAAACGACCCGGATTCGCAATCCTGAGATTCGGCATAGGGCGCAATGTTAATTTTTCGAGTAATTAAGGATTAAATTTTTACGTTAATTTTTGTAGCACAAAATTTTACGTTAAAAAAATTGTAGCGCCGTTATTTGTGGATGGATCTTTAAAAACTATAAAAATTCGGATTCGCCAAATATTTTGGCTTTGGATAGGCCCAAAACACCATATGCGTGCTATTTAAAATTCTCGAGAAAAACTAGTTCAAAAAGTCCTAAGCTAAGAAGCTGGGAATTATTCGATTAAAAACCGGGGGTTCGTCGCTTATCGGCCTTAGAGTCTCTCACAGGACATCAGAGAAAACCTCGTAGCTCCCTTATCCCTAATCCGATTCAAATGAATTTTTTTTTGAATCAAAGCCAAAAACGGGCCTAGATGGCCATCAAACATTTTTAAAGATATCTGTTCAAAATTTCTTTTTACACCCTCTCAAACTTTCAATGTTTTTCATCGAATTCAACGTATTTAAATAAATAATTAATTAAATTTGATGGCTTTGGGAACTGAGGTGTGCAGAAAACACAATAAGAAATAATGATATTGCTTATCATTTTATTTAAATTTAACCACTTTAAGAAATTATATAATTCAAAACACTTAAGCTGTTCTTTTGTAGAAATTTACATCTATTGAATTATAAGTTGCGCTTTAAAAGTAAACAAATAAAATTCGATTCCGATTTTTCTCCGATATCAAAAGAAATAATGCCCGTTGATCGTCAATAAATTATCATCCTCGTTGATTGTTAACAAAACGCAATTTTATGCTTAGTTACGTCTGTCTACTCTTCGTGTAGTAAACGTCAATAGTTGCATGGAGTCGGCATTTTTGTAGAACTTGTTGGGAAAAGCGTGATATATGACATACTGAGAAGGTTTACATACTAAAGACACCCCACGTTTCCTTTCTTGGGTGTCCTAAACTTTATGTTCCCAGGTAACCTTTTCACAAGGTTACCACGCAGAGGTAGTCTCGTCCCATTTACAAAAAAAAAATAAAATTGAGACGTCGTTCCGTAATTACCAGCCGATTCGTCAAGTTTAGCAAAGAGAAAAACATAAACAATTAATGGCGTTTTAATTGTCGAAGGAGGAAGAGGAAAAAATGCTATCCCACGAGTCGGGTGTGCGCATACGAACAGTAAATTGTTTAACAAATTAAGGAAATAAGCGTCCGCATAAAAACGAGAGCTTGTTTGAATAAGTCGACCTTCCTCGTACCTCAAAGGCAAGACCCACCACGTCGCCAGCCCTTTGTCTTCGATGGATCATCGTCTTTTACACAGGTCAGGGCTACTTCAAACTATCGCTTTCAGTTAGATCTGTACGTAAACAGAATTCGTTTTTTAAAAAGGAAAAAAACGCTTCGGCTTTGCCCATTTACAACGGTTAAAAGAGCAATAAAGATGAACGAGTGAAAATATTAGACAATTAAAGTGGAAGCCTATAATTACAAACAATAATAAAGAATCCTCGCCAATATAATCGGCGTACTAGAAATTTAAATATATTACAACTCCTAACAATGGGATAAAGTGAAAAGCATCGAGTTAAAAGATCGACTTCTTTAAAGGATCCGGAACATTGCCTTTAGCGAGCGAATGACATGCATTAGAAAACACAAAACGGAACGAACAGTACGTGATCGGAAACGATTTTTAACAGAATCTGCGTGATGTCCGAAACTTTACGTTGTCGTGAGAACGTCCAGGCCGCATTTAAGCCCTCAAAGATATCTACCGAACGAGAATCACTACAAATTGTCAGGTGCGTTCGAAGATAAACGCTTCTCACGAGCCTCAATGAAAAATATTACACAAAAACACGAAGAGGGATTAGGCGCTCCGAAGCGATGACAAACAAATTGTTGGGATTTTGCACGAAAACGGCTTTATTAATGCTCCACGCGCACACACGCCCACAATTTATTTTTGAGTATTTTTTTACGACGCACCGTGTACGTACGCGGAACTTTCTTTTGAGGAAATTCGTTCGAAAAACTGTTATTTAGTGTCACGCAGCGTTATTAGTAGAAACTTGGTGTAGTCGAAGGAATTGTCAAGGCGTGAAATCGTTCCGGTTAATGGCATTAATCATTACAACATCGTTATCTATGAAAATAATGATTCGTATTAATCTAGTCCCTAACATTAAAATTATTGCGAAACGCCTTCAAGGCTAATGCAATAAACTTGTAGTTTGTTTGGTACAAGAACAGTAAAGATGCTTCCGAATTTATTTCTTTGTTCGTTTATAAAAGATTTTTGAAGTTACACTTCTTTTGACTTGCATAATTATTTTTCCGAGACCAAAAAGTGGTATAAAAAATTATAAATTCGATTTATACGGTTTTCTCCGTAACCTATATACCGTGTTTAAGCGCCAAGATTATATTTTTTTAAAGGAGGCGCAAAAACGTATTACAGTCGAACCTCTATAAGTCGAAGGCACAGCAAAAATAATTCGAATTATCAAAAACTCGAGTTACCAAAAGAAGTTCAGTTAAATACTTCCGTATATATATATATATATATATATATATTTTATTTATTATAGAAAATAACCAAAATTGATCTACAATCATTAACATTATTTATTTTATTAAGACCCTAAAAAATATAGTTATTTACATATTATTTACTTTTAAATTGAAAGTAATCTAAAATTGTCTTTTGCTTCATTGCTCCAAAATGTTGCGTTTCTACAAATTTTTCCAATGATCTTACCGATAATAATATATCTGTAGGAACATCTTCTTGAGCACATAGGAACAGAGAAATAGTATCTATTGCATTGTAAACTTGAGTTGTTGAAGGGATGTTTACTGTAACATCTGTATCACTTTCATATTCACTTTCACTTTCACGGTTTTTCTTATTTTCTTCTAGCACTTTAGCTTTCATCGCTAAGAATTTCAGCAACTTCCAAATCTTTATCAACGTTGACATTTGTTATTTGTATCTTCAGCAGCTACAATTAGGTCTTTGTTTTTTAAAATGGTTGATAAAGTGTTTGCGGGATTACCAAAATCTTTAGCTATATCCTTTTTTCTTTTAAGCCCACGTTCCACTTCTTTTATAAGATTAATTTTCTCCCTTATGGTTAAACTTTTTAATTTTCGTTTACACTCCATGTTAATACGTAAATAATTTTAGAAAAAGTATTAAACTTTTTTAGATTTTCATTTATACTCTGTTACAAACTATAAAGAACGTAAAACACATTTGTTAGTCTTCGTAGTCGACGAATAACTAGCAAATTGAAAACTAAAATGCAGAAATAGTTTCTTCTTTTGTAAAATAAACGGTAAAACTATCTCAAAAATTTATAATTGTTCATAAGGCATTTAAACATAAATTAGTTTTTAAATCCAATTGAAGTGCCGCCGTCAAAACATTCTTGTAGTATAAACTTTTTATTCGTAGTTAACAATAGAGCGCTTAAAGCATCAATAACACCAAACCAAGCCGTCGTTAATTTTCTCTTAGGTAGAGAAATTTTTAGAAAAATTGTAAAATTTAACTTCGAGACATCGACCTATTTACTAATGGAAACTTGAATTTAATGAATTGTAAAACGCTTCGACTAATTAAATAATTCGATTTATTAAATTTCGAGTTATTGACATAAAAATATTAACGGTGAAATAGGCAAGTTCTAGGGAAACTGGTTCGAGTTCGAGCTATCAAAAATTCGGCTTATCGGCGTTCGACTTATGGAAGTTCCACTGTATTTATTTATGCATTAGAATAGACTTTTATTAATAAAAATACAAAAACTTAACTTTTTCTTCAACTTATAAACTATTCAGTCTTTTCTTGAGTACTAAATTCCAATGACACGTGTCAATTACGATACCGAAGATTAAGAAATCCTAACAAGATTTTCATTCTTGTCTCCTTATTGAAACACAAATTAATTTCACTGCAATTTCTAAATTTTTCGCAATAATTTAGATCAATAAATTACACGAAAAATTAATTGAATAAATTTAGTCATTCTTTCTTACTTGCATTGACAAGATTCTCGTATCTTCTCGCTTTCTTCCACTCATTGCTATGGTAAATACATTTTACGAGTATAAAATCGATATTTACTAAATTAAATTAAAATTTTTGATTTGAAGAAGCGCACGGTAAATTATACTAATATAATAAACACGAGGATGTGCGCATTCGAGCGAAAAGTGGCACATTTCCGAGCGAGGGAGGCAAATGAAGCGCGACGCGGAGCGGCGCGCTTCATTTTCCCGAGATCGGAATGTGCCACTTTGAGCTCGAATGTGCACACTCGGTTTTAAGCTCGATTACCAATCGTGCCGTTTTAACAAAAAGAAACATATTTTAATAACCAATAACGAATAAGTTTAAGTTGAACACATATTTATTTATGCATTAGAATAGACTTTTATTAATAAAAATACAAAAACTTAACTTTTTCTTCAACTTCTAAACTATTGAGTCTTTTCTTGAAGACTACATTCCAATGATACGTGTCAATTAGGATACCGAATATTAAAAACCCTAACAAGAATTTCATTCTTGCCTCCTTATTGAAATACAAATTAATTGCACGGCAATTTCTTAAAGATTCGCAATTATTTAGACCAATAAATTACACGAAAAATTAATGGAATAATTTTAATCGTTTCCTCTCACTTGCATTGACAAGATTATCGTATCTTCTCGCTCCCTTCCACTCATTGCTATGGTAAATACGTTTTTCGAATATATTCAAAAACGCAATTATTTAAAATTATAAATTCTGACAAATTATTGCGTGGAGGTTATTTTTTAGAGTTTGCAATAAACCAATAATATAACTAAAAAATTCTAACTATCCTTAGAAAAGCGGGACATTAATTAAATCAACTAAAACTGTTAAACTTTTCATTTTTGCTATGTTCAAAAACACAATTTTTTAAAATATTTAATTCGGGCAATCTATTGCACAGAAGTTATTTCTTACAGTTTACAATTAAACAGAAAAATAATTATAAAATTATAACTACCCCTAGAAAAGTAAAATGCCTTTTCTATGTTTAAGGCTTCCACGTACATTCAGAAAAAAAGACGCTGACGTTGTTTTTAAGGTATATTTTGCTTCATTGGACCATTCTGCCGATTGAGATTGGAGCCGATAAAAATTTATCTCGTAAATATCGAACAATCTTTGATTGGATTTCCACTTATTTATTTAGAGAAACTTTGAAGGGAAAGCTCGCGCAATTTCGAAATGTAAATCGCTTAATCTGCTTCGGTTTTCTTTATCAACGTTTTTTTTTTTTGAAAAAAAAAATGTTATAAACAATTTAAGAAACGGTAGTTTAACACCGTTAAATTAAACAGTTAATAAACAATTTTATTGCTATTTAAGATTAATAACTTAATACACATTTGATTTATGGAATTATTAAAAATTTATGTACTAAAATCTAACGGAGAATACTTTCTACTAATTTCGAAAATTTAATATCTAATTACCTTCTCTTCGATTAAAAACTATTTTTGTTTTTTGGTTCATTTTATGAGACTACCGGGTTGTTGACAGATAACTCAAATTAATAAACTACTTTTAGAACTAAAAAAAAAATATATATTATTTTGTATTTTATGAGAGATTGACACGTTACAACAATATAATTCTATCCTTCTGTTTTGAAAATACGACCTTTTAAAGTGAGGTGACAATACTTTTTACGTCGATAGTAGATGTTTATCTTCATATTAACAAGATTTTTCTTTGTAATTTAACCCTTTTAGTTTCGACCGACTGCCTGTTTCGCAACAAATTATTTTTTAATTAAAACGAAAATAAAAACGAAAATTTCGACAAAGCGATTTCACCAACTCGCTTAAAAAAATACAGCCCGCCGCCTGTTTCGTAACGTAATTTTTTTATTAAAAAATGCGATCTTGTTAAGCGTTTAATTTCGAGCGTACACACAACGAACTAACAAAAAAATCCGCAAAGAACAAAGATTAAGATCTTAATTAATTTCTGGGGAAATTTTCGTACCGATAATAAACTTTTACTGAGTTTGCAAAAACGAGCAAAGGTAAAATTGAATTTTTTTTAAGACGCACAAGAAGCCCCATCAATTTGCCAACAATCTTAATTTTTTTCCAAACGTTAAGTACGTGAAAGTCGTTCATTGTTTATAAAACTCGCATCGATTAGACGTACGAGCAGTTATTTTAATCAAAATATCGTCGCCCGAAGGAAAACCGACAAAAATTAAGCCTTGTAAAACGTGAGCTGTTAATTTCATTGATGACTAACCTATATAGCAAAATATTGTTCGCGCAAAAAACAATGACAATCACATTTCAGTATCAATTTCACTGTGAACATTTATAAAAAAAAAATCAAAGAGCAAACAAACCGCACGAAGAATTTTAAACATAATCGGATATGCTTCTGGCGTTATTTAATTTCTCCGTTTTATTTTTAATCTATACTTCTGAACGTTCTTCTTTAGTTCTTTGGGCATAAAAGCTCTTCAACGAAGCGCAAACAGTTCAAAAAAAATCGGTGCGTCGGGAAAAATGAATTGTTTAAAAACTTCCGACTGACGATTGCATTTAAAAAATGAAAAATATTGTTTTTTAAATAATAGCTGATCAACAAAACATTATACAGTTTATCAGACGAATAAATACTGGAACTTAACCTACTCATAAATAGCTTTGCCTATTTTTTTTATTGCATTTTAGGTAATTTTACTTATGTATGGCTTTTTAATTGCTTAACTTTATTGTGTTTTACAGTTATTTAGTTTATATTATTTATTATATCTTTTATATTTATTTCAATTTATTTTTTATCAACAATTTTATTTTAAAATTATTTACATAATGATTATCAACAACCCCTTACGTAGCACCGTAACTTTTTTGTTTTTTATGAAAAAATAAAATTTCATGTAATCTTACAGTTATAAGCGTTTAATTGTTTTTATCTGATTTTATAAACCCTTCAAAATTTATTTATTATTGGAATGTGCCATACGTTTATTTTAGATTAAAATACTGCTATTATTGGCATTTGGTTATAATAAACTAATTAAAATGGAGCAAGTCACTAAAATACGAAGGCAGTTAGAGATCGATTTAAGAAGAGAATTTTTTTTACCACGTATTTATTCAAGCTAGACGATCGTTAACTTATATTTATTCTGAAACATCATATCTAAACGATAAAAAACAATTTTAATTGCCGTTTGTTGTGGGACATAATATCCAAACAATAAAATAAATTAACAATGAAGCACTCGATTTTAAGATCATATGTAGACGATGCTGTGTTGCCATTTACTGGAAAATTAAAATGCATTTTTCTGGAAATTTCCTGAATTTCGGACATATTGTATATAAACTCTTATTGCTTAGATTGGTGTAAAGTATCAATCGGTTAAGTTGCAGTACCTATTCGTCTGACCTCCCCTATATTTAATTTAAGACAAAATAATTTTAATTAAAATTGGGAGACATGATAATTTTAATCATGTGTTTTTTTTGTCACGTCCCTCAGCATAAACTTTCTTTGTATTAATTAATGTTTGCCTCCCTTCCTAAAGAAATTACGTGTGCAAAAGCGAGCTTTCGGCAATGAAAGAAATAATGACAAAGTGTGAGCTTTTTCCGCACATTCAGGGCCAATGTTACGGTCACGACCAATAACCGCAATAATGGCATAATGGCATAGCGAATTTATTCCGCGAATATGATTTCAATCCATAATTAAGATATACAGATGGCAGCGTTTGAAGGAAGCTCACCTTCGAAGCAATATCGCGAAGCTACACTCCGAAGAACACAAAATTAATTCGGATTAAAATTCGTGCAGTCGACTCTGTCAGTTTCGGTTTCCTTCCCGTCGGTTTTAGTGGAAATTTTTTTATTATAACGACTTCCTCAATAAAACGACTCCTATTTACAACAAATTGTAACAAAGTGCCTCGAGTAATCGGCGTTTGGCTTGTGATCTTGGGAAATTACAACGTTTACAAGAAACGAGCATGAAGTACCTGCGGTTATTGCTTTTCTAGCATTTCTTGCACAAAGTCTGTTTCAGCAATTAATTTACGGCTCGATAATATTTCGCTAGATCGGGGCGAAAAAAACAACGATAAAACACTGTAAATATTGTAAAGTTTAAAGTTGGTAGTCGGTCGACAACTTTATAAGTTCCCACGAGAAGCATCTATTTGCATCACTTAGCAAAGCCACTGGTAAAACAAAGGTGTGGATGGGTTCCTAATGTCACGTGGGCGAAGAACACAACATTGTACCGATACTATTAAAGGAAAACAAGGAAAAAATTGGCATAATACCGCAAGCTCTTGTTCCTGCATACTTTAAAATGCAGAGGTCAAAGTTGGACGTGCAAACTTCGGCCGAAGAAAATTGTTCTGTGCGATAACTTCTATAAAAAAAGGCATCGCGGAAATCTCGTCTATTTTTAAGTTGACTGCAAGAGAAAAAATTGAAAGCCTCTAACAATTCTTTCGAGAGCCACTTGTACGGTGTTTTATGTATTTATCTGCAATGAAGTGTTCTCGGTGTTTTTCATTTTTGCACTTTCACTTTATGACTCGTTGCACTGATAAAGTCGGTAGTGATTTATAGCCCTTGCGGAATAGCAAGAATCAAATGCATCTAATTAAATTGGCGATTAATTTATGTGGTTATAAAAAATTCATATATTAGAGCAGTGATTTTCAAACTGTGTGGCGCGCCTCCCTGGAGAGTAGGGTGGTCGTTAAAAATTAAATTTCTTCCGACGCTCCAAAAAACCTTCTTTTTAATGAAAAAATACGGGGTGATTTTTTTTAAAATTATTTTTTTAACAAAAATAACACGTGCCTCAAGACGATCAAGTTCATTTTTTGATAAAATCGTAGTTTTTTGTAAGTATCTCTTAAAGTGTACAGATTTGAGAAAAAGTTATAGCAATAATTTTGTAGGAAATTCAATTTTCTATAAAAAAAGGTCTTTCATTTTCTTCATGAAATTAATATTTATGGAGATATTCTCAATAATAAATTCATTAAATCCATATAGTCAACATTTTACGACCTACAAACGTCATTTTTCTGAAGTATAAAAAATTTTGTAACAACTAGAATTTTTATGATAATTATACGAAATTATATATATTTAAGAAAGAATGACGTTTGAGGGTCTTAAAATGTTTACTATATGAATTTAATGAATTTATTTTTGAAAATATCTCTATTAGGGTGTCGCAAAAAACCGACTATTATTTTTTTTTTGAGTATTGAGTGAAAAAATGTTAGTTTTTGATGTTTTAAGAGCTACTTCCAAAGGACAGCTCAAAAAAAAAATTTTAAGAGGTCGCAAAATAATTTTTCAATTTCAAAATCCGTCAAAAATCGAATTTTTTTTTAAAATTTTTTTTTTCGTTACAGTATAATTTTATAGACAAACAAAAAATAAGTTTCTGAAAGTTTCAATTTAAAATTTGAGTTTTAAAAGGTCGTTTAGAATTTTTTTTTTATTAGTGCATCACTTTGGATTTTTTCGAGCGACATTTTAATATTCAAATTAAAATTTCATACATTTTTTTCTATTATTTAGTAAAATAATCAACAAAATTCACCACGAGATGAACTAAAAACGAAACAAATTACAAAAAAACATAATTTTATTAAACATTTTAACAATATTTAAATAAACTTTGTTGTTAATTCTAATAATAAATCTTAAATTTTGAAGGTTTTAACTTTATTTAGACTAATATCATTTATTGTTTTGTTAAAGTGCGTATTAAATTTTAATTTGAATATTAAAATGTCACTCGAAGAAGTCCAAAGTGATGTACTAATAAATAAAAAAAAATTGAGCGACCTTTTAAAACTCAAAATTTAAATTGAAACTTTCAGAAACTTATTTTTTGTTTGTGTATAAAATTATACTGTAACGAGAAAAAATTTAAAAAAATCGATTTTTGACGGTATTTGAAATTTTTAAAAATTTTGAGCGACCTCTTAAAAATGGTTTTTTGAGCTGTCCTATGGAGGTAGCTCTTAAAACATCAAAAACTAACATTTTTTCACTCGAGACTCAAAAAGAAATAGTCGGTTTTTTTGCGCCACCCTAATATCTATAAATATGAATTTAATGAAGAAAGTGGAGAAGACCTTTTTTGTAGAGAATCGAATTTCCTACAAAATAATCCTATAACTTTTTCTCAAATCCGTATACTTTAAAAGATACTTACAAAAAACTACACTTTTATAAAAAAATGAACTTTGATTGTCTTGAAGCACGTGTTATTTTTGCTAAAAAAATTTAAAAAATTCTCCGTATTTTTTCATTAAAAGGAAGGTTTTTTTGGGGCGTCGTAAGAAATTTAATTTTTAACGACCACCCTAATGGACGCATTCGATTGTGAACCGCGCTTAAAACCGAGTGTGCACATTTTGTTTTACCCTTCAATATACAATGAACATTTGACAAATATCTTTTGAAACGAAATAGAATCAAACCAACCCGTATAACTTTTTTTTTTCATTCGACGCAAAAGCAAAAATTGTTAACTTCCTGTACCAAAATGACTTTTTAGGAATTGATTATTAAAAGTGGGCATTTGTAAACGACAAAACCTTGTCACATTAGTTGGCGATTATAAAAGGAGCATTTTAGTGTCGTGTAAGTAAATTGTAAAGGCCATGTTAAGCATTAAAACAGTTATCTTAGTATTCTTAGATAAACTAACCTTATTACCTTATTTATTTTAGCATAGTTTCTTATTCTTTGAAAATTTTCACACGACTTCCAGAGTCCAGTTATTTCCGTATTTACGATTAGTTTTGAAATAGATTATAAAATTGTCTCAAACGTTGTTCTTTGGAAGGTTTACAACTCAAGTATTCTCTTTATGTCTTCGTCCGATATCTTTTATCTTGTACGGCGAGCAGCTCGCTAGGATTTACGTTAAAAGTGATTATAGAGTGACCATAAACGAACATAATCCATAAAATGATCGTAAAATTAATTCAATCCGTGTTGTAGAAAAACGTGAACCGCAAGTCTAGCCGTCGCTGGAATTTAATTATAAATTACTTAATTGGATATTTAATACAACTTATTCGTATAATGATCCGCTCGCAATTGTTGCCTTTTCAAAATCGGAACGGTTGCGTTTAGAATTTATTATTATTATTCGAATCGTTGGGAAAAAATTTTAAACAGTAGTTAGTTTTAAAATATAAATTTGAAGGCACTACAGTGTTTAACCTTCCGGGGAGCAAGGCAATTTTTTTCAATATCGGGTTCGTCGCTTCTCGGCCTTAGAGTCTCCAAGCGAGGGTGTTTTTAAAAAAATCATATCTCCGGTTCTGATTGTCAGAATTGGACGAATTTTTTTTTAAATTAAAGCCAAAAGAATGAATTTTCTTGTAATATACATAAATGTAAAGAAATCGTTACGCCAAAAGTTCTAAAAGTATTTTTTTTAAACTAGCCATTTGGGATTTCCTTTTGAAATACAGAATTGTAAATTTTATTATAAACTTATAGAAAGTAAATTGATTATTGTGAATGGTGCTTAAAGCCGCGTGTGCACATTCGAGCTCAAAGTGGCACATTCCGATCTCGGGAAAATGAAGCGCGCCGCTCCGCGTCGCGCTTCATTTGCCTCCCTCGCTCGGAAATGTGCCACTTTTCGCTCGAATGCGCACATCCTCGTATTTATTACATTAATATAATTTACTACAAGCTCCTTCAAATAAAAAATTTTAATTTAATTTAGTAAATATCGATTTTATATCCGAAAAACGTATTTACCATAGTAATAAGTGTAAGGGGGCGAGAAGATACGATAATCTTGTCAATGCAAGTGAAAGGAAACGATTAAAATTATTCAATTAATTTTTCGTGTAATTTATTGGTCTAAATTATTGCGAATTATTAAAAAATTGTCGTGGAATTAATTTGTATTTCAATAAGGAGGCAAGAATGAAGTTCTTGTAGGTTTTCTTAATATTCGGTATCGTAATTGACAAGTTTCATTGGAATTTAGTGCTCAAGAAAAGACTCAATAGTTTATAAGTTGAAGAAAAAGTTAAGTTTTTGTATTTTTATAATTAAAAATTTATTCTAATGCATAAATAAATATGTGTTGTACTTAAACCTATTCATTATTGGTTATTAAAATATATTTCTTATCATTTAACTGTCATAAAGTACAATTTTGTGGATTTTATTTTCGGGGTATGGTAAACCCTACCTAGTGTGGCATGTGAGATTTAGTCACCGAGTATGTGGATGGTGAAAACAGAAAATAATGACAGTTATTTTCGACGAAAATATAAATAATTTAAATAGTATTAACTAAATAACAAAATTAATAAATAATACTGCTGTTACGAAATAACTCTCCCATTTTTGATTTTATTAAAGAATAACTAGCCCACCCTTTCTCCTATCGTTGCATTTTTGCATTTCTTAAGCTATATTTATTTTGAAAAAAAACATGTTTTTAGCTCGAAATCTGAATACCCGTGCGAATCCGGAGCAGGCTAGCTAGTAATTTAATGCAGGGGTCGGCAATCTTTTTCGGACGGCGGGCCATTTTCAAAATAATTGTTTATATGCGGGTCGCATATTCAAATGTAACTTAGGGCTTTTATATCATATACGAGTATAAATATTATTAAAAATAAATATAGAAAAAAATTATTTTTTATTGACATGCTACAATAACAATAATGTCAGAGAACAAAAATTTTACAATTCTTATAAGGAAAAAAGAAAATACAATTCCAATTACATATGTATAAATATGTAAATATAAAATATATAAAATATTAAGGAAAATAGTTTCATTTTATTCATTCATTAAAATTCAATGCGTTTTTTGTTCTTGAATAGTGTTTGATAATTCATTTAAGTCCGGTTGTGTTTGGGATATTGAGATCCTCAACAAGTTTTGTAAAATTGTATCCGTCAACTTCGTTCTATATTTTGATTTTATAAAATTCACTCTTGAAAATGTTTGTTCGCATTTTTCCTAAAATTATATTGGTGCTTTGGCGGGCCGCGAAAAAAAGTTACAAGGGCCGCATGCGGCCCGCGAGCCGCAGGTTGCCGACCCCTGATTTAATGTATCTTTTCATCCGAGCCCATTTCCACAATACGTCTCTGCAAAAAAATGCAATGTTAAATTGCACCGTCGTCGGCCGAAGAAAACGTATCGTCTGTGGCCGGCATAAGCGGACCATTGTGGCGTACTCCCGGCGAATAGCGTTTCAACGCCGAAATATTGTTTTTCAGTAATATTATGTGATGGAAACCTTGTACTACTAATTTTTTGATAACTTACCCTTATGAAAAGCCACAATTAAATTCTGTTTTGGCCTTGTGTTATTATTCGTAATACAACTTTAGTATTTAATTTACGTTAAATTTGTCATAAATACATAAGATTGGTAAATTGAAATGGCGTCAAAAAATTAATTTTAAGTCCTACGCATACAAAAATCCGTAGATCAAACTTTAATATTCTCCTACAAGACCAACAAAGCCAAATAGAACCATAAATTGGACTATCGATACTCAAGCAATGGTTATGTAGATTTCAATTTGTAAGAAATGATGTATGGAATAATGCTAACATTTTATAAAGAGCTTGATTTGTTAGCTGTAATTCCGCTTACAGCTGTATATGCTTGTATTTACTTATGCAGCTTGTTTATGAATAATTGGTTTTCAATAAGAAACATGCAGTCATTTTCTTCGAGGTATAAATATTAATGCACTTATCAATTTTCTATGTAGATTTAACAAGAGTTCCTTGTTCCTTTTTACTTAATATCGCAAGCAAAATATGAGATTGTTCTTTGTGATCGAACCATCTCGCCGATCGTAATTTTTGTATTTTTTTAAATTCTCGCCGATTCCCTACTAACCTTATAAAACAAGTTATCGTATTCAGATCGGTATACTTTATGTAGGTCGCGTTATAAAATATTGTTTATATCAGATTTTATTGCCGTGTAATTATTGCAATTCCGAGTTGAAAAGAATTTCCGGATTATCGACCGCTCATCGCATCTACTTATCATTTAATGCAAGAATTTCCTCATTAAAATTTCTTGATAAGACGACTTTTAGCTTCCTAAAAATTTTCCGATCAGATAATGCTAAGCTTTCCTTGTAAACGTCACCATATTTGCGGTAACAGCCGACGTGGACTTGCTTACATTCCTGCGATTTATAATTAAAGAATTTACGTGCAGCACCTTAGATTTTCTCTCTTTGATAATGAAAACGGAGAACTTTATTCAGTGGCGCGCCCACATTTTTTTTAAGGCTATTTTTCGTAAATCCATTTACACTTAATCGAGCTACGATTTTTCAAAGTGGAAATTTAGAAAAAAAATATTACAAGTCAGACTCATCGAACTCGTTTTTCTCGAAAATTTTAAATGGCACGCCTATGGTTTCTTGGGCCTATACGAAGCGAAAGAGTCTGACGAATCGGAATCTGTATAGTTTTTAAAGATCCGTCCACAAATAACGGCGCTATAATTTTTTAACGTACAATTTTGTGCTACAAAAATGAACCTAAAACTTCAACCCTTAATTACTCAATAAATTAACATTGCGCCCTATCCCGATTTTGAATGTGTCTTATGGGAAAAAGTCTCGGGATTTTGATTCCGGGTCGTTTTTAATGATGGGATCGAAAATGCTGGCGTTACGATCGTTTTTGTGAGGCGAAGTGTATTTTTTTCGATTTATTTAATTTTTTCGATAAATTTGAGAACCACTGCTTTAGGGTTTGGTTGTCCTTAGTAATTCTTCAAAAAAAAGATTAATATATCCGCAGACCAACTATGTGAACTTAGAAAATAAATTAAGTAACGCTTAAAATCGGTCGTAAATACGTTAAAAGAGATAATTTATCGTTCGGATGGCTTATAAAGGCAGATATGATGAATAACATGTTTATTGAAACTGCACACCCATAGTAATTATGCCTGAAAAAGGAAGGTAGTCGGGTTGTGGATTCTATTAAACGGTGAAGTTGAAGACACCAGTAAACAAGTACTATAATTACGTTCAATTTTGTTACTTGTTTGTTACTAATTTAAATTACCTTTATTTTTAACTTTGTACCCTCATTAGAACTAATTTAATCGGTCTCCCACAGATGCCTCTTCATATTTTAAAAAATCACCAACGAGAAGCTCGTTTTCAACGAAAAAAAGTGGATTGGATGCCTCTTTAATGAAGCATCGAGAAATAAATTATTTCCATCTTGTGTTTATCTTTTAATTAAGTCGTGGGTGTAAAAATGTTAATTTTAATTAAATTGTATCGTTTGATGGTCTTGACGTTGTTTTCTTTGTGTATTTCAGAGGCAGAATGGTGCAACACAAGCACTTCCATTCGGTTGGCCCTTATGTTTGGGTTCTTCAGGAGTAATCGTTCACTTGGGTCCTTTATGTCCGACGTTGATAAGGAACACAGACTGCTACATTTGCATCCGAAGTAGAAGCGCTCCGGGGCTCGAGCTAGCTCTCATCTGGAAAGCGTCTGCCCAAATCCACTGCCAAACGTTAGCCGAATTTAAGAACTCCATGCAAAATTTAGATGAAATTATGTGTTCAACGCTTTGTTCCGTTATGGACATAGAGAATTCGATTGCGGACGACGGCGACGGCATCGAGTTGCCCGAGCTTTTGCAGAATCTGCTCGTCTCCGTGGAGCATGCCATCGAAAGAGTTCCTTTGGACGACCTCGCGAATCCGTGTCCGCAATGCCTGCAGTATGTGCCTTTGGATAGACAAGATGTTACCGACAGTTCGATTTGTTCTTGTCAGTGCTCCTGTCGCTTGTCGGACGTTTTGGTACTCAAAAAAGACACTTCTATACAGACTAGTCCGATGTTCGAGTTCGCCGGATCCATTCCGCACATCGACAGCGACGAAGACGACGAAAAAGAGTCCGTAAAATCTGGTGAGTGATTATTTTAATGTTTACAGTAAAACCTCGATTATCCGGACCTCAGTTACACGGATTCACGATTATCCCGCGTTCGGACTCGTTGCGAAAAGGAAAACTCGGTATTTCTTACTAAATATTTTATTTTGAATTTCGCACTAAACAGTGTTTTTGCTTTGTTGATTTTAAGATAATGTGCGACTGTTTTATTTAGTGATTAATATTTGTTGCGTTTTTTGTAAACATATACCTAACAATTTCACTAAGTTTTTTCATGTTAAAACGGGACGCTTTGTAATCGCGCTTAAAACCGAGTGTGCACATTCGAGCTCAAAGTGGCACATTCCGATCTCGGGAAAATGAAGCGCGCCGCTCCGCGTCGCGCTTCATTTGCTTCCCTCGCTCGGAAATGTGCCACTTTTCGCTCGAATGCGCACATCCTCGTATTTATTGAATTTGCCTATATTATCATGGTGCTCTTCCGCCTAATTGTAGCGAGCTTGATAAAAATATTTTCAGGTGTACTATGAACGCAGGATAAAAGTTACCTATTCTTGAGGATTTAACTCCTCCTTAAGACAAATGAAGTCAAGAGTTTATCACATTAAAATATGGTAGGTTGGCCTTAAAATTATTAACAGTGTTTTATTATTAAAGTTTATTTTTCCGAAGTAATTGTAGAAATGTTTATTTATCAACCACTTAAGATATTATGAAAACAAAATAGAACCAGTCCGTATGTTTACAGTATTAGGAGATTGTGAAAATATAGAATTAAATCAGATTGCTCTTTCATTCTACAATGACTAGAAACTGCTTATGTAGTATTTTTGCTCTTTATAGTATTTACAATTTTAGTTTCTCGATAAGGTTTTTGCACGATGTTATAAAGAATGAACGCTTGTAATTTCAAATTATTTTAAGACGTGTCCGCTAAATAAAATAAAAATAAAATTCCGTCATCATGATAAGACCCCCTTGCTCTAAAGATTAAAGCAGTGGTCTAAAGAAAACGTATTTTGGGGTTCGAATCCCAATGACAGCCTCTTTTTTATACACTGTTCTAAATAATTCGAGTTGAACATGATGTGTCTGCAGTTATCTAGATTAGTACGAAATATATTGTTTTCTCTGTTTTTGATAAATATCATCTTAAATTATGCAACATTGAAAAATAAACTTATTCATATTTTAAATTATAGTTAAAAAAATGTTATGATTTGTGTCATATTAAATATAATTTTTTGGGAAATACCATATTTACTTTTAAATGATATTTGGGACACAAAGAACAAATGCTACGTAATTTAAAAAAACAATTGGTTTTTATTTAACATGTACCGAAAAACAACCTATCAGCAAAATTCGAACCACAGATTTTAATGCTCCGTATACAGATGTGTCGACCCTTACTCCTAACAAAATGTGTGATTCACCTTACATGAGTTTGTCCTTGTGAATATAATGAATACATACTATGTAGTATTATTCTTATTGTTTTTAGAAGATATCAATAAGTCATACATTTTTACCACCTAGTTTCAACAATTATAATTAATGTTTGGATATTTAATTAATTTAGATTTTATCAAAATCAAATTTTAATATGTCTAAATAGGTGTAAAGAATTATTTGAAAAGCTGTATACATCCATAGATAAATATGTGGTAACTTTAAAATACAAAATTGTATGACCTCATCATTATTTAATATAAAGCATGCAGTCGAGATTTTTCTAAGTTAAAATACTCCAAATCTTCGATGTAAACAGTTCAGTTATGACATACGATCCGGCTTTATTTTATTTTCTTAAGATTTTAATTGGTAATAAAACGTGACTGATAAAGAAACACTGTTTCAAGAATTGTAAGACCAACCCACTATATCTTATTTTGATAAACACTCTGACTTGATTTGTCTTAAGGAGGAGTTAAACCCTCAAGAATAGGTAACTTTTATCCTGTGCTCATAGTACTTTCGAATGTTTACTAATTTGCATTTTTGATTAATTAGAATTGTATATGATTCGAATTTTTTGAAGTGGGCTCTTAAAAAATCAACTAGTTGATTTTTATATCATATTTTGCAGATTGTTGAAGGTTCATATTTCAAAATTAATGTCTCTAAATATTTTTGGGTAATTTTCATATTTGTAAAAATTATAAACAATATAGTTTTAAGGCACATTTTGTATACACTGTTGTAATTAGACTTCATTTATGTATTAATTCAATTTTTAAATGTAAAAAAATATTTGTTACATAGGGAGTGCATCAAAATTTTAGAATGACTTGGGTGGGGTATGTTACATAAAACGTTGAGAAATAAAAGTCAAAATTCGGAAAAAGTTAAAGTATTTTATTTTCATATACTATGAAGTCTGCCATCTAGTCTATTTTAAAAGTACTAAATTAGAAATTAAAAGAAAAGCGAGAAGTGGTACATTTAGTTTAACTTGATGTAATTAATATTATTTGTAAGAGAGAAGAATAAGATAGGCAAATTCAATTATTAAGGAATATACGCACTTTCAAGCGAAAATGTTTTCGAATAGAAAATCTGGATTTGAAGGATTTCTAATTAATATAGTCGAAACCAATTAACACAAAGATGTGCACATTCGAGCGAAAAGTGGCACATTTCCGAGCGAGGGAAGCAAATGAAGCGCGACGCGGAGCGGCGCGCTTCATTTTCCCGAGATCGGAATGTGCCACTTTGAGCTCGAATGTGCACACTCGCTTTTGCCACGATTAACTTTAAAAAAATTCAAGTAATTCTGAAACCGTAGTTGGCTCTCAAAATGTTTGCTTTGGACTTCGCTTATTTTTCATAATTTTTTACTTTCTTCATTAAGAAATTGCCGTGAAATTAATTTGTATTTAAATAAGGAGGCAAGAATGAAATTCTTGTTAGGATTTCTTAATATTCGGTATCGTAATTGACAATTTGTTGAAAACGGGACGTTTTGGCGTCCCGAATGAAGTATGGTCACATTATGTATAGCTAAAATTCGTTTTTTTTCTATACATTCAATTAACCGAATTTTCGATTATCCGAATGAACTGCAACAATAATTAGTCCAGATAACCGAGCTTCTACTGTAATCTTTCGGAAAAGGCCGTTTTAGAAATTGCGGCAAACAGATGGTGCTTTGAGTTTCCGGGTGAAAATGTTCCGGAGTCGTGAGGCCCAAGAGCGACTGCAAGCGGTCGTCGGTCGCTCTTGCGAATAATAAAATTTGTTCGGCTTCGCCTTTAACTTTTATTTAATTAATTATTGGAAATTTAATCACAATAACTAAAACTCTCAGCTATTACTTTTATTATTGTTGATGTAAAAAAATTTTGGCAATTAATACGGGGTTATGTTGCAACGGTAGTTGCAACAATAAAGGGTCCATAGATTTATATAAAATTGTGTTTTGGAAATACAGTAGAGCCTCGATAAGACGAAGCTCAAGGGAGACGCGAAAAATTTCGAGTTATAGAGGCTTCGACTTATAATTTAAGACTTGCTTCGGTATAGCTCAAACAAAAGCCACGACAATAACAATAAATACCTAAAATGAAACAAAGGGACACCTGGTCAACACGTGTTGACATTAGTCGTAAAAATCGGTAAACCTTTCTGAGAAAAATTGTGCGTGTTGAGAGGTACTAAAATCAGACATTGATATGTTCGCGATACAGAGGTCAAATATATTTTTTTCGAGTGATAGAGGAAAAATATGTACCAAAATACCTTGTAGGGATTATTTCGACTTATCGAGGTTCTACTGTACGATTTTTTAATGTTACGCGAGAATACTTTAACATCGATGATGGTATATAATTGTTAACCATCCGCATACTAGGTGGGGTTTATCATATATCAAATATAAAATGAAATAAAGTCCACAAAATTGTACTTTATGACAGTTCAATTAAAAGAAATATATTTTAATAACCAATAATGAATAGGTTTAAGTAAAACACATATTTATTTACGCATTAGAATAAACTTTTATTAATAAAAATGCAAAAACTTAACTTTTTCTTCAACTTATAAACTATTGAGTTTTCTCTTGAGTACTAAAATCCAATGACACGTGTTAATTACAATACCAAATATTAAGAAAACCTAACAAGAATTTAATTCTTGCCTCTTTATTGAAATACAAATTAATTTCACGGCAATTTCGTTATGATTCGCAATAATTTAGATCAATAAATTACACGAAAAATGAATTGAATAATTTTAATCGTTCCCTCTCACTTGCATTGACAAGATTATCGTATCTTCTCGCTGACTTCCACTCATTGCTGTGGTAAATCGATATTTACTAAATTAAATTAACATTTTTTATTTTAAGGAGTGCACAGTAAATTATACTAATGTAATAAACACGAAGATGTGCGCATTCGAGTGAAAAGTGGCACATTTTCGAGCGAGGGAGGCAAATTAAGCGCGACGCGGAGCGGCGCGCTTCATTTTCCCGAGATCGGAATGTGCCACTTTGAGCTCGAATGTGCACACTCGGTTTGAAGCACCATTCACAATAATCAATTTACTTTCTATAAATTTTTAATTAAAATTTACAGTTCCGTATTTCAAAAAGAAATCCCAAATGGCTAATTTTAGCTTTAGAACAAAGTTATTAATTTGTTTTCAAACAAAATATTTTTTTGGCACTATATTTAATTGAAAAAAGAAAAGATTAATGCAGACAAATCCAAAGAATGCGAGGATGTGCGCATTCGAGCGAAAAGTGGCACATTTCCGAGCGAGGGAAGCAAATGCAGCGCGACGCGGAACGGCGCGCTTAATTTTCTCGAGATTGTAATGTGCCACTTTGAGCTCGAATGTGCACACTCGGTTTTAAGCACCATGCACAATAAAATTCTTTCTTTCGACTTTCATTAAAATAAAATAGTAAAAATCCGATGTACAGATTCTAAGATGTAATTTGAAAAAAAATATTGCATGAAATTTCTTGTAAATTGAGTTATATAGGTGTAGTTTAAAAAAAATACTTTCAAAACTTTTGGCGTAACGATTTCTTTACATCTATTTATATTACAAGAAAATTCATTCTTTTGACTTTAATTTAAAAAAAAAATCGTCCAATTGTGACAATCAGGACCGGAGATATGATTTTTTTAAAAACACCCTCGCTTGGAGACTCTAAGGCCGAGAAGCGACGAACCCGATATTGAAAAAATTTGCGTTAGTTATACCCCACCTAGTACACGAAAGGTTAATCGACATCAAAAAAAAAATGAAAAAATTAACCAAAAAAAAGTTGTATTAGATTATGATTATACCTTAGGGCCCATTCATAAATTACGTTGCACATTAGCGGGTAGGGGGATCATCTTAGATTTGCGACAAAATGTGACAAGGGGGTCCGGGGAATTCTAAATATCATGATGCCACAAAGTCCAATATATAGGAGTTATATTTTTCGATCCTTGTGACGTAATATATGGACGGCTCCTTTTTTATTTTGATGAAAAAAATATTTAAAAAAAAATGTACAAATTTCAAATAATTAACAAACAACAATACGTTGTTGTGTACCTACCTTTTGTGAATTATTTTCATTTGCTAATTATTTGAAGTCGGTTCATTTTTTAATTAAAATTATTTTTAATTGAATATGTGTGCATAAATGCTTACGATTGTTTTTTGTAAAATTTCTAATGCGTTTATTGATTTTTGGAGTTGAGAAACGAATTCAAGGTGAAAATGACTAACTTTTGCTATACCTCGGAGCGCTGCTGATATCACTGGTAGACAGACGACTTTTGCCTGCAACGTAAAAACATAGATATCGGTTCGTGTGTGCAACTTTCTGAATTTTAAATGTAAAAATTTTAGTATTTACGTGTTCGTGAATAAGTAAGGAAGCGACTCGTTTATTTTTAATTTAATTATATGCTGTTTTTAAGGGACCGTGTGCTTTATTGGTTTTAAAAATAAATTATTAACGTCGCCAATTTTCATAAGTTGTGTAGTTTTTCCAAAGGACCATGTGGTGCATTTTCATAATTGTTCGGTGAGTTATTTTTTGATTATTTTATTGCCGAATCCGGTTTAGAATGGGTTCGTATGAATGATGTAAACCAGTACACATATTAGCGGGTGCCAAAAAATGCTGGGGTGTTTTAAAAAAATGCCGCACCCCTTGTTTGATTAAATTTAATCGTTTTTTGATTGGTGCAAATTTTATTTTATTCGGATTATTTGTTTTTTTTTCGTACTAAACAGTTCGTCGTTTGCGTTTGAAGTTTTTGTTCGAATTTCGTCGATTTTTTGCTATTTTTTGGGAAGCGTTAGAGATATCTTAATGCGGTTTAAAGTAAAATAAAATATATTACTTAACAAATAATGTCTATGAGCATGTATAGATTTAAACTTTATAAAATGCCAAAATTTTTTTTAAAAATTTTTAAAAATTTTTTAAAGACTTCTTCACATTTTTTACCCATTTTTAATTTACACTTTGAAAGTTTTAAGTGCATTTTTTTCCATAATTTAATATTAGACACTAATTGTTTGTTTTTAACTAGTCTTATGCTCCTATAAACAAGCTTTGGGATTTTGAGGAGTTTTTCGAGATAACTCCACAAATAACGAGTTGCGCAATTTCAAAGTCAAATTTGCCAAAAAAATGAAACACATTCGAATCGTCAACCCCAATTATAGTTTTTTACATCTGTCTTAAGTGAAAAAGTCCGCCGATTTTAAATCTACAAAATTTTTAAAGGTCCATTCATAAATAACCGAGTTACAACATTTAATTCTAATTCTCTCAAAAATTACAAACGGCACTGCTCTAATCCCTTAGACCTATCCCATGCCAAAAATTTCGAGGATTCTAAATCTGCAAAGTTTTTAAAAATCCGTTCACAAACAACCGGCCTACGATTTTTTCAACCTTCTACGCGCTCAGTACTAAAAAAATAATGAAAAAACATCACCGATGACAATATAAGAAGCGCAAACATAGATTTCTCTGTTGAGCATTTGTAATATGTAGAACGAGCAGCATTTATTTATTACTTATTTGCATTCATAACTTTTGCTTCTTGCTTTAGTTATCTACACGTCGTATGCAAATTAACAGGTAGTGTCATTTCATTGTAAGTAGCATTTGTAATTGTGGACGGATGAGTACAGTAAGAGCCCGCTTAACGCGGGGGCTACGTTCCAACGAGTTTAAGCGCTAAACGAAACGGCGTTAAACCAAATCACTTTAAAATATATCGCAATAAGTTGAATCGACGTAAATTTTGAGCTACAGTAAAACCTCGATTATCCGGACCTCAGTTATACGGATTCGCGATTATCCGGATTGTCAACCGCGTTGCGAAAATTAGACCTCGGTATTTCTTACTAAATATTTTATTATTTTATTTTGTATTTCGCACTAAACAGTGTTTTTTTGCTTTGTTGATTTTAAGATAATCAGCGACTGTTTTATTTAGTGATTAATATTTGTTGCGTTTTTTGTAAACATATACCTAACAATTTGATCAATTTTTTTCCTGTTAAAACGGGACGCTTTATAATCTTGCTTAAATCCGAGTGTGCACATTCGAGCTCAAAGTGGCACATTCCGATCTCGGGAAAATGAAGCGCGCCGCTCCGCGTCGCGCTTCATTTGCCTCCCTCGCTCGGAAATGTGCCACTTTTCGCTCGAATGCGCACTTCTTCGCATTAATTGGATTTGCCTATATTATTATTTTATTTTTCGATTCAGAAAATTAAAAGTCGAATGAATTAGATATATTTATTGTTTGAAAAAGGTTAGATATTTTATTCCTTTTGATAAGTTATCATGGCGCTCTTCCGCACGCCTAATTGTAGCGAGTTTGATAAAAATATTTTCAGGTGTACTTTCGAATGTTTAGTAATTCACATTTTTGATTAATTAAAATTGTATATGATCAAATTTTTTGAAGTGGGCCCTTACAAAATCAACTAGTTGATTTTTATATCATCTTTCGCAGATTGTTGAAGGTTTATATGTCAATATTATTGTTCCAAATATTTTTGGGTAATTTTCATTTTTGTAAAAATTATAAACAAATTAGTTTTAAAGCACATTTTGTATACACTGAAATTCGGGCATTATGTATTAATAGGGACATTTTTTATATTTTTCTTATAAAGAAAATGTGTTTTTTAGTACATAATGTCCGAATGGTTTATATTGTTTATAGTTTATTTATATTTCAGTATTTTGTAACAACCTCGTTTTGATCCAAAGTAATTCAATAAAAATAAATACAGTAGTACAGTAGAACCTCGGATTTTTACTATTTTATTTTAACGAAAGCCGAAAGACTGAATTTTATTGTGAATGGTGCTTAAAACCGAGTGTGCACATTCGAGTTCAAAGTGGCACATTTCCGATCCCGGGAAAATAAACATGCCAGTGCAAGGTGGCACTTTTCCAGTGGAGCAAGGCAAATTTTTTCAATATCGGGTTCGTCGCTTCTCGGCCTTAGAGTCTCCAAGCGGGGGTGTTTTAAAAAAATCATATCTCCGGTCCTGATTGTCAGAATTGGACGAATTTTTTTTTAAATTAAAGCCAAAAGAATGAATTTTCTTGTAGTATAAATAGATGTAAAGAAATCGTTACGCCAAAAGTTCTAAAAGTATTTTTTTTACTAGACCTATATAATTCAATTAACAAGAAATTTCGGGCAATATATTTTTTTCAAATTGTATCTTATAATCTGTACATCGGATTTTTACTATTATATTTTAACGAAAACCGAGAAAATGGGTTTTATTGTGAATGGTGCTTAAAACCGAGTGTGCACATTCGAGCTCAAAGTGGCACATTCCGATCTCGGGAAAATGAAGCGCGCCGCTCCGCGTCGCGCTTCATTTGCCTCCCTCGCTCGGAAATGTGCCACTTTTCGCTCGAATGCGCACATCCTCGTATTTATTGGTTTACTTATATTATTATTTTATTCTTCAATTAGAAAATTAAAAGTCGAATAAATTCGATCTATTTTTTGTTTCAAAAGGTTAAATATTTTATTTCTTTTGATAAGTTAGCATGGTGCTCTTCTGCACGCCCAATTGTAGCGAGCTTGATAAAAATATTGTCAGGTGTACTTTCGAATGTTTACTAATTCGCTTTTTTGATTAATTAAAATTATATATGTATCGATTTTTTTGAAGTGGGCCACTTAAAATCAACTAGTTGATTTTTATATCATCTTTTGCAGATTGTTGAAGATTTATATGTCAAAATTAATATCTAAAAATATTTTTGGGTAATTTTCATTTTTGTAAAAATTATAAACAAATTAGTTTTAAAGCACATTTTGTACACACTGTTGTAATTAGACTTTATTTATGGATTAATTCAATTTTTAAATATAAAAAAAAATGTTACATAGGGGGTGCATCAAAATTTTAGAATGACTTGGGTGGGCTATGTTACAAAAAAAGTTGGGAAATAAGAGTCAAAATTCGGAAAAAGTTAAAGTATTTTTTTTTCATGTACAATAAAGTCTCCCATGTAGTCTAGTTTAAAAGTACTAAATTAGAAATGTGGTTTTTTGTAAAAATACAATACTGTAATTTTTAATTAAAAAAGGAGAAGTGGTACATTTAGTTCAGCTTGATTTAATTAATATTATTTGTAAGAGAGAAGAATAAGATTAGAAAATTCAATTATTAAGGAGTATGCGCATTTTTAAGCGAAAACTTTTTCCGAATAGAAAATCTGGGTTTGAAGGATTTGTTATTAATATAGTCGAATCCAATTAACACGAAGATGTGCGCATTCGAGCGAAAAGTGGCACATTTCCGAGCGAGGGAAGCAAATGAAGCGCGACGCGGAGCGGCGCGCTTCATTTTCCCGAGATCGGAATGTGCCACTTTGAGCTCGAATGTGCACACTCCGCTTTTCGATCCGATTAACAATGATCAATTTACTTAAAAAAAATTCAAGTAATTCTAAAACCGTAGTTGCGCTCTCAAAATATCACATTATATATAGCTAAAACTCGTTTTTTTCTAGACATTCAATTAACCGAATTTTCGATTATCCGAATGAGCTGCAACAATAATTAGTCCGAATAACCGAGTTTCTACTGTATTTCGAAGCTTCGAGCAGACCGCGTTATATCGAATCAGCGTTAAGCGAGGTCTTACTGTACCTCGCAATCGCATTTTTCTACCTCTCGTATTCGTCATAAGCTTATTGGGTTACCTTATAAAAGTGAACGGAATCGGGCAAAGCTCTCCAAATAATTCTCCCGTATTTTTTCTTCCTCTCTAAAAAAAACTCTATGCATTTATTAGCGCCCCGAGCAACTCACGTCTTTCTCGGTGTTATAATGCCAGCTGAAATGTTGGTCAAATAGTATTAGAAGTGGGTTACTTCTGTTAAACAAGTAGTAAAGATTATGATATTTAAGGAACTTTCATTGGACAATTAAAAATAATTTGTGTTCTAACTGGTTTTTCGAGATTTATTGCAGGATTTATGAGTCGTGCCATTTTTAATCTGCAATTAAGTCGTTTCTTGGCTCTTTATTTCCCGTAAAGATTTCGGACTATGTTAAATTTTACGCGGCCGAGCCACTTGCAATTTTACAATTCGTTTATTGAGTAGTAAAGCAGATGCAATTAGTACGTATGTGTACAGATGGGTAACGGTGAATTAGAATTCTCATCATAAAATCTCACGCTGAGCGCGGAGAGAGAAATACCCCAATTTATTAAAACGTTTATTAAAACGCTAAGATCCGTAATTGTAATGAGTTTATATCCTATCTATATATGGCCGGGGATCGGTAAAAATGAAATAAGCGGCATAATACACAATAAAAATAAAAGGCGGCCGCTTCGGCCGAGGAAAATGACCAGATAAGTAATTAAGGCGAATAGATTTTACTCATTAACGAGAATATAAAAGCAATAAAGTGCAACATACGTATATTTCATTGTAAATTTTACTCGGTAATGTAAATGTCTCTCGTACCTATTTAGGAATTATTTATAGATCGGTTACCGATGGTACTAAATAGAAAAAGAGACACAAGTATTTATTACTTAATTATTACTTTCTCGTAACTTCGCTTTGGTTTGTACGTCTTCGGCTACAGCCATGGGGTGTGCAACTGAGTATATTAACTGGCATCCTACATGACCGTAACCGACACATAAATCCAGATTAAACAAATTGCCTCCGTAATTAAATGAAACTTGCTGAATGACTTTAACTAACAAGAAGCCCACGATTAAATGTACATCCTCCTTTTTCTGCAAAATCTTCAACTCGCCTTGTAATTAATTCTGGGATTATGTTAACAAGTTCGCGAGCTTACAGCTCTCTTTAAAATCTCGCTCGGATCGATTCGATTCTGGGACAATAATCAGTTTACTACATAATTTAGAGAAATTTGGTATCAGAAACGTACAATCTCCACTTTGATGTAAAGAAATTGGTTGATCAAAATTAAATCTGTAGGAAGCAGTACTGTCAAAGTAAAAAGTATTGTGGCCGCACTTTGAAGCCTCAGATCTCGAAAAATATCTAATGGATTTCAATCAAACTAAATTCGGATTATGGTCAATTTATTTTTACAAGGCCACGAATAATTTCATTATTTTTTTTAATTAGTTACCTTAATTTTGTGTTAAAAAAAACTAATTGTTTTACTCATTTTTTCAAATTTAATAAAGCTAACTAAAATTAATTTTTTGATAGGAAAAATTGGCTATCCCGACTAGAAATTATTTTGGGAATGCCCCAAGTATCTATCTGGGCCCGATTGGGTTTCGACGGGGCATGCCCAATAGGGAAATTCCTGTTAGGACCCAATAACAACCCAAGTTGGCAATTCCAACGTGAAAAAATAATAAAATATTGTTAGTTTTTCTCGTTTGGGACTCATGTGGGGTCTGAAAATAAATAAATTTGATCTACGTAGATTTAATTTGATTTTCAAACTGCATAAACTAAATCAATGTAGCTCTAAACTATTTTTTTTCGGTTGGGTAAATTAATTTAATGATAACTGGGACCTGGTAGGGAATGCCCTAACAGGACTAGTTTGGGATTGCCAGACTAGGGCCCAAGTACGTTTTGAGTTACATCCCAATGTGAGGTCCTAATAAGGCAGCCCAATTAGGACCCCACAAGGCTTACCGAAAAATACGTAAAAGGTACTTTGTGGGTTTATGCTTCTAGAAAATTTTCAATAAAGGGGTACAACACAAATATTATTATTATTGCAAAATCTAGAAACGATTTTTAACTATATTTAATATCAAATTGATAAGAAATAACAATTTTTTTAAAATGAAGATGATAAATAATTCGATATATGATTTGCCAGATGATGGAGAGCGGTGCTACGCACATCTCGCTTAAATAATAACTTAGCATTACATTTCCTATAAAACATAATGAAACATTTTTTTACATTAGAGTTTTTTGAAATATCTTAGAAAATCCCTTAAACGACTCTAGGTAACATTATCAAATTGACACGTTACAATAATAATAAAGAGTTCATAGATAAACCGTTAAATTTTTCTAATAAAATGAGGGTACAATACTTTTTACTTCCAATTCACTATGGGCCAGGGTCGACCATAACAACTTTTATTCTAAAACATAGTTATTTCTATGTATTTGACCACGAGGAAACCGATTTTGAAAGAATTTTTGAAATCGGTGAGTTAGTTTGTAATATAATTCCGAAAAACCCGAAATTTTGGATTTAGCAAGATTTAAAAAAAAATCTGAGGTCCTACGATGATTATGATTGTTTTACTGATTTTAGAATGTATTTATTTGTCAAAATCGGTTAAGTGGTTCTTTAGTTATTGCAAAAAAAACGAAAAGAATTGTCAAAAACGGGAATTTTTGAAAAATCATATCTCCGAAACGGTATTGTTTTTCTTCAAGAGTATTTTTTATAATTTAAAGAAACACTTCAACTTTCAAACAAAAAAATAAAATTGAGTTTTTAACACGGAATTTTTAAAATACGAATTTTTGAATTATTTATCGAAAATATGAAAAATATGGGGAGAATCCAAACTTATATTGGAGTTTGATATTTCATTTAGAAAATTGTTTTACGGCTTAATAAAAATTAATTTAATTAATGCATAAACTTTTTTAAATAAATTCATATTTTTTATGTAAACTTATTTTAATCAAAAAAATTAATATACGTGTAGTTTAAATTATCAATTTTATTCTTCTTCTTTATCTTCTACATCTTCGCCTACTAACAATAGATTTAAATTCAAAGTAATTTTGTTTTCAAGCTCATCATCCCCTAACTCAAACGTTTGTTCATTATTTGGTAATTGTGGTTCTATCAAAAGTTCTATTACTTACTCGAAGGATCAAGGGTTGATTTCACTTGGCCTGGTACAAGGAGTGCTGACCTTTACCATGACCATGACTCTTCATTAGGAAAATTAGAAAAATGTTTTGTAAATGTAATATTAAACTTCAATTTAAGTTTGGATTCTTTCCCCATATTTTTCATATTTTCGATAAATAATTCAAAAATTCGTATTTTAAAAATTCTGAGTTAAAAACTCAATTTTATTTTTTTGTTTGAAAGTTGAAGTGCTTCTTTAAATTATAGAAAATACTCTTGAGGAAAATCAAAGGGTACCATTTCGTAGATATAATTTTTCAAAAATACCGGTTTTTGACAATTTTTTTAGTTTTTTTGCAATAACTAAAGAACCACTTTACCGACTTTGACAAATAAACACATTCTAAAATCAGTAAAACGATCCTAAACGTCGTACGACCTCACATTTTTTTAAATCTTGCTGAATCCGAAATTTGGGGTTTATCGTTTTTTTGGAATTATATCGAAAACTAAAGTGGTTTTGGTCGACCCTGGCCCATAGTGGACATGTCGGAATTTCAGAAACCGTCTTCCTAAACGTTCCGCATACTAGGTGACTAAATGTCACATGTCTTACTAGGTGGGGTTTGCTATACCCCGAAAATAAAATCCACAAAATTGTACTTTATTGCTATGGAAAATACGTTTTTTGAATATAAAATCGATGTTTACTAAATTAACTAAAAATTTTTGATTTGAAGGAGCATATGGTAAATTATGTTAATGTAATAAATACGAGGATGTGCGCATTCGAGCGAAAAGTGGCACATTTCCGAGCGAGGGAGGCAAATGAAGCGCGACGCGGAGCGGCGCGCTTCATTTTCCCGAGATCGGAATGTGCCACTTCGAGCTCGAATGCGCACACTCGGTTTTAAGCACGATTACCAAGCGTCCCGTTTTAACAAGAAAAAAATTACTCACGTTAGTTATACCCCACCTCGTACACGGAAGGTTAATCGCATCGAAAAGGGCTAAAGCTTACCAAATTAATTTCAAGAAAAACGCTCGCACTTTATTTAAATTACATCCTCATTTTTGTTCCTCTTCGTTTTTTCTCCGAAGGATGCCCAGTAATTTAATAGCAAATTTAAATTCTATTTAAGGAAGTAATTGGAAGATAATTCCGTCAATCTTCACGTACCTCTGCGGTTAAGTTGAGCAAATAATTTGCGAAAAAAACTGATGAGAAACTTTCGACGGGATAATCGTCCATTTTTATTTCCTTGCGTAATCGCAGAAAACGATAGAAGGTTAATACGAGATTAATTTCGTTCTGTTAGCGTTTTGCCATCGTTACAATGGGAATTGCGCGAATTTTAATTTTTAATTCGCCTTAAATGGCGCGATCTTTTTTTTTATGGCACTCGTTCGAAGAAAAGCGCGGCCCACTTAGCCCAAATTCGAAAACCACCAAAGATCGAATCGGAAAGTGGGGCCGCATATAAATCTTGTCCGTTTGTTTAATTTATATTTGATTTAGAAAAATGGAATAATGAAAATCAATTTAATAAAGCCCCAGGTTAAAGTTGAACAGATTTATTTCAATTTTCGAGATATCCAATTTTTTAGACGATAAGGTCAGAGACGTCTTCTTCGCCGTATTTACAAATTAATTTATAGTAAACTAGAAATCGTGTTGAAACGCCTATAAAAAAAATATTAAAATGCCAGTATAATATCCATAATTCTTCTCCGTAGGAATATTTTCTGGGAGATACACACACATTATTCTAATAAAGGAAATGAAAGTACATAAAGGAATTGCATGAATATGCAACATTGCAGGTGTATTTCTTGTGAGCGACATGCAAAACGTATGCAAGTGTGCGACAAAATGCTTTATTGCTTGAATTTTTTGAACTCGAAATTCTAATTGTTAAGTAACATGCAGTTTGCTAGCAAACAAAACTCGCAATAGTTGCGACAGTTTGTACATTTCACTCCTACACTTACCTCAATTCGACATTTTTTCCCCGATTGATTTCGTTTAGCTCAACTCATTTTCTTCCCGTTGCGGATCGATTACAAAAGTAAAAGGCGCCGTTAATGAAAATGTTTATTCTAAATCCGCTTCTGTATTAAGCAATGATTTTTTCGTCTATGGTAAAATGTAGGAAATTACTGGCTCGTGAAACGTAATACAGGGTGATTGCAAAAGTTCGTGCCCTACTTGAAATACAACTCATTTTCGTGAAAAATAGTATTTATTAATCAATTATGTACTCTCCATCGTTTTCTATAATGGTTTTATACGTTTTTGAATTTTTTCTTTATAGAAACTTCGTGTTTTTTTTCAAAAAAATTGTAATGTGGTTTTGCCTTTTTCACAGAATTAAATGTTCTGCTATTCAAATTGTTTTGTCAGTTAATTACAGAATGATCGAGAATGATTAAACGCCATTTCATAGAATATTCATGCACTGATATTAACTACCCAACAACAGATGGCGCTACATTACATTGTTAACATGAAGTTATAAAGCTTATAAATGATAACTGTAAAGTGAAATACTGTAATATAACCGGCGAAGCTCGGTCGCCCAGTTACTGTTTAAATTAATAGAAATAAAATTTTATAGGTAGAAGAAATGTATATAAACTAAAACAATATATTAATTAGAAGTTATAAATTCTTTTAGAAGTTGAACATATAAAAGTCTATAGTTCACTATAAGTATTATTTAAATTCCGAATACCATTATAACTTAAAATCACTTGTTAATTTAATTTTTTGTAATAATTTATGTTTTAACTTGCCATCAAAGAAACAAATATTCAAAGCTATTATTCAACGATCAATTTGTGAATTAAAAAAATGGGAAAAGAATTAAAGTAACGGACGGTAATGGATTAACGCACATACAGGGTGACGTGATCAAACTTCGGTGCAATAATAGAAGACGTTTATGTAAAAAAATCTATATGTTTATTTATATTAAACTTCAAAATAAAAATAACAATCTTTCTTTTGTAACAAAAGACGGAACCTTGAGTAAATATAAAAAATATGTCGGTTGGGCCTTATAGGGGAACCTATGTCCCAATAAGGCCCAAGGATTTCCTTATACATATATAAATCAACTTAATATCAATTTTAATATTATAATTATAATTATTATATTTATATTAAATTATTATTAGTGTTATTAAACAACAAATACATCTTTGGTATCTTCCCGAGCTCGGTAGTTAAAGGACTTCTTGCGTGGAGCAAACTTCTTTACTTTTTTGGTATGATAAAAATTTATGAAAATCAGTTCTATGTATCTGCTGTAGGTGGAGTGCCAGTATTTGTAAGACTGCTTAAAAGTAAGGAAAGCGGCAAATTTTCTGTATATGTTTCAGAGCTATTAGAATCATCAAGACGCGGGGCTCGCGTTTTGCAAATGTGCGTAAGTTATGGTCACGTACATGAATACGAGCTTTGATAATGATTCGAAATCAAGAAGCGGGAAATTTGAAAACTGGGCCTTATTGGGCACTGGGCCTTATTTGGATCAGTTACCTAAACGTTTTTATTATCGCACTAAATAACCCATAGAAGTTTGATCCCATAGTTCTGAATTACCCTGTATATGTTACGACAAAACTTTTATCACTTCCATCACTCTCGATCACACTGTTGTATGGTTATAAAAGAACATCAGCACAAGCAAATGTGCATGCTTCTTCCGCCTCGGAAAATCGGGCACGAACTTTTGCAATCACCTTCTGTTTTAATAATTAATTCCGCAACCTGCATAAATAAACAAAATCGATGTCGAAATTTAAGATTTTTATAAGAGGCTTTCGCTTATTTTTTCATCTTGTTGCAAAATCGAAAATCTTTTTCCATCAAATCGATCACGATTGCAGTTGGAGAATTTTGCAAAAGCGAACTTAAAGGATTAACGATATTATTAAGCACGTCCAAAGGTCGCGTTGCTAAATCTTAAGCCATCCGCAAATGTAATTTTCATTCAAACTTGTTCGGCAGCGAAAGTATACATATACATAGTAGTACGTACGTCTTTGGCCCACTCTATTAAAGACTTGTAATTTATATACATAAACAGTTATTTGTGTAGGCCGAACGATATTAAATAATGTATTCATACCATTCCTTTAAAAGACGTTGGCGGCACTTGCGTATATTTGTTATGTAATTTATTACAATTTTTTACGATTCATTGATTGGTTCGGTCGGAAAATATCGCCTTCACAAGGAAACTTTAGGAAATCTCTTCGTGTGTTGTAAGAGTATAGGTTTTATATTCCGATTCGTTTTAGATAACAAGATACGATTAGTCGACGAATTAAAATTAATTAAAAATATTAAAATACCATTAAACTACGAGCTATTAATTTTCATTAAAACGAAAGTGGACTCTGTATTAAATTAGATCTTCGACAGATAACTAAAACGATTGCCTTTTATTATTGTTGAAGCTTCTGCACTTACTGCTGCAATAGGGTTGTTTTTTAAGCAACGGAAATTCGGGCATTATGTATTAATAGGGACATTTTTTTTATTTTTCTTATAAAGAAAGTGTGTTTTTTAGTACATAATGCCCGAACGGTTTATATTGTTTATAGTTTATTTATATTTCAGTATTTTGTAACAACCTCGTTTTGATCCAAAGTAATTCAATAAAAATAAATACAGTAGTACAGTAGAATCTCGGATTTTTACTATTTTATTTTAACGAAAGCCGAAAGAATGAATTTTATTGTGAATGGTGCTTAAAACCGAGTGTGCACATTCGAGCTCAAAGTGGCACATTTCCGATCTCGGGAAAATAAACATGCCAGTGCAAGGTGGCACTTTTCCAGTGGAGCAAGGCAAATTTTTTCAATATCGGGTTCGTCGCTTCTCGGCCTTAGAGTCTCCAAGCGGGGGTGTTTTAAAAAAATCATATCTCTGGTCCTGATTGTCAGAATGGGACGAATTTTTTTTTAAATTAAAGCCAAAGAATGAATTTTCTTGTAATATAAATAGATGTAAAGAAATCGTTACGCCAAAAGTTCTAAAAGTATTTTTTTTAACTAGACCTATATAACTCAATTAACAAGAGATTTTGGGCAAAATATTTTTTTTTCAAATTGTATCTTATAATCTGTACATCGGATTTTTACTATTATATTTTAACGAAAACCGAGAAAATGGGTTTTATTGTGAATTGTGCTTAAAACCGAGTGTGCACATTCGAGCTCAAAGTGGCACATTCCGATCTCGGGAAAATGAAGCGCGCCGCTCCGCGTCGCGCTTCATTTGCCTCCCTCGCTCGGAAATGTGCCACTTTTCGCTCGAATGCGCACATCCTCGTATTTATTGGTTTACCTATATTATTATTTTATTCTTCAATTCAAAAAATTAGAAGTCGAATAAATTCAATCTATTTTTTGTTTCAAAAAGGTTTTTGGTAAAAATACCCTACTGTAGTTTTTAATTAAAAGAAAAGCGAGCAGTGGTACATTTAGTTCAGTTTGATTTAATTAATATTATTTGTAAGAGAGAAGAATAAGATAGGCAAATTCAATTATTAAGGAGTATGTGCACTTTCAAGCGAAAACTTTTTCCGAATAGAAAATCTGGATTTGAAGGATTTGTTATTAATATAGTCGAATCCAATAAACACGAAGATGTGCGCATTCGAGCGAAAAGTGGCACATTTCCGAGCGAGGGAGGCAAATGAAGCGCGACGCGGGCGCGCGCTTCATTCCCGAGATCGAAATGTGCCACTTTGAGCTCGAATGTGCACACTCGATTTTAAGCATGATTCACCATATTTTAGGCTAATAAATTAGACGAAAAATTAATTGAACAATTTTAATCGTTCCCTCTCACTTGCATTGACCAGATTATCGTATCTTCTCGCTCCCTTCCACTCATTGCTATGGTAAATACGTTTTTCGAATATAAAAGCGATATTTACTAAATTAAATTAAAATTTTTGATTTGACGGAGCGCAAGATAAATTATGTTAATGTAATAAATACGAGGATGTGCGCATTCGAGCGAAAAGTGGCACATTTCCGAGCGAGGGAGGCAAATGAAGCGCGACGCGGGGCGCGCTTCATTCGAGATCGGAATGTGCCACTGACTCGAATATCACCTCCGCTTTACGCCACGATTAACAATGATCAATTTACTTTAAAAAAATCCAAGTAATTCTAAAACCGTAGTTGCGCTCTCAAAATGTCTTCTTTGGCCTTCGCGTATTTTTCATAATTTTTGGACTTTTTTCATTGCGAAATTGCCGTGAAATTAATTTGTATTTAAATAGAGAGGCAAGAATGAAATTCTTGTTAGGATTTCTCAATATTCGGTATCGTAATTGACAATGTTTTGAAAACGGGACATTTTGGTGTCCCGAATGATTGCTTGGGGACAACGGGTCAAATGATCTAAAAACAGAACAATCCCATTCAAAACAGGAAGTATGGTCACATTATATATAGCTAGAATTCGTTTTTTTTCTATACATTCAATTAATCGAATTTTCTATTATCCGAATGAGCTGCAACAATAATTAGTCCGGATAACCGAGTTTCCACTGTACCTATGTATGTTACGAGCATTTCAGGACTTCGTAGAATCCCGAATGGCAGTATAAAAATTACCATAATTTCTTTAATTTTAAACTAAAGGAGCTATAATTTGTATTCCCCCAAGCGCACGCCTATGGCTATGCATATCAAATTTTAGGGTTGAAATAATCTCATCGATATCTAAAACTTTAATTCGGAACTTTTTCCTCGGTCTCGTTTAGTTTTATTTTTAAAAAGTCGATGTAACGTTAATTCGACATCCAGACTTAGCCTATTTTCAATGCAAAAACAACAAAGTTTGAGAGGGAATAAAATAATTTTTTGAATATATATCTTGGAAAAAAAATTGATGGAAATTAAGCCGCATTCTTTAGCTCTTATTTAAAAAAAAATTCGCTTGAATGGGATTAGTAATAAGGGAGCTACGATTTTTTCTCTAATAGCTTCTGGGAGACTCTAAGGCCGATAAGCGACGAACCCTTCGATTTTAATAATGCAACATGCAAATTTCCGTAACTAAGCGCAATGACCCGTTTCCTTCATTTATTACGGTTAGATATTTTATATTTAAGTAGGTTTGTTAAACTTTAAGTTTATTATAATTTTATTATTATTTATTAATAATAATAATTAGTAGATAAATATTTATTGCTTTCATACAAATGAACATTTAAATAATTCTAACACGGAGATTGCATTAAAAAATATGCAATTTTACTTTAGTTTTTACTAAATTTTATTCCATTTTAAATTAAACGACTAACCTTCTTTTATTGGGACGGGACACAGAAAAAAAACTATGATTTTCATTAAAAACTACCTACTGAAAATTAATTTAAAAAAAAAATGTGTCACAAATAAAGATGTAAATATTTTTTACAACCAACCTATGGTGTGTCGAAATTTTTATTAATAATAAAAGGCGGCTTTGTTGTTTCGTTAAAGCTACATACACACACAATGATGAAGTAAAAAATCGGTTTTTTAGGCCTTGAATCTTACAACTTAATACATAAGGATTTCGTCCTAATTTTAGGAAAGTCTTGTAGGTGTACGAATTTAAATAATTTACTTCTTTTAGGGCTTTGATATTTCGAAACTCCCAATCTTAATTAACGTATGTAACATTCTACATAATTTAATTGGTTTCGTAAAATTTAATTTAGTCGACTTGTATGTCATTTTTTGTGGAAAACGAGAAAAAACAAACGGAAAGCCGGCTATAATAAAAAGCTTGAAATAAAATTGGATGTTGATGTTATTACTTTAGGAACGAAGAGGGTCTTTCTAAATTGCATGTTTGTTTTCGTCGTCTCTTGGGTATAAATTGTCTCAACAACGCTCGTGTTGCTTTACGATTTGCAGTTTTAGCAATGCCGGATTAAGTGTCATGAGGGGTCTAGGCTAATACGTATTAAAAGCTCGGATACGTTAGTACGAAACGTTTAATTAAGTATTGCTTGTTCTCTTCGATTTATAGTAAATTAGGTGATTGCCGCTTTTGTGATACAAATTTGAACTTAAAACTTCGAGCCTTCATTACTCGAAAAATTAACATTGAGCCCTATGCCGATTTTTCACCTATCTTGTATAAAAAAGTCTCAGGATTCTGAATCCGAGTCGTTTTTAATGATCTGAGCGAAAATGAGGGCGCTACGTTCATTTTTGTGAATCAAAGTGTATTTTTTCGATTTATTTCGTTTCCTCGAAAATTTTAGGGGTTGAAGGGGGAGCAGGGAAGAGTAGCTCCGGCTATGTAGGTTTGGGGTCCATGGAAACATCCCGCTAAAGTTTAAAGCAAATTCATTACCTAAAATTTTTTTTCCTCAAAAATACGCAAGGGATTAATTTATGTTTTTTGCCGATTTTGGCCGATTTTGGGGGTTTTAAGTTAGGACCGGATTCCGACGCGTGGGGGGTGGGAACGTTCAGAAATGAAAGGATTTGACGAAATTCGCAAAGACGGCAGAGTTACAGCATTTTGGAAATTAAAAATTTTAGCAAATTTACATTTTGGAATCTTTGAACGCGTTTTTCTCCCAGATTTAACATTGGGTCCTGTTGATTTTTTTGGCTGATCTAATGCTCAAATAAACGGGCTTTCGGAATCTGAAAGTGTTTAAAGATTGATTCACAAATAACCGAGCAACGATTTTTCAAAGTTGAAATTTAGAAAAAATAATTACAAGTCCGACTCTTTGAACCCGTTGTTCACGAGAATTTCAAATACCACGTATCTGGTTTCTTGGGCCTATCTAAAGCCAAAATGTCTGGCGAATCCGAATGTGTATAGTTTTTAAAGATCCGTCTACAAATAACGGCGCTTCAATTTTTTTAACGTAAAATTTTGTGCTAAAAAATTAACCTAAAACTTTAACTCTTAATTACTCGAAAAATTAACATTGCGCCCTATGCCGATTTTGCATGTATCCTATGAAAAAAAGTCTCAGGATTCCGAATCCGGGTCGTTTTAATGATCGGATCGAAAATGAGGGCGCCACGATAGCTTTTGTGAGTCGAAGTGTTTTTTTTCGATTTATTTCGTTTTCTTGCAAAACCTCTCAACAAATTTGAAAAAAAAACGAGAACAAGGGAGAGCTAATTTCCGTCCTGCGAATAGAAAGACCGCTAAAACACCTATTTCGGGCAATGTCCATTACTTTTTATTACCCAAAGAATAATGCACCATGCAGAATTGCAAATAATGCACCAACCCACATTCGACACATAAAAATCTTTAATTATATCGTAGGGAAATAATAGTAGCTCTTGACAGCCGATGTATTTCTAAACGGTGATTCGCTTTAAGACAAAAAAGATTAATCTGAATGTGTCGGTGATTCCTGATTCGCGAGAATGATAAATTATAAGCGAGAAAGCAGATTTGTTGCGGTCATTTTGCTTATTTTATGTCTTACACACCAATCACCGATATTACTTATGTACGTATGTTTTAGTTCGTACACTTTCTTTAAATCTACAACCACCTCCCCCTTTATTTATGCACTTTCTATAATAAACAATAACTTATTTATAATCTCACACAAAACCTTATAATTTCATTTATTTGTAAGAGCTTAAAGCAAATCGCACAATAAAAATGCAATTTTATGGCTACACAAGAGAACAGATTTGCACAGTAATTCTTTCGTTCAACGTTTGTAAAAATTCAGGCAGCTTTCGAAGTTGAAGTGCTTCCCAAAGCGTTTATTCTAATTTTTTTTTATTCTAAATCAAGCACCTTCCTGAATGTATGTAGCTTGCCAATCGAAAAAAGGAGCTCCTTTTAACCGTTGAAGAAAATTTAAGTGCACTTCTTCTCGTCAAACCGTCTCAATTAACGTCATGTACTGTTGTTGTGTTTGCATTTGGCCAGGTGAAAATGTTGTTTACTATTCGTGAACGCTGGGAATAAGCATTTATTTATTATTTTCCGAAGCTTGAAATCGATATTATTTGCTTAATGTGTCCTCGAGGTCAACATTCTCTTCTCGATTTCAGAAGCATAAGTACGCACATTATGGTTTTGATTTACGCTTTTTGAGTGCTTTTTATTACATTTAAAATGAGCGTAATTTGGTCCAATTATTGACTGATTACTTTTAACTATTTAATTTGGATTTATTTTCAGCTTATTAACGAATTTTAATTGCAGGTTAAATTCGGAAAGATTTCGGGAATGGCACTTCTCGTTCTCCTTAATAAATATTTGCATTTTTTTAAAAATTGTTTCCAATAAGCGATTCTTTTCAATTGCTTCCAAGTCCTTTCTTAAACCGATAATTTTTTTGTGTAAAATGAGGATACAATTAGGTAACGACAAAGAAGTATTACTTTTAACGCGCTCGCATCTGCACATCTTGGTCATTATTAGATTTTTCTACTTTATCCTTTGATCCTTCAAATCAAATTTAAATTTTGGCGTGAAATTAATTTGTATTTAAATAAGGATCGGCAAGAATGAATTTTTTGTTAGGATTTTTAACCCTTAGTTACTCGCGCGGTGCTTTTTAGGCACCACATAGAAAATGACTTGGTTTTAAGGATTTTGAAGGAGTTTTGCCAATTTTTTAATGTCATTCACATTATGCACTATTGATTTCCCAACAACAACAAAAAAATTAATACCCAACTTAAAATTAAGTGCAAAAAGAAAATTAACTAAAATCAATGTAACAAAGTCTATAAAACTGTTCAATAATCATCTTCTATTTTTTTAATTTGCAATAAATTGATGTAGGATTAACAATTGGCAATAGCCTGTTGTCTTTTACTGCTTCTTTTAAAGTTTAATTTTTTCTTTGAATTTTGACAACAAAACCTTAATTCTAGTTAGTAAATTTTCTAATTTGGCTGTTTTGATAGGATGTGTTTCCATCCACATCACCGTTAAAGTTTTCAAAATCGTTCCTAGTTTTGCAGGCTCATCACAAAAATGTGTTGCATTATATATTTGTGCTTTAGTTCCAGTTAGATTCAGCAAGTAAAAAAAATGCATAATGGTCATCTTTTGGTTCTTCAAAATAATAAATAGTTTTATAAAACTGATCAATAGTGTGCCCCTCGCCCTCCCAACCCGTTAGAAATGTGTCTAATACAGCATATTTTAAAATAAATGTCGTTTTGAAAATAATAACATTATTACTCGCGTGGTGTTTTTCAGGCACCAAAATCACAACAGTTCAAACTTCGACAAATAACACACTTTTATAATCTCCAAATGAATACTTTCAGGTGCCTATCGCACTCCAGAAAGACTCAGAAAAGGTTACATGTGGGTGTACAGGCTCGTAAAAATTTATACATTTAGTAATTACAAAAACTGTGGCGCTGGTGCCTGAAAAACACCAGCGCGAGTAATTAAGTGTTAAGAAAACTTAACAAGAATTTCATTTTTGCTTTTTTATGGAAATTTCACCGCAATTTCTTAATGATTCGCAACAATTTAGACCAATAAATTACACGAAAAATTAATTTAATAATTTTAATCGGTCCCTCTCACTTGCATTGACAAGATTATCGTATCTTTTCGCTCCCTTCCACTCATTGCTATGGTAAATACGTTTTTAGAATATAAAATCGATATTTACTAAATTAAATTAAAATTTTTGAATTGAAGGAGCTTATGGTAAGTTATATTATTGTAATAAATACGAGGATGTGCGCATTCGAGCGAAAAGTGGCACATTTCCGAGCGAGGGAGGCAAATGAAGCGCGACGCGGAGCGGCGCGCTTCATTTTCCCGAGATCGGAATGTGCCACTTTGAGCTCGAATGTGCACACTCGGTTTTAAGCACCATTCACAATAATCAATTTACTTTCTCTACATTTTTAATTAAAATTTACAGTTCCGTATTTTAAAAAGAAATTCCAAATGGCTAATTCTGTGCTTCTGCACAAAGTTATTAATTTTTTCCAAACAAAATATTTTTTTGGTACTGTATTTAATTGAAAAAAGAAAAGATTAACGCAGACAAATCCAAAGAATGCGATGATGTGCGCATTCGAGCGAAAAGTGGCACATTTCCGAGCGAGGGAGGCAAATGAAGCGCGACGCGGAGCGGCGCGCTTCATTTTCCGAGATCGGAATGTGCCACTTTGAGCTCGAATGTGCACACTCGGTTTTAAGCACCATTCCAATAATCAATTTACTTTCTCTACATTTTTAATTAAAATTTGCAGTTCCGTATTTCAAAAAGAAATCCCAAATGGCTAATTCTGTGCTTTTGAACAAAGTTATTACTTTTTTCCAAAGAAAATATTTTTTTGGCACTGTATTTAATTGCAAAAAGAAAAGATTAACGCAGACAAATCCAAAGAATGCGATGATGTGCGCATTCGAGCGAAAAGTGGCACATTTCCGAGCGATGGGACGGCAAATGAAGCTCGATTACATAAACGTCCCGTTTTAACAAAAAAAAGTTGTTTACGTTAGTTATACCCCACCTAGTACATTTTTCATATTCGTTATCGTAATTGACAATTCGAAAAGCTCTATTACATAAGGTTCACCAATTTTAAAATAAAATTTTTTTTGCACATTTAATTTATTTAATTGGGGTATATGACGCGATTATTGAAATCCGTCCGAAAATATTTTAACGAATTTTTAACGGCCCCTATTTCAATTTGTTACAAGAAAACTTCTATGAAAATCAAAATGGATTTGTATTTAGGGTTTAATTAATGTTTGTTTAAGGGTGAGTCAGAGGGTAATTTAATACAATAACATCTGGTCCTGTAAATCAAAATTTGATTGACACATTAAACATAACGCGAGTTATATTTAGACCTTTAATATTCGAAGCAATTAACTAAATGAATTTTGAATGGACGTAATTCATTTGCGTTTGATACGAACTTTACGCACGATTAGAATTTTAATCGAAACGTACACAACTCCGAATTAATTAATCGGTTCCTTGCGGAAAAAGAAAGTGTTGCCCACGAAATTAAATTAAATTAATAACGATGCCCGATAATTCTTCGGCCGGCTGCTTCTAACAAAAGCAGGTACAGTAAGACCTCGTTTAACGCTCATTCGATCGGTTGGAAGCTTCAAAACAACTCAAAGTTTACTTCGATTCAACTTATTGTGATATATTTCAAAGTGATGTCGTTTAGCGCTTAAACTTGTTGGAACAAATCGCGCGCGGTAAGCGGGGTTTTACTGTACGTTCAATTCGGAGATGGAGTTCGGGGATGCTGTTGACCTTCCACATTGCCGAACCTTTTTTTGAAAAGCCGGTCGACGGAAATCAGCTGTTTCATTGATTAAACTTTTTATTTGGCCGAATCCCACTTAATTTTTCCCACGATTGGGCGCAGCATCCTATTGTGTAAATATTTTCTTAGGGTTTTTGGGAGTGGATTTAATTTTATTGGCGAACTTGGTTTTGCTTTTACGATCCTTTTCGGTTTATTGTTGAATTCGAACGGAACGCGGTTCGGCTCTTGCATTACGCAACATTGAATTTTTGTTTAATTAATTAGTGCTTGGGAAAAGTGTGGGTAGACTGGTTACGTTTAAAATTTATTTTACAACTAAGAAATTTCGTTTGGGCAATGAGTGCTTGACTTTTGATTTTTTTTAATATCAAAGGGAACGATCGAACGTAAAATATTTGGTTACGAAATTATTTGGGAAAGTATTTAAAAAAAATTGAAATAATAATTAATTGCTTTTAGTAAATTAAAATACATTAAATTGTTAGTTAAAATTCGGAAATTATTACTTTAAACGATAATTTGAAATGTGCAAACTTAAAGGCAAAGTTTAATACTAAATTTCGGCGCTGGTAAGAAAACGAAAATCGGTTTTTTAAAAAAAGTAATTGTTGAAGCTTTATCCTTTTTCGATTGGTGAAAATCTCGGTACAAGCTTAAGCTCTGGTTTTCCGGTAACGATCAAATGTATTTTGTAAAGTAATAACTTTTCAGTTGGGTTCCATTTCCAAGAATTTTTTTCGAAAAATAACGAAGATAAGCAAATACGGTCTTCGTCGAATTAAAACGTATTAAAATCTGTGAGGTAAGAGACCCAATACCCGATCAGCGCCCGATACCCGATCACTTGCGGTATTTTTCGTATTTATAAATTAATTATGTGAAGACTGCGGCATAGAAAAATTATTTTAATATCAATAAACTATTCTAAAAGTTAAATTTATTATAGAATCAAATATTATAATGTTTGATAAAGAGTATTTAATAATTTTTTAAAGGCCGCCGTGTATCATTACCCTTTTCACCCGTTTATTACCTAAATCGTGCAAGTATATTAATGTTTATGATTTTTACTAACAACTAAAGAATGTCAATATTATTTTTATGTTATTAATTCCGTATAAAATCGTGATCTAGTACTGGTACCATTTGTGCGTGTGGAATCAGTACTTGATCAGTTACGATATAAATAAAACGTCAAAATATGCAATAGCACATAAAAGAATGGTGATTTTTAAATCTCATTGTTAGTAATTTTTTTAATAATTTAATTGTATTATTAATAATTTTTTATTTGAATTTAATAAATACTATTTTAGGTAGATAATGAAACTAATATTTTTGTTAGTTTATAAAAACATTATCTAGTGATCGGGTACTGGGATATATATTAATCGACTACTAATTTTCTTTATTTAGCGTCATCGGGCATTGGGGATCGTTCAAATATTACGTAACGTTTTTTTTTCAATTTTTTTGCCTTCCCTACCTGCCATAACTCATCGTAACATTTCTGCAACCACCCCTCCCCTGTTCATAACTTGTTACGTAACATTTTTGATATTTTTGGAAATATATAAGATTAGCGATGTTATTTCTATGTTACAATAAATTATTATACACAGAATACATTTTAATTTAGTGTTTATTAATTTTCACAAATTTAAATTAAAAAAAAACAACGAATATAAATTAAAGCCCTAATTTTACGTAACAATGTATTTATACCCCTTCTATCGTAAACATAACACATAGTAACATGTGATGGAACCCCTCCCCCGTAATACTTGAATGTTCCTTTGGGGTAACCGAGTCATTATATTGAAATATTCAGTTAACTAATTGTTATTGATTTATTACTTGAAATTTATTAATTTTGTACCTGAAACCCTTATTAAACAATAAAAAAATAATTTTATTAGAAAAAATATTTTTATAGCTTTATATCGTCGCTTACCCCATGTTAAAAGCAACTTCCGTTCCCTGCTGAACTTTTACCCTCGAAGCGCCAAAAGAAGTATAACTTCAAAAACAACATTTCTACAAATAATCGAATATGCAAGTTAGGCACGTATTTTCATTAATTTATCGCCGTCTTAACCGATAACTTTTAGTATGCGTAAAACTTTCGAAGCAAACAGGTGTCCTTATCCAAAACAGGAAGTAAACAATTTTACGATCGAAACAAAAGGGTGTTAGAAAGAGTTAATTACCTTTAAAATAAAGAAATGTTACGTTAAGTACGTAATGCACTACTTAATAAGATTTCAACTTCATTCATCGAGTCATGAACAATTTTACAGTGGCCGTTCGTTATACAACAGTTTGTTAAACCTTACGAATCGCCCCGCCACTTTTCGCCAACTAAACGTGTCTTTTTTTCCAGGATCCCAAGGACGCCGGCTACAGGAAGTGGCGATACCCAAAAGGATAACGGACCTTCCCGAGAAGCTTCTCATGTCGGGAATAAACATGCCAGGTGAGCGAATGCGTTATTTTCGTTTTAACCCCTTGACATACAATGACGTCTATCGTTTAGGGTGTCATTGTAGATTTTGACGTCTCTAAGACGTCAAGAACTGTATTCAACTTTATGTTTCGAAAAAGGTTTATTTTCAACAATAATTTTGTTAAAAGGCACAAAATTGGCGATTTGGGAATTTTGTTATTGATATAATTCTGTAATATTTAATTGCGAATTGTCCAGAGAGTAAATTAATTCTTGTAAAGTGTGCTTAAAGCCGAGTGTGCGCATTCGAGCTCAAAGTGGCACATTTCCGATCTCGGGAAAATGAAGCGCGCCGCTTCGCGTCGCGCTTCATTTGCTTCCCTCGCTCGAAAATGTGCCACTTTTCGCTCGAACGCGCACATCTTCGTATTTATTCAATTTGTTTAAATTACTTTTGGATTTAAAAGGAAATAGCAATGTATTCAAATAAAACGACATATGCGCAGTAACATATAGTTTGATAACCACTGGTCTAGCTATACACAAGCGCAACATAGCGCGTTGTTATATTTAATTTAGTCGCGCCAAAGAAGTATTACTTCTAACGTGCGTACATAAGTACATGCACCGGTTTTTTTACATAGAATGAAATTCAGTTTTAAACATTTAGCAAAATTATTAAAGTAAACTCGAAGAATAAATTATTTTAAGTTTTAGACAACTCAAATTAAATAAATTAATAACTTGGAAAATTTTTAAAATATATTTAAGAACTTTAGAAATTTTTAATTATCAATTTTTTGTATAACACAAATTGAATAAAACAAAACTTTATTCAGTAAATTTAAAAGGAAATTTTGATGAAAAATTATTATGTATTTTCAGAAAACTCAAATAGAGTAAATACAGAATTTGTGGTTTTCAAAAACTTTGAAGATCATTAATTTACGCAAATAAAATTAATATTGGAGAAAACTCAATAAATAAATTATCTTAATTGTTCAGAAATATTAAATTTATAAAATTAAATACAGTCAAACCTCGATAGGTCGAAGTTCAAGAGAAACTAAAAATAATTCGCGTTATCAAAATTCGAGCTATCGATATAAAAATATTTTTAGTTTATGTTTTAAAATTTACTTATTGTTTCTTTTTTAATAGTTTCCTAGTGATTTCTTGCTCAAACATAAATCTTGTGTCTTGAACAAGTTGTAATTAGGCTTCATTTATGGAATAATTCAATTTTTAAAAATATAAAAAATATTTATATGTTATATATTATATGCATCAAAATTTTAGAATGACTTAGGTGGGGAATGTTAAAAAAAGATTGGGAAACACTGCTCTACATATTTCAAAATATTTTAAAACTATTAATGATTTATTTTATGTTATTTGTATATGCTCATAACAGTTAAGTTAAGCCAAATTAATAGTTTTTTCCGGACTTATCAAATTCGGTTTTTTTCGTATGTCAAGGGATTAATTTGCGATTAAGCGCCGATCTACTTGCTCCGCAATTTCTCGAACGTGTAATCGCGGACCACACACTTGAAGGTAATCGCAATTCACAGTAAATCGACTATTTTATGGCTGCAATGCACAATGTGTCCGATAAAACAAAGGGCATGGGCGAGAAACGTTCTATTTGTCTGCGTTACTGTAGCCGCTGGGAAAAGTTTAATAAGCGGAAAATGTTCGCGCAGAATAATGTACAAACAACGAGCGTTTTTGTTGCGATTCGGAATTAGTTATGATTTTTCTAATTGCGGGATCGAGGCGATGAATTCTTCGCCGTTATTTCTTTAAAGTACCTGTCCGCTTCGTATTGTTGCGTTGATTGAATAATATGCATAATAATGGCGTTGCATCAGCTCGTGCGCTTTTAAAAGGCGAATGCATTTAATCCGGAACGGGCGTTCGAAATTATTTAGCAATTGTGTCCCGTATTTATATGATGACAAGAGAATGAGTTTTTGTATTTTCAAATCAATTAGAAGAGAATTTAATATTCTCGTGTGTCACGCCCTTAACAATCGTGAGGACATTGTTAGCTTGTTAGCTGCCTTACTTTTGCATACCCACTTTCAATCAGTTATATCTAAAACGTAGATATTGCACTCCACCCTGTTTTATAATTCTTTTCGCCTGTTATTACGTTCGAACCCAACACCTACGATCTGCACCTATTTCTACAAAATCTATTTTTTTTTCACGTAAATCTCTTTTAATAAGAATTTAGTTTTTCTACGGATTAAATTAGTACAGTACTGCCGATGCATTTGGGCACTTTGTAAAATTCTGACGGGCAGTATAAAAATTAGTTTCGGTCGTGCCTTGGGGCAAGGTATTAGTGTGAAGGTTTGTTAGTGTGCATGTAAAAGTAGGTAAAACGTTTAATCGGTTTGTTCGTGCAGCAGTCACAAACGGTTACCAACGATTTTGGAGAAATGGCTGATATAAGCCAGCTCGTGGTTATTTGTTTACATCTTCAGTTTGAAATTGCCGCAGGAACAAACTTAATATAGAATAGTTTTTATTAAGAACATTTTCATTATTTGGCTTAATTTAATGTTAACCTTCTGCATACTAGGTGATTAAATGTCACATGACATACTAGGTGGGGTTTGCCATACCTCGAAAATAAAATGATATAAAATCCAAAAATTGTGCTTTATGACAGTTAAATGAAAAGAAATATATTTTAATAACCAATAATGAATAGGTTTAATAAAAATACAAACAATTAACTTTTTTTTCAATTTATAAACTATTGAGTCTTTTTTGATATTAAATTCCAAAGGCACGTGTCAATTACGATGCCGAATATTAAGAAATCCTAACAAGAATTTATTAATGATTAACAATAATTTAGACCAATCAATTACACTAAAAATTAATTGAATAATTTTAATCGTTCTCTCTCACTTTTATTGACAAGATTATCGTATCTTCTTGCTTCCTTCCACTCATTGCTATGGTAAATAACTTTTTCGAATATAAATTCAAGATTAACTAAATTAAGTTCAAATTTTTAATTTGAAGCCACTTAGGATAAATTATAGAAATGTAATTAATACGAGGATGTGCGCATTCGAGCGAAAAGTGGCACATTTTCCCGAGATCGAAATAAGCCACTTTGAGCTCGAATGTGCACACTCGATTTTAAGCATCATTCACCATATTTTAGGCTAATAAATTAGACGAAAAATTAATTGAATAATTTTAATCGTTCCCCCTCACTTGCACTGCCAAGATTATCGTATCTTCTCGCTCCCTTCCACTCATTGCTATGGTAAATACGTTTTTCGAATATAAAAGCGATATTTACTAAATTAAATTAAAATTTTTGATTTGAAGGAGCGCACGATAAATTATGTTAAATTAATAAATACGAGGATGTGCGCATTCGAGCGAAAAGTGGCACATTTCCGAGCGAGGGAAGCAAATGAAGCGCGACGCGGAGCGGCGCGCTTCATTTTCCCGAGATCGGAATGTGCCACTTTGAGCTCGAATGTGCACACTCGATTTTAAGCATGATTCACCATATTTTAGGCTAATAAATTAGACGAAAAATTAATTGAATAATTTTAATCGTTCCCCCTCACTTGCACTGCCAAGATTATCGTATCTTCTCGCTCCCTTCCACTCATTGCTATGGTAAATACGTTTTTCGAATATAAAAGCGATATTTACTAAATTAAATTAAAATTTTTGATTTGAAGGAGCGCACGATAAATTATGTTAAATTAATAAATACGAGGATGTGCGCATTCGAGCGAAAAGTGGCACATTTCCGAGCGAGGGAAGCAAATGAAGCGCGACGCGAAGCGGCGCGCTTCATTTTCCCGAGATCGGAATGTGCCACTTTGAGCTCGAATGTGCACACTCGGCTTTAAGCACCATTCACAATAATCAATTTACTTTCTATTAGTTTATAATTAAAATTTACAATTACGTATTTCTAAAAGAAATCCCAAATGGTTAATTTTGTGCTTTTGAAAAAAGTTATTAATTTTTCCAAACAAAATGGTTTTTTTTGCACTATATTTAATTGAAAAAAGAAAAGATTATTGCAGACAAATTCAAAGAATGCGATGATGTGCGCATTCGAGCGAAAAGTGGCACATTTCCAATAACGTACAAACAAAAATTGACAGATTTTTCAAAAACGACTTAAATGTATTTTGCATTACTTTTTTGTTTAAGTACAGAATACAAGTAGTTTTTATTCTTATATGTTTTCGATTAGATGTACGTATATTAATTAAATTTATTACATATTTTAAGTTTTTTTTAAATTTATAATACAAAATCCCCTTTCTGTAATAAATAAAAGTGATACCTCCAGTAATCCGGATACCTCGATAGCGGCACGGATCGATACGTGTCCGAACGATCGAAGTTGCACTGTATTTGACAAGATCTAAAGTAGTCAGTATTTAAATCGGAGAGCAAAAATTATAACGAGCCTTTTGTAATTCGAAAATAATGTATGTACATAAAAGTTAAATGTTAACAAATTTAAGTACACTCCTTTGCTTTTTTATAATTTACAAGGCGTTGTCTAATTACATTGTCAACACTATTGTGTGTGCAAACATGACAGGCTGTAATAATTTAAAAATTAGAATCGTTTTCCTTAATAAGATGCAGGTGCTCGATCGTTACTTAACTGCCGTTTTGAAGTAGTAATTGCACGGGCATTTTTCTTCTGTACATTGCAAAAAAATGTTAATTGACCTTTTCGTTTTATGTTTTGCTAAAACGTATACCTTCTCTGAACCTTGATTTTAATTAAAATGTGCTGCTGATTTTATTAATTATTGCACTAATTTTAAATTCAAAAATATAAATTAATTTTTTTACTGGTACTGAAATACCATTGAAATTTCATATTAGCACTAGCGCCATCTACAACAGAATTTTGTGGTAGTGTTAAAACTATATAATTGTGAAAGTAATTTTTTTTGTGGGATAAGTAGGTGTTGGGTACACCCTAATATATACAAGACGAGCTGTATATTGTATTCAGCCCTATGAAGCAGGCTATTTTGAAAATTTGACTGACGTCGGTAGGGACGCTTTAAATATTTGAAAAATATAGACCTATGGCTAACATTTACAGTGGAATTTAATAGGTGGCGCCATATTAGATTTTTTTCAAACTGCGGATTTTATACGTTTACAACAAATATTAAATATCTCCTGAACTCCACGTTATATCAAAAAATTATCTGGCTTAAAAAAAAGTTATTTTCAATTGTAGTTTGATGAAAATAAAAAGAATAGGGGTTCATTTAAAAATGTAGAGTAAGGTATCTTTTAGGCACAAAAACGCCATCTATGTCAAAATTAATAATACCATGTCATAGTATTTATTAAATGACACAGTTTTTCGTAGGATATACAGTTTTTGAGTTATTCGCAAATATGTGAATAGTTCCTTGCGTATTGTTTTAAGCTCTTCAAAGAGTGTTATTATGAAAATTTGGCCGACGTCGGTTGGGACGCTTTATATATTCGAAAAATATAGACTTTTATCTAAAAGATAGGCTTTAATTAAATAGGCGACGCCTCGGTTATTTTTAATCAATCCGATATATAATTACTCAAGTACACCGTTCCACCAGGTTTTCTAAAACATGACCATTTTTTTCCTGTTAAAGGGCGACGCTTGGTAATCGTGCTTAAAACCGAGTGTGCACATTCGAGCTCAAAGTGGCACATTCCGATCTCGGGAAAATGAAGCGCGCCGCTCCGCGTCGCGCTTCATTTGCTTCCCTCGCTCGGAAATGTGCCACTTTTCGCTCGAATGCGCACATCTTCGTATTTATTAAATTTGTTTATATTAATCGTATCTCTTTTAAATCAAACGATTGAATTTATTATTATTTTACATTCGAAAACAGCTATAGCATTTATTATTTTTTAATAATAATTTTTAAAAGCACTAAACCATAGATTTTGTGTTGCCTGCGTAAATGCGGACTTGTAATTTTTGATTAATATTTTCATTAAGTCAATTATTTATCATTATTATCATTATCATTATTAAAATGAACCGCGCCGCTCCGCGTCGCGCTTTATTTGCTTCCCTCGCTCGGAAATGTGCCACTTTTTGCTCGAATGCGCACATCTTCATATTTATTGGATTTATCTACATTAATCTACTCTATTTAATTGAATAATTTCAATTTAGTACAATAAATGTGCTTTTGAAGTTCAGAAAAGATTTCTTCACATTTTAATTTCATGCTTAAAAATTTAGTGCCACTAAACGTTTCTTAGCTACGAAATAATTTACACTATTTACTTTTTTATTTTTGTTTAAGAGCAGTAAATCAACGGTTTGGAGTTTTTATTATAAATAAGGTCGTATTTTTTAATTAATAAGTCCTAGAATATAAATTAATTATTTCGAATCGTGCTTAAAACCGATTACGCACATTCTCATATTTATTGGATTTGCCTATATTAATCTTCTATTCTTCAATTCAAACAATTAAAACAAAACTCCCAAATGGTTAATTTTGTGCCTTAGAAAAAATTTATTAATTTTTCTAAACATAAAATATTTTTTTTGCACTAAAATTAATTTCAAAACACAATTGAAATAAAAAACTCAATTTAAAAAAATAAAAAATTTAAATGGAGTTTTATTGTCCCTAGATGTCGCTCTACTAACAATTAAGCTTCATAAACTGCTTTGGCGACAAAAATTAGCTCTATGGACAAAATTTCATCGTGATTGACACAGTGTTTTTTATTTAAATTGTGTTTTGCGGCAAAAAGGCCATCATTTTTAAAATCATATTACTTTGCCCACGATTAAGATAGAGGGGCGCCCTGATGTACTTTTATTTGCCTTTTTTCATGTACATTTTAGGTTTACTTGTTGAGCTATCATCAACGGGACACCTTGTATAATTTTTTTTTCATAAAACCAACAAGTACTGAACGTGGGAGGACATTTTTGTTAGCAGAAAAATTTGCTACATATTAAGAATATTAAGAAATAGACCTTCAGACGAGTTCTTAAATTCAATCACATATTTAAAAGCATGTTTTTTAAACAAAACTGGCGCGTTAGATGTTATACTTCTTTGGGGGAATGAAATTAAATATAATCACGTGTTACGTTGCATTAATACAAAAAATTCAATAAAAACGAGGATGTGCACACTCGTTTTTAAGCACGATTCATAATAATTAACTAACCTTTTAAAATTTTGAAAATAAAAATTGCCGGACCGTATTTATACCAGAAATCGCTGATTTATTGCATTAAAATTTATTAATTAAAATAAATTCTATAGCTATTTCGGCACACAAAGCCTTTTATTGACACTAATTTTAATTTGAAAGAGAAAATATTAATAGTTAAATTCAATAAATACGAGGATGTGGGCATTCGAGCGAAAAGTGGCACATTTCCGAGCGAGGGAGGCAAATGAAGCGCGACGCGGAGCGGCGCGCTTCATTTTCCCGAGATCGGAATGTGCCACTTTGAGCTCGAATGTGCACACTCGGTTTAAAGCACGATTTGCAATAATTTTGGTGAGAAAAAACTAGTAAACAATTTTTATCATTCCCTCTCACTCGTACTTATGAATTTGTTGTATCTTTTCGCTTCGCTCCCACTCATTGCCATGGTAAAAATACGTTTTGTGAATATATAACCGGTAGGTATTTACTGAACCAAATTAAATTTGATGATTGGAAAGAAAGTTTAATTTAGAAAATTTAATGAATACGATAATGTGCGCATTCGAGCGAAAAGTGGCACATTTCCGAGCGAGGGAAGCAAATGAAGCGCGACGCGGAGCGGCGCGCTTCATTTTCCCGAGATCGAAATGTGCCACTTTGAGCTCGAATGTGCACACTCGGTTTTAAGCACCATTCACAATAATCAATTTACTTTAAAAAAAATTGAAGTAAATCTAAAACCGCTCCCAATATTTCTTCTTGTAGCTTCCCTTATTTTATCAATTTTTTTTCTTTTTTTATTAAGAAATGTTTTTAAATAAGGAGGCAAGAAACAAATTTTTATTAGGCTTTCTTAATATTTGGTAATTGATAATTTTTTGCAAACGGGACATTTTGGCGTCCCGAATGCTTCCTTGGGGACAACGGTGCCATACGAACCGAAAACGGAACAGTCCCATTCAAAACGGGACGTATGGCCACACTAGCTATACATTCCAATGCAAAAAGCATAAATCTATTATTAATGAACCTCGCTCGGCATTAATTTATTTTGTTTGGATATTTTATTGATTAAAACTTAATCAAATTAATTAATTACCTTCTTTTGGGAACGTTTCCGCCCGATTTTTTGTTTCTATCACCTCGTAAATAGCATTAAAGTCAGGCGAACGGACGGCATCAATCAATTTCCATAAATTTCCAACGCTCACAAAACAGAAAGCTACCTATCGAATAATAAATCTCGCCTAATCTTTTTATGTATGCAAATTTAAATTTGCGAGGAAGCGAATTAACAAATTTTACATCTAAACACTTGCTAATATTTATGATAAACCAGTTTCCCATCGCCGCTTTTATTATAAAGCCATACATCATTTTCCGTCCATTGAAAAAAAAAATTATATTACAATCGATTTATGCGGCTAAGAAAGTTCGGATCGGCGGGAAAGATAAAATAGCACTTTAATCAACCTTTCCTCGGAGATACGATTTAATTTTTTAATTTTGCAATCCAACGTCTTCGTGGCCGTTTCGTTCGCTTTCTTGCATTAAGATGCAAAATAAATTATCGGTGCCGTATTGTGTTCGGAAACGATTTTAATATAAATGTCGCTCAAAAGTTCAATCGTATGCGCGCAGCCTCGTTAAAAGCGATAATTTCTAAAAGCAATTTGTATTAGATCTTGGGAAGAAAAGGTTCGGCATGACGAGGATGACCTAGTGTTGCGAAAGGGGGTGGATCTTCACATATCGGTAGTCAGAATGTGACCGCTATGCGGAAGCATTTACGGTCAAAGTTCACCCACACCCGTAACCGATTGACCGACCGGATGCGGCTTTTGATCACTTTAATAAACGGCCATATATTGACTTTTTGATATGCGATTAACTTTGCACTCTTTAACCCACATCTTATTGAGTGTTTATCGGTTTCGCGCATTAGGCCAGCGGTCTCGAAACTTTACGTTGCTGCGCCTCCCTCAACACTAGAACCGCGCCACTTTTGGACCACGGCTATCTGGCATTCAGACCTTTCAAAAAAATTAGCCTTTTTAGCAATTAAACATTTATTTCAATGCTAAATAAAGTAAGTTTAGTTTATAAAATTATTAGCTGCAATAAGTACACGAAAAATAAATTGCGGTTGCTACAGCAACGGATTGTAGTAAAAATGTGACGACTACGGTGAAAAGTAAAAGTCACTACAACGTGCGGCAGTTTTAACTTCTGCTGCGTTCCATTCTCTGCAACTGTAGTAGACTGATATTTTTAGAACTTCATGTTAACAATGTCATGTAGTGCCACCTGTTTTTGAGTAGCTCATATCAATGCATACGGATTTCACCCTACTCTATGAGACGAGGTGGCGTTAAAAGATTTTTTTTGTGTGAAAACGGATTTTTTATCGAATCGAATTTTTGAAATTAGTAACATTTGATACATATTTATTTATCATTACTATTTATTTCATATTTGTTGCTACAATGAAACACAATCGTGTAGTGAAAAAAACCACCATTTATTTTTTGTGTAATATGTTATAACATACTGCTGTAAATATAATGTCTCATATTAAAGAGAACAATCATTATAGGATAGTAATTACCAACTAAAATTATAAAAAATTCTACTAATAAAAAGCAACAAAACGATAATGCTGCGAAGCCGTCAAAATGACCGGTTCCGCAGTTCTAGTGTTAAAAAATACTTAATCCTGTCGTCGCCATACACCTATTTTCCGATTTACACAGAAGAGAGGTTCCGGAGAAAACTATATAAATAGACAACAAAACAAAATATACATAAATTATTCAGTTACTTTTAGGAGTTAATTACTTTTTTTTATACGTAAAATAGTTTTCATTAAAAAAATACTATGTATGTATGATATAATAATAGATACAGTAGACGCCGCTTAATGTGATCACTTTGGGACCTAGATAAAGTGATTACATTAACCGACTGATAACAATAAGCGCAAGGCATTAGCGAAAAAGGTAAATCATAGGTTTTGCAAGCTTTGAACGCGTTTTTCTCCCAGATTTAACAGTGGACTTTGTTTATTTCTTTGCCTGATTTTACGCCCCGATAAACGGGCTTTCAGAATCTGAAAAGTTTTTAAAGATGCGTTCACAAATAACCGAGTTACGATTTTTCAAAGTGGAAATTTAGAAAAAAATTATTACAAGTCGGGCTCTTCGAACCCATTTTTCTCGAAAATTTCAAACAGCACGCCTATGGTTTTTTAACCCTATCCGAAGCCAAAAAGCCTGCCGAATCCGAAACTGTATAGTGTTTAAAGATTTGTCCACAAATAACGGCGCTACAATTTTTTTAACGTAAAATTCTGTGCTACAAAAATGAACCTAAAACTTAAAGTCTTAATTACTCAAAAAATTAACATTGCGCTCTATGCCGATTTTGCACGTATCTTATGGAAAAAAGTCTGAGGATTTCGAATCCGGGTCGTTTTTAATGATCCGATAGAAAATGAGTGCGCCACGATCGTTTTTATAAAACGAAGTGTATTTTTTTCGATTTATTTAATTTACTCAAAAATTTTAAAGATTAAAGGGGGAGCAGGGAAGAATGGCTCCGGCTATCTCGGTTTGGGGCTCATAGGTACGTCCAGTAAAAATTTAAAGCAAATCCATTACCTAAAATTTTTTTTCCTCAAAAATACGCAAGGGGTTAATCCATGTTTTTTCTCAATTTTGGCCGATTTTGGGGGTTTTGCGTTAGCGCCGGTTTCCGACGCTTAGAGGCTGAAAACTTTCAGAAATGAAAGCATCTGACGAAATTCGCAAAGACGGCAGAGTTTTAGTATTTTGAAAATTAAAAATTTTACCAAAATTTACACTTTGAAAGCTTCGAACGCGTTTTTCTCCCAGACTTAACATTGGACCATGTTGATTTTTTTAGCTGATCTTACGGTCAAATAAACGGTCTTTCAGAATCTCAAAAGGTTTTAACAATCCATTCACAAATAACCGAGCTACGATTTCTCAAAGTGGAAATTTTGAAAAATTTAATTACAAGTTGGCCTCTTCGAACCCGTTTTTCTCGAGAATTTCAAATGGCACGCCTATGGTTTTTTGGTCCTGTCTGAAGCCAAAAAGTTTCGCGAATCCGAATCTGTATAGTTTTTAAAGATCCGTCCACAAATAACAGCGCTACAATTTTTTTAACATAAATTTTGTGCTAAAAAAATGAACTTTGAACTTCAACCCTTAATTACTCGAGAAATTCTCGAAAATTTCGGTAGTAGGGAAAAACGGCTCCGGTTATTTTAGAAAAATAAACGCTACAACTTTTTCCGAAAAGAAAAGTGAAAAAATGTATTAATTCAATAAATTACTTTTTTGTTGTACATGTTGTGCCTTCCTTTGCACTAGTCCGCGACTCCCCAGCGAGGCGCGCCCCGTGTTTGGCAACCACTGCTTCATACGGATTCATGCAGCAGCCATTCAACGATGGTCCATAAATAAAATCTCTGGGAATATTGCAAACTAATCAAGTCCACGGTTTTCTATAAATTTATTATAAACGTATATTATTATTATAGGATCGACTTTCGTTCGGCAATAAAATTAGCCGAGTCCGAACAAAAAAAAGACACGTTCGTACAACTTAATTTTCTATTCCAAACAAGGCGAAACTGGGATTTTGATTTGTTGCCGCACGTTCTGCATAAATATTCCGATTTCAATCTGCGATATTTAATCGCCTTTAAAATATCTTAACTTTGCGAAACGCCGAGACTGCGTTCGAATTATTTTTGAAGCGAAGGCAATCGCAATAGGAAAAAATAGCGGTCTCGACGTGAGATTTCCTTTTAATAATTACCGGCTCGTTATTACGGAACGAACTACAAAATTAATTAGCAGATACTTAGGTTTGTTTGGAAAAAATCTATCAACAGTTTTTTTTTTAATAAATCCTTTATTGACAACATAAATACTACCACAATTATCGTACCAATTTTAATTAATTTGTTTCTATGCACTTCATAATTAATTTTATATGTGTACGTTTTATGTGATGGCAGGGTGTAATGGTTTAATAGTGAAAGTGTTGGTAATTAATTTTTTTTTGGTTTTTTAATCCTCGAATACATATACAGTGGAAACTCGGTTATCCGGACTAATTATTGTTACAGCTCATTCGGATAATCGAAAATTCGGTTAGAAAAAAAACGAATTTTAGCTATATATAAGGTGACCATACTTCCTGTTTTGAACGGGATTGTTCCGTTTTTAGATCATTTGTCCCGTTGTCCCCAAGCAATCATTGGGGACGCCAAAATGTCCCGTTATCAAAAAATTGTCAATTACGATACCGAATATTAAGAAATCCTAACAAGAATTTCATTTTTGCCTCCTTATTTAAATACAAATTAATTTCACGGCAATTTCGCAATGAAAAAAGTAAAAAATTACGAAAAATAAGCGAAGCCCAAAGGAGACATTTTGAGAGCGGAACTACGGTTTTAGAATTACTTGAATTTTTTTAAGGTTAATTGACCATTGTTAATCGTGGCGAAAAGCGGAGTGTGCACATTCGAGCTCAAAGTGGCACATTCCGATCTCGGGAAAATGAAGCGCGCCGCTCCGCGTCGCGCTTCATTTGCTTCCCTCGCTCGGAAATGTGCCACTTTTCGCTCGAATGCGCACATCTTCGTATTCATTGAATTTTGTAAATTAAACTTTCTTTCCAATCAACAAATTTAATTTTGTTTAATAAATATCGATTATATGTTGGAAAAACGTACTTTTACCATAACAATGAGTGGGAGCGAGTGAAAAGATACAAAAAGCTCATAAGTACGAGTGAGAGGGAATGATAAAAATTATTTATTAATTTTTCGTTATCAAAACTACTGTGAATCGTGCTTAAAACCGAGTGTGCACATTCGAGCTCAAAGTGACACATTCCGATCTCGGGAAAATGAAGCGCGCCGCTCCGCGTCGCGCTTCATTTGCTTCCCTCGCTCGGAAATGTGCCACTTTTCGCTCGAATGCGCACATCTTCGTGTTAATTGGATACGACTATAGTAATAACAAATTCTTCAAATCCAGATTTTCTATTTGGAAAAAGTTTTCGCTTGAAAGTGCACATACTCCTTAATAATTGAATTTGCCTATATTATTCTTCTCTCTTACAAATAATATTAATTAAATCAAACTGAATTAAATGTAAAACGTCTCGCTTTTTTTTAAATTAAAAATTACAGTAGGGTATTTTTACCAAAAAACACATTTCTAATTTAGTACTTTTAAACTAGAATAGATGGGAGACTTCATCGTACATGAAAAAAAATACTTTAATTTTTTCCGAATTTTGACTATTCCCAACCTGTTTTTTAACAAGCCCCACTCAAGTTATTCTAAAATTTTGATGCACCCTCTATGTAACTTATAAATATTTTTTTATATTTAAAAATTGAATTGATTCATAAATGAAGTCTAAGTACAACAGTGTATACAACATGTACCTTAAAATTAATTTGTTTATACTTTTTACAAAAGTGAAAATTATCCAAAAATATTCGGAGACATTAATTTTGACATATAAACCTTCATCAATCTGCAAAAGATGATATAATAATCAACTAGTTGATTTTTAGTGGCTCATTTCAAAAAATTTGACCCATAGGTATACAATTTTAATTAATCAAAAATTGGAATTAGTAAACATTCCAAAGTACACCTGAAAATATTTTTATCAAGCTCGCTACAATTAGGCGTGCGGAAGAGCACCACGATAACTTATCAAAAGGAATAAAATATCTAACCTTTTACAAACAAAAAATAAATCTAATTTATTCGACTTTTAATTTTTTGAATTGAGAAATAAAATAATAATATAGGCAAATCCGATAAATACGAGGCTGTGCGCATTCGAGCGAAAAGTGGCACATTTCCGAGCGAGGGAGGCAAATGAAGCGCGACGCGGAGCGGCGCGCTTCATTTTCCCGAGATCGGAATGTGCCACTTTGAGCTCGAATGTGCACACTCGGTTTTAAGCGCGATTACAAAGTGTCCCGTTTTAACAGGAAAAAAACTTGGCCAAATTGTTAGGTATATGTTTACAAAAAACGCAACAAAAATTAATCCCTAAATAAAACAGTCGCACATTATCTTAAAACCAACAAAGCAAAAAATACTGTTTAGTGCGAAATCCAAAATAAAATATTTAGTAAGAAATACCGAGGTTTAATTTTCGCAACGAGTCCGAACGCGGTTGACAATCCGGATAATCGCGAATCGGTATAACTGAGGTCCGGATAATTGAGGTTTTACTGTATTTAGAAGCTGGAAAGAGTGCGCACAAAAGAAATTGCAATTTCTGTTAGTCACAAAGCTTTAAAATTTTTATTTTACATTGCAACATCAATTTTAGAAAAATGATTAAATTTGCAAATATTTTTTTGCAATTTTTTTGAAAATGGTGAAAAAAGTGGACCCCACAAAAGCCTTACTTAATATTTGAGATATTTCAAATTTTAAAAATATTATTTTATTGCCCCCTATTGATTAAATTTAATTATTTATATTTATTTCAATAAGAAACAGTTCTTCTACGACTCGTTCGCATTATTCAATTTTATCATCGTCGGCCAACAAAAAACGCATCGACGATGACCGTTTAATTGTGCCATTTTTGCCTATTCTCGACCACTATCTTATTTATCATAGCAATTTTTTTTAAAGGCTTTTATTCGGTACTATATCAGACATAGGCCTTCCTCATGTCTTTCCAAATGACTGTTCTGCGCCTCCCTTATCCGTGATAAATTAGCTGTAAGTTGTATATCGATTGTCCATTGTTTAGGTGGTCGTCCCCTGGACATTTTTTCCTTGATATGGTCTCGATTGCATTATTAAGAGGAAGCAGGAGTCAATTGCTCCATAAGAAAAACGATGTTAACGCGGCCCCTGTTTCCGCCTAAACTATAAGAAATGATTAAATTTTTTTTTACACACATAATCTTAATATGACCATTTTCTAGAGATGTGAGGAATTACTTTTTTGAATTAATCTTTTTAAATTAGATTTTTTTGATAATAAATATGGAACTATTAAATAGACCGATTTTCAAAATTCTAATTCCTGACATCCCTGCAAAATTGTCATAAGATTCAATTCCAAAAAAAAAATCGAATATTTTTATAAACAAATGCGGAAACAGGGGCGAACTGAAAAATTTTATATGATGGCGATTTATTTGGATACTTCTATTGGGGGTATCCCAGCTAGAAAGTCATTCAAACGTGTTAAATCTTATTTCAACTCGGGTAATCTCCGTTAAAAAAAGCCTTTTCAATGATACTTTTTCTAGTCGTTTCTAAAATAATTTTGTTTATTTTGACAATTTAAGAATAGATATAAGACTATAACCTGAAGAATAAACATATTTTATTTCATTTTATGAAAAAATTTAAAAATAATAAAAAAGTATATTAGAAATAGTATAAAACAAATATTCGTAATTATCAGAGTCATGCATAGAAAAGTCGGGCCCAAAGAAAATATCATACGACCTTGTCATTGATACCATAGATTTCAAAGAAAAAACATAAGCACATATATTACGAGCCTTTAAAATTAACTTAGGCCCGGGGAGAATTGCCTCTCTCCCTTGACAGGATTGCTAATTATACATCAATATAAGTAAGAATATACAAAACTACTATCAAAAATTTATGTCTTCATCTAAATACAATTTCTTGTCTTCAAAAATTAAGTACTGTAACAAATTATAGAATCTATAGTTTGTTGTGAATTCACTTATTGTTACTTAAAATTTTGAACACAATACCAACGTTTTTAATTATGAAGTCCAAGCCGTAAGGGGTGTACCATAACAAGTTTACCTGAAATCTCTTTCAGAATCAAGCATTCGTAACTAAATGTGGATTTTTGTATAAAGTTCTGTCAAACCTAGACGAACAATATAAGGTCTTATACAAATAACTGTATATTTTAGAAATTGTTTAATAATTTTTTTTTCCAAAATTTGGAAATTATATAACTTGTATGTGACACAAAAAATATATATTTTAATAATTTATTAAAATTATATAAGTACTTATTATTTAGACGTGATTTTCATTAGATGGGATTTAGTTTATTTATTAAATTTATTGATTAATTTTAATTAAAGAATAACAATCAATTTTAAAACGTAGATTACATAGGAATAAGAAATTTTATCTTTCTCGACAGTACTTCCACCTCGAGGTAGGCAAAATTTGCTGGGTGAGAAGACTTGTGTACCTTTTTTTTTATTACAAAACAAAGTCACACCAAGAGAAGTACCCCGGTTTACCGGTTTCGAATTTGCTACTTTGAGACTTTATTGCTGTAAAAAACGTAGAAATATGTATTAATCCAAGCCTGTGCTTGGGCCTCAGCAAAATTCTAATATTCTCTCTTTTAAAAGCAACATTTTTACAACGGAATTTAAATAATTGACACCTCAGCCGTGAATCTACCCGAAAAGGAGAATCCAATATAGTGGTCCGTCAAAGTGAGAAAATTTTGAGAATTAATCCGCTCGGCTAAAAATTTTAACTCCCGCCTCCTCTTAATTTTGTCCATCTTCTATCTTGACATCTGGCCATATGTCCTTTAAAGTTCCACTTGAGCTTGGCTATTGTTTCATTCAAATCTTTCGAAGTGAAACTTCTTTGTTGAGGGGGCTACCAATTTGCTACTAAAATATTTTCTTTTCTCTTTCCATGCCAGGCACTTTATATTTCCTCTCTCATGGTATACCTCTGTTTCATAAGAAATTTTCAGATTAACTCACGCATAAGAAGTTTTACTTCAAAAACTTTTTTGAATACTTCCATAGCTTCTGAAAGACGAACACAAGTTGGTTTTAAGGGAAAATGCTGTTATGAATTTAAATTTAAATCATTAAATAACTTTGTTCTATGCAGAAGCATCTTTAGAAATAATTTTGTTTGTCTACCATGGACTGGAATACCCACTGCGTACTTTTCTGCACCTGAAGACACAGAAACGATTTGTTTTCTTTCTTTAATTTCTTGCTCGGTGTGTAAATGGAGTCTTAATTAATGCATTGTATTGCACATGCAATTATCAGATAACCAAAGGCGCGACCCGCGATTTCTATTCAAAATATGCAAATCGCACAAGAAGAGACAAAATCGAGACGTTAGAAATGCAACAGCGAATTCAACAGGTAAACAATTTGTATCCGTAACGAACCCACCCACAAGAAGATAGCCGTCGAGATTTCCGTGCGCTCTGCACGTCTGTGCAGCATGCACGTGCACACCACGCCAAAGCGAACTCCCAACTTTTCATTTCACCCTAAAGTTAAACAAGGAGTGGTCTCCTATTTGCGTTCAATTTCTCGTAAAATGGATTTTATTGTTTTATAGGAACGAGCACACGCGCGACTCGGTTTCTCACGGCCCGCAAACGCCTGACCCGTGCTTCTCATTTCCATAGATCAATCTGCCCGTCCCGGTGCACCTACACCGACTCACCACCGTTTCTCTTTCGGTCGGCCCTTTTCACTTCGGTCCTTCCGACTCCGTCCTTTTACTTTTTCCTTGCCGAACACCGGCTCGTTTTATGACACGTGTCCTCGGTTTTTATCTCGTTCCGATCGGATGACTCGTTCGAAAGTTACGTAAGGATCGCCGAAGAGACTCCAAGTCCGGAGCAGACGACGAACCTTTAATTAATCGATTGACAAACCGAATTCGGTGTATTTTTAATTAAAACTTTTCAAATAAATTAAATTTTCAAGACGTTAGCGTACGTTTTAATTTAGACCTTTGAAGTTTCTTCATTAGGATGATAATTATAACTTCCCCTGTTGTTAAGATTATTCTAATTGCCTCTTATATATATTTGTCTAATCGTGAAATCTTTATTACGACCGCTTCTATTAGATGCACAGGGCGAACCAGAAGTCTTCTTGTCACATTAGCATAATATTAAAATTTAACTTCGTGTAAGTGTCTTTGACTCCCTGAAATCTTTATTCAAGCAGCATTCTTCAACAGCTTTGTATTAAGTAAAATATGTATGGTAATCGAGTTCTACATCACACGCACAAGCAGACACACACAAAGTTCTTATTTTAAATTTTTATTTTTATTTTTTCTTTACTTGCAGGCACCGTTGATACCGAGGGAAGGCCCATCATTCTTTGTTACGCTGAATGCATAGCAAGGGCCGCCCTGAATAAGTACGAAATCGCCAAGGTCCTTTTGTATTATGCTTCGATACCGAGGTAAGAGCTAAAAATTGTTATTTTCAGTATTTAATGGTGTTTAAAGTAAAGCAATTCTACAGGGTGTCTATAAAGGGTTTTTACACACATCCATCTCGTATTCCTTAGACCAGGGGTTCCCAAAGTGCACGCTCGGGCCAAATGCGGCCCGCGATATCGATACGATATATTATATTTTTATTAACCTTCCGTGTACTAGGCGGGGTATAACTAACGTGAATAATTTTTTTTTTGTTAAAACGGGACGTTTGGTATTCGAGCTTAAAATCGAGTGTGCACATTCGAGCTCAAAGTGGCACATTCCGATCTCGGGAAAATGAAGCGCGCCGCTCCGCGTCGCGCTTCATTTGCCTCCCTCGCTCGGAAATGTGCCACTTTTCGCTCGAATGCGCACATCCTCGTGTTTATTATATTAGTATAATTTACCGTGAGCTCCTTCACGTCAAAAATTTTAATTTAATTTAGTAAATATCGATTTTATATTCGAAAAACGTATTTACCATAGCAATAAGTGGAAGGGAGGCAGAAGATCCGATAATCTTGTCAATGCAAGTGAGAGCGAACGATTAAAATTATTCAATTAATTTTTCGTGTAATTTATTGGTTTAAATAATTGCGAATCATCAAGAAATTGGTGTGAAGTTACAGTCGAACCTCAATAAGTCGAAGTCGAAGGGACAGCAAAAATAATTCGTTATATCAAAAACTCGAGTTACCAAAAGAAGTTCAGTTAAATACTTCCGTATATATATGTCATTCATTTTTTATAGAAAATAACCAAAATTGATCTACAATCATTAACATTATTTATTTTTATTAAGACCCTAAAAAATATCGTTATTTACATATTATTTACTGTTAAATTGAAAGTAATCTAAAATTGTCTTTTGCTTCATTGCTTCAAAATGTTACGTTTCTACAAATTTTTCGAATGATCTTACCGATAATAATATATCTGTAGGAACATCTTCTTGAGCACATAGGAATAGAAAAATAGTATATATTGCATTGTAAACTTGAGTTGTTGAAGGGATGTTTACGGTAACATCTGTATCACTTTCATATTCACTTTCACTTTCACAGTTTTTCTTATTTTCTTCTAGCACTTTACTTATAATGCTTTCATCGCTAGGAATTTCAGCAACTTCCAAATCTTTATCAACGTTGACATTTGTCATTTGTATCTTCGGCAGCTACAATTAGGTCTCGGTTTTTTAAAATGGTTGATAAAGTGTTTGCGGGAATACCAAAATCTTTAGCTATATCCTTTTTTCTTTTGAGCCCACGTTCCACTTCTTTTATAAGATTAATTTTCTCCCTTATGGTTAAACTTTTTAATTTTCGTTTACACTCCATGTTAATACCTAAATAATTTTAGAAAAAGTATTAAACTTATTTAGATTTTCTGTTATACTCTGTTACAAACTATAAAGAACGTAAAACACATTTGTTAGTCTTCGTAGTCGACGAATAACTAGCAAATTGAAAACTAAAATGCAAAAATAGTTTCTTTTTTTGTAAAATAAACGGTAAAACCATCTCAAAAATTTATAACTGCTCATAAGGCATTTAAACATAAATTAGTTTTTAAATCCAATTGAAGTGCCTCCGTCAAAACATTCTTGTAGTATAAACATTTTATTCGTAGTTAACAATAGAGCTTTTAAAGCATCAATAACACCAAACCAAGCCGTCGTTAATCCTCACTCAAGTAGAGAATTTTTTAGAAAAGTTGTAAAATTTATCTTCGAGTCATCGACCTATTTACTAATGGAAACTTGAATTTAATGAATTGTAAAACGCTTCGACTAATTAAATAATTCGATTTATTAAATTTCGAGTTATTGACTTAAAAATATTAACGTTGAGATAGGCAAGTCTTAGGGAAACTGGTTCGAGTTCGAGCTATCCAAAATTCGGCTTATCGCGTTCGACTTATGGAAGTTCGACTGTGATTTGTATTTCAATAAGGAGGCAAGAATGAAATTCTTGTTAGGATTTTTTAATATTCGGTATCGTAATTGACACGTGTCATTGGAATTTAGTAGTCAAGAAAAGACTCAATAGTTTATAAGTTGAAGAAAAAGTTAAGTTTTCGTATTTTTATTAATAAAAGTCTATTCTAATGCATAAATAAATATGTGTTCTACTTAAACACATTCATTATTGATTATTAAAATATATTTCTTATTATGTAACTGTTATAAAGTGCAATTTTGTGGATTTTATTTTATTTTCGGGGTATGGCAAATCCCACCTAGTATGGCATGTAAAATTTAGTCACCTAGTTAGTATGCGGAAGGTTAAAAAATAAACAAGTAAATAGTAAAATAAATAATAAATATTTATGGTTATTGTTTTGATTTTATTCCGTTTTCTTTTTGGCCCGCCAAAAATTTCGGTAATATTAAATTGGCCCGCTTAAGAAAAACTTTGGGAACCCCTGCCTTAGACCAAAATAAGCCCATTTAGTAAAAAGGGGCTTAGTTTGGGCGCTGTTAGGCCCCAAAGTTACAATTTTGAAATTGCTCTTTATTATAAAATTTAAAACGGCATAAATGCAATTTGGCCAAAATTTATGATACAGACAAACCAATGTCAATTATGATTAACGTCAATTGATAAGCGTAGGACCTGGGTTTCTTAATAAATGCACATTTCAAATTTCTACGCCAATGAAAGATAAAAGGTTTAAATAAAAAAATTAGATCGTTTAACTATTTACTACAAGAAAAATGTATTTTTAATAAGACTCGATTACTTTCATGATTTTTGCGCAATTTTTATTTTAATAATTCGCAGTAGGTTTTACAAACAATTAAGTTACTAAAACAGAAATAAAAATAATAAAGATGACTTGAAAACTGTTCAAAGTGTTCACCATTTACACGCATACAAAGGTTTATATAATGAAAATAATTAAATTGTACCGTTAAAAGGGATGGGGAGAGAAAAAGAGGTTGTTTGCAGTATATGAAAAAAAAATCGTATATCGAATCAATATTTTGATACAAACCCATACAAATTCAATTGGATCTGTTCCAATTTTTTTTTTATAAAATAATATAGTTTTTGTTTCATACAGCATTTTTTTTCTTATTTCCGAGAGAAATGTTTAAATAAAAATTAAAGTACAAATTTATGCCTTATAAATAGCGACCGTATAGCGAGGTATGCAAGAGAAAATCATAGTCAAAAGATCAGTGGAACGAATAAGAATTTTGCGGTTATACAACCTATTAAAATGGTATAAATACACATTAGTAGAACTATTCAGAGCAGTCTCATCAAAAATTAAAATCACCAGGATGATTGTCAACCTTCCTGATGAGACTGCACTTTAAGAAAAAGAACTGTTCGTATAACTTCTTCCTCACTTTTAAGATTATTTGTTGCATTTTGAATACCTTGCCACCAGTTCTTTATTATCTACGGGTGTCTTATACCCTAAAACACTCTCGACCATTTTCTTGGCATTATTCAAATAGCAATAACATATCTGAACATTCTGCATATACTATGAATTATTAAAATACAAATCTTCCAAAAACCATGATAGTAAATTGATTCTTATCAAAAGTACTTAAACTGAGCGCCTTTGTACTGAGGTAAGTCGACTTTAATCTGCTTGGTCCAAGGAATATGAGGTTGGTGTTTGTTAAAACCTTTTACGGACACCCTGTATAACAATCAATAGCTTTAAAAGCTTCAACTTTTTCACAACTCTTTGAAGGGTCGCGAAAACTTAAGTCACCACTCACAAGTGCAAAATCACGATTAGAATTTTCATTTCGACGTAGTAGGAAGTAAACAAAGCGAATAATAAATGCATTAAAAGAAGTAAGAACGCAAATGTAGGTCCTCTGACACCAAAGGCAGCCCGAAGTCACCTGTCTGTGGATTTACATACAATCGTCATGCGGTGCATGCAATCTCTTTTCCTTTCCAACTGCAGCAAATTCATAATTATAGTTGGGCATATGCATGGGCTGCTATCTGTTCCATATCTTCCTTCTCGCAAAGTCATTACGTTTACTTTTCCAGCTTTTCTATATTTGTAGGCAAATTACTTGCCGTGCTCTCTCAGATTTTCCTATTTTTAAGGCAAACACTAGGCCATTAGCGACGATTAATGCTCCTGTCTGCTTTCAGCTGCAAAGAAACGGAAAGAGGATTCACGATCTTCCTTTTGGCGGAGACCGACGAACAGAACGCCGTCGAGTCTTTGGACAGGGCCATAGCTCTCGTTGCGAATCAAATGAGCGTTACGAATTTCATTATTTGGAAGCCGAACGCCGTCACAAAGTTGAGGAACTTAAAAGCTAGTCGTCTGAAGGTAGGTGTGCGTCGTTTCACAAAATTTATTTCCCATAAAACTCCTACGACCTCTAAATTTTGAATTTTATTTGGGCATTTTATGCAAAATAATCGTCGTCCGCAAACTCGCCGCAGAAGTGTTTCGTAACGAATACAATGTAGAAAAATTTACGATCGTTACGGCCCTATGGGCCATTAAATACTTTATTTTATGGTTCTCGTTCACCTACGAAATTGTTAAATTGATCAGTTTATTGATTATTTATTAAAATTATAATAACAGTTCGATTTGTATGAGAAGTTAACGCTGTTATCATTATATACACTAAGAGTTTATAAATTTATTATTGATGTGAAGCTTCTTTACTACCCTAAAGCAAGAAGTTTCACTTCTGGCGCGTGAACTCCACGCACACATTTTTTTTTTGATTAAATAAATAACGATTTCTGTGCTCAATTTTTATTTTTTTAATTGAAGGGAGTTGTTGTGAGCGACGAAAACTCTTTGGAAAATTACATAAGGAAGAATCAAGCACCGGCCAGCTGTGGAGGTTGCTGTACCCACGACCAATTGGAATGGGTGGAATTTTTTAAACAACTAGAACCGTTTCTGGCTTCTTGTCGTTCAGCCGGAAGGGCCTTACTCTTAGCCTTATCGCAATTGAGAACCGAAGAAATCCCTGGACAAGTTAACCGAAGATTTCTCAGCCACCAGTGCAGGTAATCTACGTTTGTGTTTGTTGCCCGCTTATTCCCCGTTAAACTATATTTATCAATAAATGAAAACTCGTCACATATTTAGCTTTGATTAATAATTATTAAAATGGTCGCGCAATATTTAATTACAGTTTAATTTGAAATGATATGCAGTTTGAAATCTTTTATGAAACTTACAATTACAGCTAACGTCTCAGTAATGATATACTGGGTGTCTTATTTAATGAATCAGGACTTTATAAATCTTGAATTAATAAGAATTTCAAAAAAAGTGTAAAAGTACATTTTTTTCATACTGTTCTAGAAAGACTTTTTCCAGAGCCAGAAAAATGTCTTTTTGTTTTTTGATTTGTGAACCAAATACAGTAGAACGCCGATTATCCGAATTAATTGGGACCGAGGTCGATTCGGATAATCGGACATAGACTGGTAATAAAGAAAAACGAACTGTCACACATAAAAAAACTTTATGTACGGTAATAATTTTATATACGAGATACAGGGTATTACGCTTAAGACCAATTCGGATAATTGGCGATTCGGATAATCGGCGTTCTACTGTAGTAACTTGTTATACATTTTTGACAAGGTTTTAAAAGGCTATTTAATGTTATAAAAAAAAATTATCTGCTCTTTACGTTGGGGAAATATGGTACCACTTTCAGTTAAACGGAAAGTGATACAAAATTACAATTCAATGAGTCAAAAGAAGTATAATTTCAAAAATCTAGAGTTATGCTTGTAAGTTAGTATTAAAAAGTCACATTGAGTGGCCAAATTGGCCCACATCTAAAACTATGGTCATCCCCTTGGTATAAATTTAATAAATTTTTATGATAGTACTTTTTTTGAAAGTCACTATTAGTTTAGCAGCTATATACTCGTGGCATTTTAAATGAAACGCCCTGTATATATACTTAACTGTTAGTAGTTGATATTTTATTACATACAAAATATTTGATTATGTAAATGTCGCATTAATTCTAATTGGAAACAATTTACAATTTAATCGTGCGATAGAAATGATTCACACTTAATTCGTTTAGATAAAATTAAAAATTCTTTAGTAAAACTAGATTTTTATTATCTGGTGGATTAACGCGAGTTTTATAGTTGGTATATTTGAGCCCATTTGGCACTGAATCTATTAATTTTTTGGAATTTAAGGGTTTAACTTCTTATCTTAAAAAAAGTCTTATTTGTTTTGCTGTAAATGTTTTTTATTGCACTTTCCCCAAATTTCTGCCATAGATTCTTATTAACCTTTCGCATACTAGGTGACTAGTAACATTAATGAAACGCACAAGCAGATGGATCATTTTGCACCGAACCCAACATTGAACATTTTAGGAAGCTGCAAATATAACAGTCATCAGAACCCAAGAGGATCACTTTACCCCGAGGGATCATTTTATACCATTTTTTCTTATACCAAATTTTAAACGATGCTGATTTAAAAAGACACAATGGTAGGAATAGAAAGATGTGTAATTTTTTATACAAAATGTAAATAATTTTTTGAAATTAATCAGTAATTTAATGACGTATTAGCATCCATAATTTTTTAAACAAAAGCAATTTAGGACAAAATTCGACACTATTGAGTGTCAAATTTATATTGATAAAGACTTTTACTAATACAGCAACGTTTCGTTTTATATATTGGAGCTTCATCGGGTCTCTAAAACACAACATTAACTTTATGACATGATACAATATTCTCTCATCAATATAACAATAATATTTACCTTAAATAAAACAATTAAATTAACACTCAACATGTTGTAACATTTTGTCACTCGGTTTGGCTTTTCAATACCATCTTAAAAGTATATATAGATAAGTAATGAGATTTTATTTCATATACTATTTATTTAAATCAAATTTATTATTTATTACACCATTGTTACACTTCGAAACTAACTGACAACGATGCAGGTTTGCCCTGTTAGCTCTACTAAGAACAATAACTCAACTGAAAGTTTTTCTTAACTAAAACTTAAGGTATTTATACTCGTTAATATTGATTGAAGTGCGAAATTTGAAATTATCGTTTTTGCAAAATTGTCTCCCTGTAGCGGTGCATCGGCAATAGGGTCACATCCTGTGTCGGATTCCACTGTTAAGTATAATTACTAAAAAGTAATACGTGATAACATCCACGCAATTTCTAGATTTTTGAAGTAAAACTTCTTTGGACACGACTTGGGAGTAACTTATACATCTATATTGAAACAGTGACAGCTAATTTAATAGTTTAAGGCTTTTTCGCACAAATTTTGTAACTTGGCAGGTTCACACGTTGCTCAAAAATAATTTGGTTGAATCTCTTTACAGAGGTAAATAAGGCAAATCAATAATATACGAGGATGTGCGCATTCGAGCGAAAAGTGGCACATTTCCGAGCGAGGGAAGCAAATGAAGCGCGACGCGGAGCGGCGCGCTTCATTTTCCCGAGATCGGAATGTGCCACTTTGAGCTCGAATGCGCACACTCAATTTTAAGCTAGATTACGAAACGTTCCGTTTTAACAAAAAAAAAATTCGGATTAGTTACCCCACCTAGTACACGGAATGTTAACGAACTTTAAAAAAAAAATGAAAAAAATTAACCAAAAAAAAGTATAGCTGTATTAGATTCTGAGTATACCTTAGGGCCCATCTATACATTACGTTGCACGTTAACGGATAGGGGGGTCATCTTAGATTTGCGACAAAATGTGACAAGGGGGTCCGCGGGATTCTAAATCATGTGATGTCACAAAGTCCAATCTATAGGAGTTATATTTTTCGATCCTTGTGACGTAATATATGGACGGCTCTTTTTTTATTGTAATGTAATAAATATTTTAAAAAAATGTACAAATTTCAAATAATTAGCAAAACACAATAGGTACCTTATGTACCTAACTTTTGTGAATTATTTTCATTTGCTAATAGGTTGAAGTCGGTTTATTTTTTATTTAAAATACTTTTTAATGGAATATGTTTGCAAAAATGCTTACGATTGTTCTTTGTAAAATTCTAAGGCGTTTATTGATTTTTGGAGTTGAGGAACGAATTCAAGGTGAAAATGACTAACTTTTGCTATACCTCGGAGCGCTGCTGATATCACTGGTAGATAGACGACTTTTGCCTGCAACGTAAAAACATAGATATCGGTTCGTGTGTGCAACTTTCTGAATTTTAAATTTAAAATTTTAGTATTTACGTGTTCGTGAATAAGTAAGGAAGAGGCTCGTTTATTTTTAATTTAATTACATGCTGTTTTTAAGGGATCGTGCGCTTTATTGGTTTTAAAATTTAATTATTAACGTCGCCAATTTTCATAAGTTGTGTAGTTTTTCCAAAGGACCATGCGGTGCATTTTCATAATTGTTCGGTGAGTTATTTTTTGATTATTTTATAGCGGAATCCGGTTTAGAATGGGTTCGTATGTATGATGTAAACCAGTGCCTATGAGCGGGTGCCAAAAAATTCGGGGGGCGTTTTAAATAAAATACCGCAGCCCCATTTTGATTAAATTTAATCGTCTTTTGATTGGCGCAAACTATATTTAAATCGGATTATTAGTTTTTTTTTCGTTATAAATAGTTCGTCGTTTGCGTTTGAATTTTTTGGTCGAATATCTGCTATCTTTCAATTTATTTTTTGGGGACCGTTAGAGATATCTTAATACGGTTTAAAGTGAATTAAAATACATTACTTAAAACATAATGTCGCGAGCATGAATAGATTTGGACTTTATAAAATGCCAAAATTTTTAAGGTATGAAGGTATAAAAAATAGTTCAAAAACAAATCGTTGCATTTGCTGGAAAATTTCAAATGGCACGCCTATCTTTTTTTAAACGTATCCGAAGCCAAAAAGTTCGGTGATTACAAATCTGTGAAGTTTTTGAAGCTCTGTTCACAAACAACTGCGCTACGATTTTTTTAATGTTGGATTATATGTCCCGAAAATGAATCGAAAAGTATAATATTTAATTACTCAAAAAATTAACATTGCGTCCTGGATAGGTACTATGGAAAAATGGTTTCGGTTTGAACATTAGGGATCTATAGAAAATCCTTTAGAATTTTAAAGGTACGTTACGTTGAGAAATTTTGTAAAATTCGCAAAAGTGGGGAAGTTAAAAGTATTTTGAAAACAAAATTCTCTCTACGCTTTGAAGATTTCAAACCGGTTTTCTCCATGATTTAACATTGGGCTCTAATGATTTTTTCGACTACTTTTATGATTTGATAAACGGGCTTTCATTATCTGAAAAGCTTTTAAAGATATCTTCACAAATAGCTGAACTAGAAATTTTCAAAATCGAAATTTTGAAAAAATAGTACCAAAGTTCGCGTCTTCAATGATTTTTTCAAAAATTTTAAATAGCAGGCCTATTTTTTTAGAGCGATTTCTTTAACGATTAGACCAGAAATTTGCCAAATTTGCCAAAAAATGAAATACATTCGAATCGTCAACCCCAATCAATTACTCAAAAAATTAACATTGCACCCTATGCTGATTTTGCATGTATCTTATGGAAAAATGTCCCAGGATTCCAAATCTCTATCGTTTTGAACGATTGCACTAAAAATAAGGAAGCTACAACTTTATTTCTTTATCGTAATGTAAATTTAGCAAAATTTTTGGTTTTTTTGAAAATTTTTGGTGTTAGATAGGTTTTTTTTCCTAATAAATAGTTCGTCGTTTGCGTTTGAATTTTTCGGTCGAATTTCGTAGAATTTCTGCTATCTTTTAATTTATTTTTCGGCGACCGTTAGATCTATCTTAATGCGGTTTAAAGTGGATGAAAATACATTACTTAACACAAGATTATCGTATCTTCTCGCTCCCTTCGACTCATTTCTATGGTAAATACGTTTTTGAAATATAAAATCGATATTTTTGAATTAAATTACAATTTTTGATTTGAAGGAGTGCACTGTAAATTATACTAATGTAATAAATACGAGGATGTGCGCATTTGAGCGAAAAGTGGCACATTTCCGAGCGAGGGAGGCAAATGAAGCGCGACGCGGAGCGGCGCGCTTCATTTTCCCGAGATCGGAATGTGCCACTTTGAGCTCAAATGTGCACACTCCGTTTTTAGCATGATTTACAAAATTTAGGCCAATAAATTAGACAAAAAATTATTTTCTTCGTTTTTTCTCACTCGCACCTACGAAATTATCGTATCTTTTCGCTTACTTCCACTTATTGCTATGGTAAATACATTTTTTTAACATAAAATCTATATTGACTAAACTAAATTTAATTTTTTGATTTGAAAGTGAAAAAATTAATTAAGGCAAATCAATATATACGAGGATGTGCGCATTCGAGCGAAAAGTGGCACATTTCCTGGCGAGGGAGGCAAATGAAACGCGACGCGGAGCGGCGCGCTTCATTTTCCCGAGATCGGAATGTGCCACTTTGAGCTCGAATGTGCACACTCGGTTTTAAGCTCTATTACCAAACGACACGTTTTAACAAAAAAATATGTTGACGTTAATTATACCCCATCTAGTACACGGAAGGTTAAGGTTTTATATCAAGTCATTGGGCAAAAGTCTTCACTATTTTAAATCATTTATTTATTATAAATACCCAATGTTTTTGGATCATTACTCTGGTACAATTAGAAAACGATCTTTAATCCCTAATTTTAACGCATTACAATTTAGATTTTGTTTAAAAATTAAAATTAATTAAATGCATTTATTCATATTTCGTTTAATAAAGGCGCAAGTACCAAAAATGTAATTAATATTATCAGAAACACGATATTATCTTAAACATTGATTAATGTTTTATAATAAATACGAAGAACCGAAGGCTTTAAAAATAAACATATCCATATGTGCATCATTTTTATTATGATAATAAATTACAAAGAATTGATTATTTTCTTATACAAACTTTAATAACCGTTCAAACAAACTTAATCTCTCTATTGTAAATCGTTACAAGAATAAATTATGTTTTACTCGAATTCCTTTTCCGAGAAGAAACTTATTTCACGTCTCCGTTGCCGACTCGCTCTAATTTTGGTCAAATTTTAGGGAAATCTCGAAGGTGCTGCAAAGCGAATCGATCCAGAAATTGCTGCAAGAGGGGTCTTCGACTTTGCAAAATTTGGAGGAACGGACGCAGTGGATTTCCGGCAGCAGAGACGTCAGAAGACTGGCGGACTTTGCCAATTCGTCGTTTACGACCGTCGATCGCGTTGCCAAAAGATTGGAGCAGCTTGCCAACGAGAGGAAGGAAAGACTGAAGGAATTGGCGAGGCTAAGGACTTTGGAGGAAGAAGCTGCCGGGGTGAGTTTTTATATAATTCATTACATTTCGGAAGTGATCTCTTCGCATTGTCGCTTTAACCTTTCGGAAACCGGCGCACCAAATTGTAACATTAGTACACGCGGCGGACTATGAGTCCATATTGAACATCTTCTGATACTAAGAATTTTAATGTCAATGCTAATCTTGCAAATATGACATCTGTCAGGTTAGTTAATGGATGGAAAGACAGTTATAAGGTTTAGAATAAATAAAAGCTATTGTGACAGCGTTGAAATGAGTCGAAGTTCATTCGGCGGGCAGAAAGTAGTCGTTTTCTGCCCTAGAGAAGAAAGTAATCGGTTTTGCCCCGTAACAGAGTGGCATTGGGTTTAAATTGTTTCGACGGGCATTGAAACTTGCAGTTTCAATTAGATCTTTCAAGTTTTTAGTTGAAGCATTTGGACCAGATAAATATGTAAATAAATTTATAGACCTAGTTCTGAAAGTCTTGGGCGGGGCTTTTTTTCTCGACTTCGTAGATTTGTTTTTTCCTATAAAAATGCTTTTGTAGCAGGAGATGTCGGTAATTGAACATCTGATAGATCTTGCTTGCTTTCTGAATCTTCAATTCTTTTTTTTTCCATCCTCTTCGTCTTGTGCATCCTCGTCATCGTCATAAACGTGTTGGTCTAATAAATTTATCTAACAAAACTTTTGCATTCACTTTTGGTGGCGGTTTTGCCATGCCCCGTAGCATGTCATATTAAGAAAAGCTGAACTCAAAATTTCTAATAAAGGGCAATCTCTGACACAATGCATTAGTACAAAATTTATATCTTAGTCAACTGCGGACTGTTCCGGAAGCGTTACACCCGAAGTACAGTGGCGTAACAATAGGGTGGCAGGACGGACAAAATGCCACGGGCCCCCGGCCCGCAATAAAATTATAATAGCGTTTGTACGTGATGATTTATTAAAAAGCGACTACAGTCGAACCTCGTTAATATGTGCCCTATTAGAATGAACTCGCCTTGTTAATACGAGCAAAACCTTCCGGGCAAACATGTTCATAGTATCGAAGTTTAACTGTATTAAAAATTTATATCTCGATTGCTTGTAATATGTTAAAAAAATTTTCGTATTTAGATTTCTTAACTTTTTGGCACCAAATGGGTTCTTAAGAAGATTATATTGTCAAAAAGAAATTGGGAAAAAACGCAATTACAAATAAATTAATTTTTCAAAACAAAATAAAATCTTTAAAAATTTATAAAGAATACATAACTTGATTCTTGAATATTTTGAACAACTTTTAATATTTGATATCTTTAAATTTTTTTATTAATAAATAAGATCTTAAGATCCTTACACTCTGACCACAATAATTTTGAAATAAATACAATTGAAGAATTTCAATGTTTAAAATTAAAAAAACAATTCAGTCAAACCTCGTTAGTATTGTATCCTCTTCGCTAGTATGAACAAAACCTTCCGGCCAAACGTGTTCATGCTATCGAGGTCCGCCTGTACAAGGTTGATTGAGCTTTTTTACGTTGAGGGTGGGCCGCACTCGACGCATTTGCCACGGGCCTCAACGGTATAGCTACGCCACTGCCGAAGTAGGTTGTTAGATCCAGGAAAAAGACTTATTGGTAGTCAAGGAGAACAGCAGTGTGCCTACATGAATGAAAAACGGAATGAGTCACTTGTTAAAAGAAAAAAGGTAGCTACAAATTAGTATATCGAGATCACGTTACGAGATTCTATAAAAGGTTAGTCACATCTCGTATGGTCGTGATGCCATGTGAGTCTTCTGCTATCTTCCTAGAAAAAAACATTATACACAAAACGTTTACCTTTTACAACGTAACATGTTTATAAACTGCATTAATAGGAGGAAGCGTTTGTTCACTTCATCAAAATTCAATTAGGAGCAATGCTAATTCTTTCGGATGAAAGTTCGCTTCGCGAAAGCCATTCTAAACGCCTCGATAACGCGTTAGAAGTTGCACATCTTTGGCGTAGCTGAATTAAATATAAATACTGTGAAAAGAAAATAGAAATTACAAATCCAGTTAGAAAAACGTTAAGAAAAAAATAATTTAAACAAATAAAAAAATATTCTTATTATATATTGATGGGTTAACAATATTAAAAATATTACACTAATAATTTAAACTCATTATTTAACTATTACTGCAAAAATTAAATATAAAGTTTAAGTGCTGCTTGAACAGGTGTGAAAAAGTGTTTGGAAATCTACGTTGTTCTCTTCTAAAATTGTATAAAAATTACTAAATATTTTTTTTAAATTTAGCCAAATTTGACCTAATGCTTAGTGTGATATCCCTTATGTTTAATTACCTACATCCCTTAACCGCTTTAATATGGATTTTTTCCAATTTTATAGTAATAAAATTAGATATTTTATTTCATTCTTTTCTATAAATGTTTTAACGTTTACAATGCCTGTTTGATTATTATATTTTCGAATTTTTTTCAAAATTAATCCAAAGGTGCTCGATGGGGTTAAGATCTATATTCTGAGTGCATCTGAGCAATTATATAACAACCCCATTCCAACTTTCGAAGCTTTATGCCTTAGAACATTAATTTGGTAAAATTAAAAAACCTCTTGAATGCCTAGTTTTGGGGCCGATGATTTACATTTTTTTTCAAAATTGTCAGATAACCATATTTATTAAGTATTTCGTTTATAATAACTAAATTACCAACCCCATTGCAATTCAAAGAGCCCCACACCATAACGTTCTTAGCTCTATGCTTAACTGTTGCGCTAATATTTTTTAAAATTAGGGCAGTATTTAATTTTTTTCTTACTCTATTGCGTCGCATATCATTTTGTATACATAAAACTTACTTTTGTCTATAAAAATAACTTTTCCAAAATTTTATATCTTTATTTACGTATTTTTTTAGCAAATTCCAGCCCCTTGTTTCTATACACTTTAGTTAGTAGTGACTTGCTTCTTCTAACACATGAATTATAATTATTAAAAATTAATATTTTTCTTATTAACGAAGAATCTACTTCCTTGCATTAAATTGTTTTAATTTTGAAACGAAATCAGTGGTTGTTAATTTGCGAATTTGCCCTATTTCTCTAAGTGAGAATTTTTTGTCAGTTGTTATTAATTAATATCTTAGGGCCCCCACAACGTGGTTTATCTTCAATATTACCTTCTTTAAAATAATGGCAATATATAAGCATGAACTCTACTTTATTTTAATTAAAACATATCTGCTATTGAAAAAGGGTTTTTCCTTTTTCTCTATAAAAAATGACAAGAGATCTAATATTAATGTTGGTATTAATCATTTTATTTTTTTTTAACAGTTTGAAAAAATATTTCTCGTCGCTTTAATTACAAAAACAATCTACCTTACCCTAACAGCCCGTAGTGCATTTTTGAAATAATAATATTGCATTTTTATTGTAGCTTGCACATTTTTAACTAAATGGTCATTGTGATTTCCAAGAACTTTTTCACAGCATCTTTCAATGTGTTTGTGTTTCAGATTTTATTTGCGTAAACACTTTTATTTAAATTGTAATTTAAATAAATGAATCGTGTAGACGAATAATTCATCTAACATACCTATAATAAACGAATTTTAATACTATAAACACACTTTATGTACTATTTTGCTGATTTAATTGTTCTAGGAAGCATTTTTAAACACTTATTCACAGTATGCTATGGTAAATACGTTTTTCGAATATAAAATCGATATTTACTAAATTAAGTTCAAATTTTTGATTTGAAGGAGTGCAGGGTAAATGATACTAAAATATTAAATACGAGGATGTGCGCATTCGAGCGAAAAGTGGCACATTTCCGAGCGAGGGAGGCAAATGAAGCGCGACGCGGAGCGGCGCGCTTCATTTTCCCGAGATCGGAATGTGCCACTTTGAGCTCGAATGCGCACACTCGGTTTTAAGCATGATTCACAATAAATAATTGACTTTATAAAAATATTAATCAAAAATTACAGGCCCGTATTTACGCAGGCAACACAAAATCTATGGTTAAGTGTTTTTAAAAATTATTATTAAAAAATAATAAAGGCTATAGCTGTTTTCGAATGTAAAACAATAATATATTCAATCGTTTGATTTAAAAGAGAGACGATTAATATAAACAAATTTAATAAATACGAAGATGTGCGCATTCGAGCGAAAAGTGGCACATTTCCGAGCGAGGGAGGCAAATGAAGCGCGACGCGGAGCGGCGCGCTTCATTTTCCCGAGATCGGAATGTGCCACTTTGAGCTCGAATGCTCACACTGGTTTTAAGCATGATTCACAATAAACAATTGACTTTATAAAAATATTAATCAAAAATTACAGGCCCGTATTTACGCAGGCAACACAAAATCTATGGTTAAGTGTTTTTAAAAATTATTATTAAAAATAATAAAGGCTATAGCTGTTTTCGAATGTAAAACAATAATATATTCAATCGTTTGATTTAAAAGAGAGACGATTAATATAAACAAATTAGTAAATACGATGATGTGCGCATTCGAGCGAAAAGTGGCACATTTCCGAGCGAGGGAGGCAAATGAAGCGCGACGCGGAGCGGCGCGCTTCATTTTCCCGAGATCGGAAATGTGCCACTTTGAGCTCGAATGCGCACACTCGGTTTTAAGCACGATTCACAATAATTAATGTACATTCTAAGAATGTTTAATTAAAAATCGCAGGACCGTACTTATATCAGAAACCCCAAATCGCCGTTTGAGTACCGCTAAACAAAGTTATTAATAAAAATAAACGTCATAACTTTTTACAAACATAAAATCATTTGAGAACTAAATTTAATTTAACGTCAGTCGATTATTAATTTATATCGGAATGTGCACACTCTTGATTCACAATAATTAATTTACTTTCTAAGACGGCTAACTTCACACAATATAACTTTCGTTAGCAGTGCGCGCGCAACTTTCGTTATCTGCTAAGATTTAACCCTCGGCGTGCCACAAGAAGTATAACTTCGAAAAAAGTGGAGGTTGAGCGAGAAAACGAATTCATTGACATTTATTTAAAGGCATCTCGGAGGTTCGACTCTTTTCCACCGCCGATTGATTTATAAATAGAGAAACGTTGTCGTACGTTAGTTCAGTGACCTACAATTCTCATCTTGATTATTTACACTGTTTGTACCGTAAAATATTTGCATGTTATTTACATTGACCAACAACAACAACAACAACAAACACGATAGAGGAGACTTTAGCGTTTGCAAATGACTCTCGTGTTCCAAATAACAATGCAAATTTTAATACATTTCCATGGGATTTTCTCTCTGCCAATCTGTCTTGTGCATTTCTAACTTGACAGCATCTTCTTTTGATGTTGATGTTTATAAATCAATAAGATATGCTTTGAAAATATACTTGCAAAATTCCGCGTATGAATGTCGACGATAACTTTGTCCAATTGCGAGTGGACGTTGTACCTTGGTACCTTGTTGTACCTTGGTCCCTTTGTACCTAGGGCAAGTTTATTTTTTTTAATGTTTGCGGGCTTTTGTGACCCATAATTTTCGATATTTCAAATGCCACATTGACAGACATTAACGTGAAGTTAGCAGCAGCTGGCCAATGTAGTTTTTTAATGTATGAGATCAATTGAAATTTTTAATAGAAAAAAAGTAAGTCTTTTTATATTTTTTTACTTAAATATCTTATTGATTTTTATTACCTAATAACAAATGACTATCGTAATGGAAAGATTATTTATTAATGTTTGCATAGTAGTGATCGGGTTTTGGCACAGCATAATCTTTAAATTTATTTTTGAGTTTAAACATCAAGGGTCGGTGTGTTGTACCTCGGTCACTGTCAATAAATTGTACCTTGGTCCTAAGATCAACGTGCAATAAATATAAATTTAAATATAGCTTTGTTATAAATTCTTATTTTTTTTTAAATTTTGCTTAAGATAATATGTCTCGCAAGTCTAACGAAAAATTAAAATTTTTGCAAAGTTAACCATTAAGTATGCGAAATTTTAGTATACGAGAAAAGTTTTGTTAATTTTTGAAACAATTTTAGTGTCATCTCAAAGAAGAACATTAGTAGTTCTTATAATTCAAAAATAAATATATTGTTTTCATAGAACAATGGGTTTTATTTTGCTTAATGTGAATAGAGCCAAGGTACATCACCTGTGTTGTACCTAAGCCATAGATCCACGAATTTTTAAATGTTATAGCAGTTTGACTAAACGGTTGGTAATGCTTTCAAATATTTTATGATGAATACCTTATTACTCATTTTATCAACAAATTGTTACATATACAATTGAAAAAAAAATTACAAGTGAAAAAACGGCAAAGGAACAACACGCTGCCCTACCCTTAGTATATACCAGGGGTGGCTAACCTGCGGCACTTTGAAGGATTATTTGTGGCTCTCGATAAATGTACCCGAGTTCCTTTTCATTTTTGTGCTATTATATTTTAAAAAAGAAGTGCTGTCACTAATTATTCACCAAATTTTAAAGCATTATCAAGAGAAGTAAAATAAAGGTGTTTAATTTTTAATATTTAAATTCAATAAACATATTTCGTTCTTTCATTTATGTTTTCAATAAATATAATTTCTGTAAAAAAAGTTTTAATACCTTTTAAATACGTATTTAATTGCGGCTCGCGAAAAATATGAAATTTTGAAAAATGGCTCGGACTATCAAGGAGGTTGGTCCCCCTGGTATATACGTTTCGCGGACAGTAGATGGCGCTACTACTTTTCAAATTTCAGATTGAAAGCAATAATTCCAATCCCCATTTTCTATCACTTTTCTAACTTTAAATTTCCGTACACAATATTTGATAAACAGATATTGGTAAGACCATATATAAGTTAGCAACATGTACATAAAGATTATGAGGGTTTGCAACAAAGAATTTAGTGCTGTTTATCTTCACCAGATGTAGCATATTCGATACAAACATTATTAACGCATTTTAAGTACTTTATACGTGCATTTCTAAGTGTTGAATGGTTTGTATTTAATTCTAATTTATTCAAAGATTCACAAAACTACACAGTCATTTGGCTATAAGTGATTATGAGCATTAATTTTTTTTTTAAACTAAAGCAATCGTTCAAAAATTATATTTTTCAATATTTCTTAAACGATTTTTTATAAATTTTCAAATTTTGTGTTTTATTACAACATTAAACAAGTCATCCAAATTTCACTAATTTTGAACTTGCTGTTTTGTGACTTTACATTTGAAAATACATATCAGTTTTATCTAAATATTTTAAATGCTTAAGATGCGATTTTTTTTTTAAATTTTGCCAATAATAAACCATTCATCAATAGTAACCTATCCTGCAAATTTGGTTAACTTTGAACTTGTAGTTTAAAAGTCGTGGGGTACACTTCCACCTTAAGTAGAGCCAACATTTTACACAATAAGTTGTAAAATTGCCGATAATTTTCTAATCGAAGTAAAATCGCGATTAGCATTTGCGTCAATTATATTTACAAAGTGAAACTTGCTGTTACTTGGTAGGTGGCCTTTGAAATGCATTTGTAACGGAAATGTTACTTTTCTTTGCTTTAATAATAATAGTCAGTAACCCTGCTATACTTTTCTTGCCAGCTCTATTATTATTATAAAACATTCAACTCTTAATTATACAGGATATATGTATGCGAGAAGATTCTTGTAATCAGATTAAAGCTATAGAATTACGCTCTAATTTATATTTGACGCCAAAGGGCACTTCGGTTCTTTTTTTGGGGATGAAAGATTTCGTTATTAAAACGCAAAGCTTCGCCTTGAGAAGGCAGGTGCAGGAAACGTATTCGAACCAACAAATTCGGAGATCGGCCTTCGCAGAATTAAAATTATGAAATTTATGTGGGGGGTGACGATGTCGAAAATTGGGCGAGCTTTAGTCCACCTTTGGCGATCGCTAAATGTAAAAATCGGTACCGCGACGAGCGATTAATTTGAAAAATTGTTACGTTCGCAGTTTTCGATTGAAAGTTTCGTTATCGATGGAATCGAGGAAGTAATTTTCTATTAATGGGACGCAAGGTATTCCTGAATTATGGGATAATTAAGGATAAGTAATGCGTACTTTGCGGGCTTAACTTACGGTTCGGTTTTAAATATTTCAATAAATTATGTTGCGGTTATGGAAATTGCGTTTGCTGTATTAATTCTCGTAGGGAATACCTTTTGCTTCCTCAATGAAGCACAAAAATTGTCAGATTTATTGATACTTTCTTCGTAGGAGTGTTATTTTTAACTACAAATGGAAGTGTTTTCAAAATAATTAAAACGAAGGTTTTAAAGTATCGTTAATAATTCGAGGTCGAACAAATTTTTTGCTGTTAATCAAGTTCCACATTTTTTTGTACCCTACATGCATGATTTTAAGCGCCGATAAACGGGCTTCAAGAATCTGAAAAATTTTTAAAGATCCGTTCACATATAATCGAGCTAAGATTTTGAAAAAATTAATTACAAGTCGAACTCTTCAAACTCGTTTTTCTCGAGAATTTCAAATAGCACGCCTACGGTTTTTTGGGCCTATCCGAAGCCAAAAAGTCTGTCGAATGCGATGCTGTATAGTTTTTAAAGATCGATCCACAAATAACGGCGTTACAATTTTTTTAAAGTAAAATTTTGTGCTAAAAGTGAACCTAAAACTTCAAACTTTAATTACTCGAAAAATTAACATTGCGCCCTATGACAATTTTGCACGTATCTTATGGGAAAAAGTCTCAAGATTCCGAATTTGTGTAGTTTTTAACGATCGGATCGAAAATGAGGGCGTCACAATTTTTTTTGTGAGTCAAATTGTATTTTTTTCAATTTATTTAGTTTTCTCGAAAATTTTGGGGGTTAAATGCGGAGCAGGGAAGAATGGCTCCGGCTATGTCGGTTTGGAGCTCATAGGTACGTCCAGTAAAAATTTAAAGCAAATCCATTACCTAAAATTTTTTTCTCAAAAATACGCAAGGGATTAATCCATGTTTTTTCTCGATTTTGGCCGATTTTGGGGCTTTTGAGTTAGGACCGGATTCCGACGCGTAGGGGCTGAGAACGTTAAGAAATGTAAGGATTTGACGAAATTCACAAAGACGGCGGAGTTACAGGATTTTGAAAATTAAAAAATTTGGAAAAATTTACATTTTGAAAGCTTCGAACGCGTTTTTCTCCCAGAATTAACATTGCCCCATGTTGATTTTTTAGCTGATCTTACGCTCAAATAAACGGTCTTTCAGAATCTCGAAAGTTTTTAAAAATCCATTTACAAATAACCGAGCTACGAGTTCTCAAAGTGGAAATTTTGAAAAAACTAATTACAAGTTGCACTCTTCGAACCCGTTTTTCTCGAGAATTTCAAATGGCACGCCTATAGTTTTTTGGGCCTATCCGAAGTCAAAAAGTCTGGCGAATCCAAAACTGTATAGTGTTTAAAGATCCGTCCACAAATAACGGCAAAAAAGTTGAAAAATACAAGAACTTTCAATTTTTTCAAATACATTCATTTTTAAAATATGTGTTTTTGTAAAAAAAATTTTAGAATATTTTAGGTATTTGTATGCCAAAAAATCGAACAATGACAAGCACAAAATGCTATTTTTTGGCTGACAGTGTAACAACATATTTTTTTTCCTTTCTCATTAACTTGCTCCTCAATAAAATTTTAATTTTTTAAGCATAACTTAGCAGGGCGAACTTAAATTTTTGAAACAAATCTCCTAAGCAAACAAATCTTATTTAAATTAATTAGTTTCGAATGATTTATGTTTAATATAAATAAATTGCCGAAGAAGTGTGCAAAAGATTAAAAAAGCTAACGGTCTCTTCCGATTTAATTTATTTAGAACTAAAGATTTATGGCGGGCAATTTATTCGCGGACTTTTGCACATGAACGGAATTGTTATTATTATCATTTCGAATATTTTGCGTACCACCAAGAGTGTTCGTCATTATTAACGCGCTTTTATGATTAATCATACGTGTTCTAAAATCGATCAACGTCACCTTAAGTTTTATTGTAACACAGGCCATTATCGTCTTTGCCATTCGTCAAACATTGACAAATAATTTATTATTTAATATTTCATTGTCGTTTCGCCAATGCCGGGCTCGGCTCGCTAATGTGGGAATTTTTAGGGTTGCAATGCGGAAATTATTTCTCGACTTATACCGCTTGTTGTAAATTCACTCGTTCCTGTAATGAAGTAGCGATAGAGTGTTAATTCCAAGTCACTTAACAGTTGTTTACACAGTTGTTAAATTAACACCAGTAATGTATACGTCGATAATTTATTAACGAGTCGTTGAACGAACGTTAACTTGAGAAAATTGAAAAGAACGTTACTAATTTAAATAATGGTTTTTACTCGAAATTCTATGTGGACCAAGAGATGAAGTTCGTAAATGGCTCGTGAAAGTAGAAAATAACAACGAAATTAACCAAACTAATGAAGCAAGACAAATGTAAAGAAGTCGCACTTGTGACACCGTTAATTCGCCCATTTTTAATATCAGAAATTTGTTTAATTAAGCACCCATAAAATGAAAATTAAATTACCGCCATTAAAATAAACGGCCGCAGCCAACTTATAATTTTCCAACTTTCGGTTTGTCAGTGTTTATGGCTTTCTTACGACTAGGGTTGCTCGGGCTTTTCTAGTCTTCTTCTACGTTATACGTTTTACCTACTTTTACGTACACACTTACAAACCTTGCACTAATACCTTGACCTAAGACACGACCGAAACTAATTTTTATACTGCCTTTCGGGATTTTACGAAGTTCTAAAATTCTCGTAACATGCAGAGGGGGTACTGTACAAAAATGAACTGCGATAGTCTTAACCTTCCGTGTACTAGGTGGGATATAACTAACGTGAACATTTTTTTTTTTTGTTAAAACGCGACATTTGGTAGTCGAGCTTAAAACCGAGTGTGCACATTCGAGCTCAAAGTGGCACATTCCGATCTCGGGAAAATGAAGCGCGCCGCTCCGCGTCGCGCTTCATTTGCCTCCCTCGCTCGGAAATGTGCCACTTTTCGCTCGAATGCGCACATCCTCGTATTTATTGAATTTTTTTATATTAATCTTCTCTCTTTTAAATCAAACGATTGGATATATTATTGTTTTACATTCTAAAACAGCTGTAGCGTTTATTATTTTTGAATAATAATTTTGAAAAGCACTAAACCATAGATTTTGTGTTGCCTGCGTAAATACGGGCCTGTAATTTTTGATTAAAATTTTTATCAAGTCTATTGTTTATTGTGAATCATGCTTAAAACCGAGTGCGCACATTCGAGCTCAAAGTGGCACATTCCGATCTCGGGAAAATGAAGCGCGCCGCTCCGCGTCGCGCTTCATTTGCCTCCCTCGCTCGGGAAAAGTGCCACTTTTCGCCCCGAATGCGCACATCCTCGTATTTATTGAATTTTTATATTAATCTTCTCTCTTTTAAATCAAACGATTGGATATATTATTGTTTTACATTCTAAAAAAGCTGTAGCGTTTATTATTTTTGAATAATAATTTTTAAAAGCACTAAATCATAGATTTTGTGTTACCTGCGTAAATACGGGCTGTAATTTTTGATTAATATTTTTATAAAGTCAATTGTTTATTGTGAATCATGCTTAAAACCGAGTGTGCACATTCGAGCTCAAGTGGCACATTCCGATCTCGGAATGAAGCGCGCCGCCCGCGTCGCGCTTCATTTGCCTCCCTCGCTCGGAAATGTGCCACTTTTCGCTCGAATGCGCACATTTTCGTGTTTATTATATTAGTATAATTTACCGTGCTTTCCTTCAAATAAAAAATTTTAATTTAATTTAATAAATATCGATTTTATGTTTGAAAAACGTATTTACCATAGCAATGAGTGGAAGGGAGCGAGAAGATACGATAATCTTGTCAATGCAAGTGAGAGGAAACGATTAAAATTATTCAATTAATTTTTCGTGTAATTTATTGGTCTAAATTATTGCGAATCATTAAGAAATTGCCGTGAAATTAATTTGTATTTCAATAAGCAGGCAAGAATAAAATTCTTGTTAGGTTTTCTTAATATTCGGTATCGTAATTGACACGTGTCATTGGAATTGAGTACTCAAGAAAAGACTCAATAGTTTATAAGTTGAAGAAAAAGTTAAGTTTTTGTATTTTTTTTAATTATAAAAGGAGTTGAGGCGCATCAACTGCCAAGGTTATTAGCGCACTTATATATTAGATTTTGTTATATAGGTTTGTTGATTTTAAAAAGTTTAGTAGTTTTCTAATGTTTGAGGTGGTATCTTCGAGCATGTCCTTAATGTTGTTTTGTAAACCACTAGTTTGCCTTTGACCTGTATATTTGGAGCATTCTTGCAGTATATGATTTCGGGTTAGGGGGTGTTGCAAATATCACATACTGAGGTCGGTTCTTTATTAATCACTTGTTAATCACTTGATATACAATAACGTCTGGGAGATGTCAATCATTTAAGGTGCCATTGTAGATTGTGACGTCTCTAAGACGTCAAGAACTGTCTTCAATAAATAGGAAAAAAAAGAGACCAGAAAGAAAATGTTTTAAAATGTTTAAAAAATGCTTAGTTACTCTATATCAGTGTTTCCCAACGCGCCACATGGGGCAATTTAAATATTTTGGGGGCAATATCGTTATTCAAGGGAACAATTTGAAAACGCACTAGATTTTTAGTTTATGTTTTGAAAATTTACTTATTGTTTTTCTTTTCTTAATAATTTCCTAGTGATTTCTTGCTAAAACCTAAATTTTGTGTCTTGAACGAGTTGTAATTAGGCTTCATTTATAAAATAATTTAATTTTTAAATATAAAAAAATATTTATATGTTACATAGAGGGGCATCGAAATTTTAGAATGACTTAGGTGGGGCATGTTAAAAAAAGGTTGGAAAACTATTAATTATTTATTTTATGTTACTTGTGTATGCTCATAACAGTTAAGTTGAGCCATATTAATAGTTTTTTTCGGACTCATCAAATTCGATTTTTTTGTATGTCAAGGGGTTAATAAAAGTTTATTCTAATGCATAAATAAATATATGTTATTGGTGATTAAAATATATTTCTTATCATTTAACTGTCATAAAGTACAATTTTGTGGATTTTATTTTATTTTTGGGGCATAGCAAACCCCACCTAGTATGGCATGTGACATTTAGTCACCTAGTGTGCGGAAAGTTAACAAAAATAAAAATAATTATAAAAAATAGCAATAGAACAAATAGTTAAATAAATAGATATAAAAACATATTAATATATCATACGTATTTATATGGCGAAATTGTTAATTTTTATTTAGAGAAATACGTTTTTAAATACGTGATTAAATTGAAGGACTCATCTAAAAATCTATTTCCTAATTTAGTTGCAAATTTTCCTACTAAGAAAAATGCCCTTTCATATTCAGTACTTGGTTTAATAGAAAAGAATCAATTATTGGTTTTTTCTAGTCTCCTAAAAAACAAAACCCTTTTTTTAGTAATTTATAGTGAAACTTCTTTTAACGGACACTTCCCAATAGCGAACGTTTCCAAATAACGTACAAATTTAATTTTTCTGGCATTTTGAATACAGGACATTCTCGATACCCGACAAGAACAGCACTTTCAGACAGTTGTGGACAGCTGACATTGAAAAGTACTCCATTTCTCTGTATCTAAATTTTTTGTCATGGCTTATGTTCGTTCTTAAACTGCATATTAAAAACCCCTTATATTTTTACAATTACTTCATTTTCACCCTTAAGTTTGTAATATATCAATTAGAAACTGACGAAATACATACTTTTTAACGGTGGCCCTTTATGAGTAAGTTAGACCGAGAAGGCTATGGCACTTTGAAAATGAAATCTGTAGCGGGGGCAAAATATCTCAAGAACGTACACATGGACATAATTTTTTTACCTATTTGATATTTGTCTATCAGTTTTTTCTTAACAATGAACACTTCTCAATAACGGACAAATTTTCATTCCCCTAAGGTGTCCGCCACAAAGAAGTTTTACTGTATATTGATCGCGTTTTCTAGGAGATTGAATATCTTGCATTTAAATTTTGAAACATTCCGTGTCTCGGAAAATTTGTCCCGGGAAATCTCGGCTTAGCAACCCCACTTACGACCTCATATCGTTCGGAAAAACTGCCAAGATGTCTGCATTACTTAAATTTCGAGTCTTTACAAATCATTTGCTGGGGCATTGTTTAAAAGTGTGAAGGCAGCTTCCAGTTCGCTGCTTTCATAGCAATAAACTAGGAAATATACAGAGTTGTTAACCTCGTCAACAAGGTTCTTGTGTGGGTGATTTTTGCAACAATTTTAGGAGCTTTCACTAATTTTATCGCGGCGCTGTTTTGTTTATTTTAATGGCCATTTTCAATCATCTTACTGGGTCAAACTGAGCCGTAATAAATCCTAAAAAAAATGGCAACAAAGTATCTGGGGCGTCGAAAAATGGCAAACACGTAAACGTTTACTGTAATAAATTTTTCAAAGCGCGACACCACGACAGAAATTCCACGTCTTCTCTAAGTATCTCGCAGAAAGCAAAACATACTTACTAAATTACTTTATATCTTCCATCTTAAATCTTCTAAGTATAATCCTATTAGCGCTAATTGCGAAAAAATTTAATTGGATGTATATTATGGGAAAAATGATGCATTGTTTTACTTTTTAGACGTGCGTTCTTTACTTTCTTCCTTTTCATTTGGCGCACTTTTGTGCTTCAGTGTGTTGCGCGTTTCTGGATCAAATATCTCGCTGAAAAGCGATCGCACCGAGCGGATGGCAATTGTATTAATTTAAAATCTTCACACGATGCAATTGCTACGAATATGTGGACTCGGAATCGGTTTTTGCTTTTAGAGTAAATCAACGTTTCCCGTCACGCTTTGCCGTTTGTGTTATAGAAATTTATAAAGTTTATAATAGGAAATGTGTTAGTGTGAGAGATGGACTTTAAGGATTCTAATAAATAAACTCGAGTTTATTACCTTTTGTAAGATTTACGGTATGTATCTGATTTTATTTAACCATTCAATTTGTTCGAGAGGAAATTTATAACAACTTTTGTAAGAAATCAGATGCGTTTTAAAAAGTAAGTGGAGAGGTATTTATGAATGGTAGATGGAAATGTTTGGTTATTACAGTCCTTGACCATTAAATTAGGACCACATTGAAAATAGCCGGGTTTTAGAGGTAGATAAGTTTTTGCACGATTTTAATTTCGTATAATTCGAATTTTATACGTATTGAAGGTGTTTGGGGTTTTTCTCTTATAATACACCCATACCTCTCTTTACGGTCTATATAAGCCATATAACGAAACATTTATTTTGATTTGAAGGCGATTATAGCGAAATGCCGTATAACGAGCTGCCGTATAGCAAGGTATTGGTGTATTTACTAATTAAAACTAATTTTAGGTTAGTAATATTTGAGCCTTTAGCAATTTTTTAATTTTTGATCCCTGGTGGAACAAATTCGGCTAATAAAAATACAATAAATTAATTTTTAATTGAATTACATTACTTTTGTATAACTAGAGGAAGTTTTTAATTTTCTTATTAAAGTTGCATTTTTTAAATTTAACCATAATTAATTACAATCATGAATTTATATGATTTAGAATCAAAAAAATATTTATTAATTTGATAAAGTAGCACACCTTTTTTTATTTTTTCTTTTGTGAATCCCAAAGTAATGAAATTTGCTGTTAATCTTGGATATGACATCTATATCTGCGTAACATTGAACTTCGAAAAAAAAATTCGTATACAGGGCGATTCAGAACTACGGGATCAAACTTCTAGGGGTCATTCAGAGCAATAATAGAAGACATTTAAGCATAAAAATTTATGTCCGAAAATATTTCTCCAAGGCACTACGACCCTATGACGCTTTAAGACAGTTATGCGCAAAAACATGGCTTCAGCGCACTTGGCTAAAAATTTGATAATATTTTGAACTTTGTCAAGTCCAAGGACCACAATTTGGAAAATTTTTGTAATGTGTTTATATACTAAAAGATTAAAACAAAATTCAGTATAACTAGACAAAACACATTTTTGCACAAAATTGTCTTAAAGTGTCGTAGGGCCTTAGGGAGCCATTTTCGAACACGGGTTTTTATACTCATGTCTTGTATTATTGCGCTGAATGACGTCTAGAAGTTTGATCCATATAATTATGAATCACCCTGTATAAGAATTTTTAATGTGTACTATTTTAGTAGCAGAATTGTTTATGAATTTAACACTGTTTTCTTTAAAAAAAACTAAACTACCGGTCATCTAATATAATTATTTTTATTGGGGAACGATTAAAGAGTTTCTAATATCAACATTTTAATTAGTAAATAATGTTTAGAAGATCAAAACTGGGCCTTTTTAATTAAACATAAAAATACTAACTATTTACTTTAATTGTCTATTTTTTATTTTGAATTGATCATTTAAAATACAAAAAGATAATTTTTAACAAGTTCATTTACACGTAAAAAAAAATTGCACTTTTTGTGTATGTTCGAATTTTCTTACCCAATAACCGCTCAGATACCTAGTAATTTTTAGGAAGTAATTAATGCGTCACAAACGTTCCATAAAACAGAAAACATGGCTTGGAGCGCTATTTAATTATCTTAATATTATACTAATTCGTATCTACAAGGCATTAATGAATAGATTCATGTCCACTTCTGAGCGATTTAATTGGATGAATATATCCAGCTAATAAAGCGTTATGCTTTATTATTATTAACAATTTAGATAAACGTACAGACTTGAAAGTTGCGTGCGAAGAAGTGCCGATGGGTCGTTAAGGTGATGGCGTTTTGATATTTACCACTTTTCTTCAGCGCTCTTCTTTTGCTCGTTTTCAATATGCATAAATGTTAGGTTCTACATATAACAGTGGTTTCCAAACGGGGGAGGGGGGCAAATAGCTTAACAAATATGTTATTTTTATACTGAAAATTAAAAAAAAATTAATATTAAATACATACTATTTAAAATATTAATTTTTTTCAAATTTTACTTTATAACTTTTGTAAATTTTAAATAAATTAATTATTGTGAATTGTCCATAAAGCCGAGTGCACACGTTCGAGCTCAAAGTGGCACATTTCGATCTCGGGAAAATGAAGCGCACCGCTCCGCGTCGCGCTTCATTTGCCTCCCTCGCTCGGAAATGTGCCACTTTTCGCTCGAACGTGCGCATCCTCGTATTTATTAAATTTGTTTACATTCATTCGCAGATTTAAAAATAATAGAATGATTTAATAATCCATATGCATTCTATTGAATTAGATATACAGTGGAGCCCGCTTATAATGGACCTTAGGGCACCAAGTAAAACAGTCCATTATAACTCAATTTTCAACTTATCAGGTTAATTTTTAATTCTACAAATACAACTTTTATTATCATATTTTCTTATTGAAAAGGGGTAATTAAAACAATAAAAACATACAAATAGATAGAAGCAGAAAATTTTAATATCTTTGTAATATTATATATTTTGAAAAAAGTAATTTTTGTTTGTATTCGCCGGTTTATTTACAAAATCTTTTTCTAATATAAGTTCAACTTTGTTTAGTATTGAAATAATATCAGTAGTGTTGTCATTTGCTGAAAGTATGGTTTCAATTTTTTGATAGAAATAAATCATTGCTTCTTCAGTTATTTTTACAATTACATCTTCGGTGTCTTCTTCTTTCTAAGGTTCTTGCAATAAATCCTGAACTAAATAATTGTTCTTCACTGACTACTACATTTCTTTCGGTCATTTTTACGACCAAAACAATGAACTGGCAAGCACTTATTGACGTCCTAACAGAAACTGCCAGGGCGTTGCTTCTTTTCGATTGCAATATAATATTTTATTTCGGGGAAGTACTGAGTAAAATAATTTAAAAAAAATTGTTTATTATAAGCGATAGTCTATTACAATGGAATTAATTTTATCCAGTTTTTTACACGTTTTTAAAACTGGGAATTTAAAAATGGTACGTTATATCAGAGCTGCCACTACAAGCGAGTTCATTATAGGTGGATTCCACTTTACCTACTTTTATACCATAGATACATAGTATTTTTTTGATGAAGGGGTGCCCCAAACCAGCGGTGGCCAACCCAAAAGATCTTGCGGGCCACTTTGGAAATGCATTATAACTACGCGGGCCGCATATAAAATTATATATCCCCATATTATTTTTAGACCCACTTTTGGAGTGAAAACATAATGAGTTATTATTGTTCTATTTACTATTAGTCTTACATGTAAACATAGATAATATAATAATAATGATACTAAACGCACATCGTAAAGAAATATATAACACTAAAAATGAAATATAAGAAATATATAAAAATAAGTGAAATCATTAAAAAATATTTATTTTACCTTTGGCCATTATAAAATAAATATATTTTGTGATAGTATGATGCATCTCGCAGGCCGGAAAGAGGTTCAAGGCGGGCCGCATGCGACTTTCGGACCCCTGGTTGTCCCCCCCGTACTAAACTATTTTATTTAAAAAAACTATTGATTTCTAAAAGTGACTAAGCAATTTACGCATATTTTGCTTTACACGGTTTTTCATACAAAAAGTTATGATTTTGTTTCACACGATTTTTTTCGGAACCTATGTACCGTGTAAATCGGGGGATAACTGTACAGTTAGAAGGCGCCAAGATTAGAATTTTTTGAAGGGAGGCGTAGTAAGTTTGGAAACCACTGCTGCTTAAGAAATACGGAAGAACGTTTATTTTCTAGTCTCCAGTGCCTATCTTGCATCCTATAAATGTCCAATTTTTGCGGTGATAATTAGACATTTTCATATTATGCGGTTTACCTATAGATTGGACATTTTCCATGAGCATCGTTGCGTTTTTCGACGAGACCGACGAGAATTTATCTTAAAACTATTCGTATATCCGTAAATTATGGGTTAATTAAATCGAACAATAGGAAATGTGATACTCGTGTAAAGTCCTTCGTATTAGACTTTAACATTGAATATTTCGTGTGTCGCCCACCGGATGGGTGTAAAAAAATTGAGCTAACATATTCAAATAAGTTACTTCAGGGTTGGAACGACAGCAATAAATAATTAATTGAAAGAATTTTAATGGCAGCTTATGAAATTTGAGATGGGATCTTTACATAAAAGGAAGGTGTTGAATGTTTACTGCTTTTGAGACTTGAACGATAAGAATCGTATTGGAAGCGTTCGATTTGGAATTTAAATGACGCTTTTTAAGTATAAAACTTATGAATGTCTACGCATGTAGAAGATTAAGAAATCTTATTTAAATATTCGAATGAAGATAATGCCACAAAATATACACACTGTAATAATGTAAAATTATAGACTCCGTTTAACGTCAGTTCAAAGTAATAGTTAAAGTTAAATAGTTAGTTAAATTCAAGTTTAAACCTCAGTAACACGACCAGCGTCGGTTCTTGCTCAAATTCGTCCTTTGTAGAGGTGGTCGTCTTAGAGAGAAAGACAAAGATAGTCAAGGTAAATTTAATAGCGAATAATATGTTAGATTAAATGCAGTTATTATTTATTAGAATCATATTATTATTAAATCAAAGTTATTATAAATAAAGTAAGGTAAATGACCCTTCTACCGGACAGTTAGGCGTAGGTACCTATAGTTTTTTTTAAAGCATTATTAAAAATATATAATAAGCAATATATAATTAAATTTATGAAAATTTTCAAAATAAAAAAGATAAGGGCCAATAATATCAATTGGAATGTTAATAATAAATGATCTATAGTCCGACATGTCTCCTCTATCGGTCACCTTTGTCCCCTCTATCGGCCACCTTTACGAAAATTTTATAAATTACAAAATCAATCAATATTTAATAAAATTTGTTTTGAAAAAGTAATTATTATTATTGGAAAATAAATACAATCGAATAAAACAAGTATTTTTAATTAATCTTATAATTTATTTATTAGTTAAAGTTTTTTTTGCTCTTTTAGTATTCTTTTGATTGTGCATGCAAAGCTAATTTTATTGTACGTATGCTCGGTCACCTTATTTTTAGTTTAAATCAATCAAAAATTATTAATTTGTTTAATTTTTTAGGTATTTTACCCTATACTAGTTAACTAAATTTTTTTGATTTTTTATTGTTATTTTATATTTAATATCACTTTTCAAAAAAAATCTTAACCTACCTTTTAAGAAATCAATGTTTTAGCAAATTGATGAACAAATTTTTGATTTTTGATTTTAAAATTACTATTTAAACTACGTTTATATTAAATTTCATTAAATCAGCAACGTTTTAATGTTTTTTTTAATGTTGTTTATTGACTTGTAATAATGAATTTCTAAATTTTTAGCGAAGTGGCCGGTAGAGGGTCACTTACCTAAGTATTATTTAGGAAGTAAGTTAATTATTGTGAATCGCGCTTAAAATCGAGTGTGCACATTCGAGCTCAAAGTGGCACATTCCGATCTCGGAAAATGAAGCGCGCCGCTCCGCGTCGCGCTTCATTTGCTTCCCTCGCTCGGAAATGTGCCACTTTTCGCTCGAATGCGCACATCCTCTTATTTATTGGATATGTCTACTTGATCCTTGCTCTTTCAAATCATAAATTTAAATTTAGGTTAGTAAATATCGATTTTATATTCGAAAAATGGAATTACCATAGCAACGAGTGGAAGGGAGCGAAAAGAAACTTAGATAGTAAATTATTTATTGTTAATCGTGCTTAAAACCGAGTGTGCACATTCGAGCTCAAAGTGGCACATTCCGATCTCGGGAAAATGAAGCGCGCCGCTCCGCGTCGCGCTTCATTTGCCTCCCTCGCTCGGAAATGTGCCACTTTTCGCTCGAATGCGCACATCCTCGTGTTTATTAAATTTGTTCCAAGTATTTTCAAGTTTACAATAGCGATGAGTGGAAGAGAGCGAAAAGATACGACAATTTCGGCAATGCGAGTGAGAGGGAACGATTCAAGTTAATTTATTCCAAATTTGTTAAACGTAGAACAAAAACACGGGGATGTAATGTATTTTATATCTCCTTTAAAAAAAATATAGAATCGCCAAATTTATTTTGCAGGTTCTCGAACTTGATTCAAGCTCTCAAATATTATCGGTAATTTTTTGAATTTATAAATTCATTAAAATATGTATGCGCCCAAAATGTGCGACCAAAATGCAAAGGTGTGTATGCCCTTTGCTGACATGGCCCTCTGCACTTTGTATATTTGTGTATCGATAATTATTTTTAAAAAAATTATTGCGCGCTAAAAAGTATTTTTGTAATATTTGGCCCGCTGATTAAAAAGTTTGGGAACCCCTGCCTTAGAAACATGGTCGCTGCGAGAGGTTTTACTGTACTTCCGAGGCTTAAGTACTTAAATTTGCGTTTTGAAGAAGACTCGCCTTTATTACTTCTTATTGTTGTTATTAGAGGAACGTATTTCGAGCTCTTCTCGCAATTCTCTCTCGATAAGAGTTTTGCGAAGCCTTTCCATACCGAATAGGTATCAATTTATGCGTTTTTGAGTATCAAAACATGCTCGGAATCAAAGTCGAAAAGTTTCAGGTAGCGTTTCCACGTATCGATTTTGACGTCAGGAAGTGCACTTTTAATTAAGTTCTTTAATGTTAGTTAACCGTTGCTCTTTACAGTGATTGTATGTTAATTGGTCTCGCATTGATAATTTTCATAAGAAAGCGTTAAGATTTGCATTATTTCATTTCTTCGAGATATTCTCATATGTCTTAAGAATATCGAAACGCTGTGTACGTATGGCTGCAATTAAAGTGCATCAACATTTATTAATTATTATCATTGTTACAGTTACTTGCGTGGATTCGCAAGGTCGGAGATGAGACGCTCAGAAGTCAGGCTATTTTATTCTTATTGTTGTTATTAGAGGAACGTATTTCGAGCTCTTCTCGCAATTCTCTCTCGATAAGAGTTTTGCGAAGCCTTTCCCTACCGAATAGGTATCAATTTATGCGTTTTTGAGTATCAAAACATGGTCGGAATCAAAGTCGAAAAGTCTCAGGTAGCGTTTCCACGTATCGATATTGACGTCAGGAAGTGCACTTTTAATTAAGTTCTTTAATGTTAGTTAACCGTTGCTCTTTACAGTGATTGTATGTTAATTGGTCTCGCATTGATAATTTTCATAAGAAAGCGTTAAGATTTGCATTATTTCATTTCTTCGAGATATTCTCATATGTCTTAAGAATATCGAAACGCTGTGTACGTATGGCTGCAATTAAAGTGCATCAACATTTATTAATTATTATCATTGTTACAGTTACTTGCGTGGATTCGCAAGGTCGGAGATGAGACGCTCAGAAGTCAGGCTATTTTATTGCGAACTGCTGCAGAAGTTGCTGGTGTTAAAGATATTGAAAAAGACTTCGAAAAATTTTATTTTGATGCTATGGTGAGTCGATTTTTTTTTCAATTAGACTATCTATCTTTCAACAATTTCACATTATTTCTTTGTTTGTCGCCGAGTTTAAACTTTTTCCGCTGTGTAGTCGAGATAAGAGTAGTTTATTCTTAGTTACAATTAATTCATTGTTGATAAAGTAGAATGAAAGAACTCTGATCGAGTTTGTGTTTATATTGATGACTAGCTGGGCTGCCCCCGCTTCACACGCGTCTTGAAATTTCGAACTAAAAACTTATTTTTATCAAAATAAAATATTACTCAAGAATAGTATAACTTTTTATTGGCGAAAGAATTTTTAGAATCGGTTTAGTTGTGCCAAATACAGTAAAACCTAACTTATACGAAATAATCGAGAAGAAACGTGAGTTAACTTCTTTGTTTTTTTTTTTAATTCAAACAATTAGATTTTCTTTATATTTTAAAGAGATGTGTCTATGTATCTCTAGTGTATATAGTTGAAATCATTTTTCTCCACTACCTTTACAACCCTCAAAAATTTTGACATTTTTAAAGTGTCAATTGAGGCTTTAAAACTGAAACTTTATGTCGCTGTAACTCTTTTACCTTTTATAATTACTCGGAAATCTTTCATTTCCGAACGCCTCGGACCTTCACACGTCGGAATCCGGTCCTAACTCAAAACCTCCAAAATCGGCCAAAATTGAGAAAAAACACGTATTAGTATTGTATTGAAAAATTTGAAAAAATAGATTTTCTTTATATTTTAAAGGGATGTTCCTACGTATCCCTAGTGTCTATAGCCGGAGCTATTTTTCCCTACTACCTTTACAACTTCTAAAAATTTGGGCAATTTTAAAGTGCCAATTTGGATTTAAAACTGAAACTTTAATTTGCTCTAACTCTTTTATCTTTCATAATTACCTATATATCTTTTATTTCGGAACTTATCGGACCTTAACATTTCGGAATCCGGTCCTAACTCAAAACCTCCAAAATAATTCAAAATCAAGAAAAAAACATGGATTAACCTCTTTGCTTTTTTACGAAAAAATTGAAAAAAATGGATTTCTTTTATTTTAAAGGATATTCCTACGTCTATAGACGGAGCCGTTTTTCCCGACTACCTTTACAACCCCCAAAAATTTTGACAATTTCAAATTGCCAATTTGGCTTTAAACTTGAAACTTTAACCATCCGCATAGTAGGTGACTAAATGTCATATGCCATACTAGGTGGGGTTTGCCATACCCCGAAAATAAAATGAAATAAAATTCACCAAATTGTACTTTATGACAGTTCAATGATAAGAAATAGGGGAAACGGTATAGTTATTGGCCCCTATACAGTTATTGGCCATTTCAACTTTGATGTTAAAAAACTAGCAACACTCTAGATAAATGGTAGATTTAAAACAACATCAATGGCAACACTTTTATTATCCGTCAAAAAGTTTTAACAAAATTCTGCTAGGTGCATTGGTTCTTTTCCGATGTGTGATTTTTGCCGGAGGAACAAACGATGAGCTTTCTGACTTTATATGCCATAACTGTTTATCGTTAAATGATGATTCTGAACCTTCTGAAGATGAACATTATCATGAAGACATGTTTTAGTGATTATAGAATTTCATGTTTTTGTTCAAGTTTAATTTTATATTTCATTCTTTGGTTTGGCCAATAACTGCAATAATATGGCCAATTACTATAACTTTATGTTTTATATTTTTATGTTAATTTTATTCCTAAAATGTTTAACAAAAGTGTATGTAAGGTGTCTCAACTAATAAATACATTCATATTAAACCATTTGGGTCAGATCACGTCAAGTGGACCCCCCATTTACCACTTGATCGTGAAAATTAAATTAATGCATTTTTTTATTAAGTAGTCACTACTAAAAATTAATCCCCAAAACAGTTTTTTCGAAATTTTCATTTTAACAACAATTTTTTTGACAATGAAAATTTCTTTGTTGGTCAGTCGACAATGATTGGCCATATTTAGAAAATTATATAATAATAAATCTATATTTCCTAAAATATATTTTTAATAAATGGTTCGTTTTTTTTTGCTAATTTACTATATCTTATTTTAATTAGAAAATATTGGCCGATCACTGTAAATTCACTGGTCAATTACTATATTTATATGGCCAATAACTATGTTTTTTAATAAAAGGGCCAATCACTGTACTGTTTACCCTTAGGTTTAAGTAAAACACATTGTATCTTTTCGCTCCCTTCCACTCATTGCTATGGTAAATACGTTTTTTGAATATAAAATCGAAATTTACTAAATTAAATTAAAATTATTGATTTGAAGGAGCGCATGGTGAATTATATTAATGTAATAAATACGAGGATGTGCGCATTCGAGCGAAAAGTGGCACATTTCCGAGCGAGGGAGGCAAATGAAGCGCGACGCGGAGCGGCGCGCTTCATTTTCCCGAGATCGGAATGTGCCACTTTGAGCTCGAATGTGCACACTCGGTTTTAAGCATGATTCACAATAAACAATTGACTTTATAAAAATATTAATCAAAAATTACAGGCTCGTATTTACGCAGACAACACAAAATCTATGGTTTAGTGCTTTTAAAAATTATTATTTAAAAATAATAAACGCTATAGCTGTTTTCGAATGTAAAACAATAATATATTCAATCGTTTGATTCAAAAGAGAGACGATTAATATAAACAAATTTAATAAATACGAGGATGTGAGCATTCGAGCGAAAAGTGGCACATTTCCGAGCGAGGGAGGCAAATGAAGCGCGACGCGGAGCGGCGCGCTTCATTTTCCCGAGCTCGGAATGTGCCACTTTGAGCTCGAATGCGCACACTCGGCTTTAAGCACGATTACCAAGCGTCCGTTTTAACAAGAAAAAAATTGGTCACGTTAGTTATAGGTACCCCACCTCGTACAAGGAAGGTTAATTGACTCTAACTCTTTTACCTTTCATAATTACCCATATATCTTTTATTTGGAAACTTATCGGACCTTAACACTTCGGAATCCGGTCCTAACTCAAAAAATAGAATTATTTTATATTAAAGGGGGATGTTCCTACGTACCCCGAGTACGTATAGCCGAGTCTGAAGAAGATATTCCGAAATGTTTATTATGGGCGAATTTGTTAAGAAGTATTGCGAAACGGTTTAGTAAAATGGCTCGTGCACGTAGCTAAATAATTAATATGACCGTAGGAAATCTGCAATTTGCAAACCGGAAAAGTGCTGTTTCGATAGGAGTGCATGTTATTGCAGTTATTAAATTGTCAGAATTGCTAGGATAAGAGAAAACGTGATAATGCTAACAATTACTTTGTTTCCCACACGTTATTTTAGCGCCTCCGAGTATTGTTTATTAGGAAGAAGTTCAATTACTAGTTTGGTGGTCTCTTTAATGTAATTATTTATGCTATTATTAACCTGCGCTATGTATTTTCGCATAAATAATGTGGAAAGCTGCATATTAAGGTGTTCTCTACTGTTCTACTAAATGCAGTTACTCAATCTTGGTCTACATCCATGATTTTAAACGTACAAATCATTCTGTAAAGCCCTAATAAATAAATACTAAATACTTACTTGTGTAATTCAATTTGACGCATAAAAAATATTTATTGATATATGAATAGTTTAGGGCAGTGTTTCCCAACCTATTTTTAACATGCCCCACCTAAGTTATTCTAAAAATTAAATGCCCCCTATGTAACATAAATATTTTTGAAGTTATACTTCTTTTGGTGCCTTTGAGAGTAAAATATTAGCACTGCTAACGAAAATTCGACAGTTGAAGTAAGAAAGTAAATTGATTATTGTGAATGGTGCTTAAAGCCGAGTGTGCGCATTCGAGCTCAAAGTGGCACATTTCGATCTCGGGAAAATGAAGCGCGCCGCTCCGCGTCGCGCTTCATTTGCCTCCCTCGATCGGAAATGTGCCACTTTTCGCTCGAACGCGCGCATCTTTGTTTTATTTGATTTGCCTACTCCATCTTTCGCCTTTTCAAATCATAAATTCAAAGTTAGGTTAGCAAATATCGATTTTATATTCAAAAAACGGATTTGCCATAGCAATGAGTGAAAGGGAGCGAAAAGATACGAGAATCTCGTTAGTGCGAGTGAGACGGAACGATGAAAATGATTTATTAATGTTTTGGCACCAAAATTATTGTGGATCGGGCTTAAAACCGAGTGTGCGCGTTAGAGCTCAAAGTGGCACATTCCGATCTCGGGAAAATGAAGCGCGCCGCTCCGCGTCGCGTCTCATTTGCTTCCCTCGCTCGGAAATGTGCTACTTTCCGCTCGAACGCGCACATCCTCGTATTTATTTATATTAATATTTCACGTGGATATATTTAACTTAGTTTCACCAAAGAAGTATAACTTCTAATGCGCGTACATAAGTACACGCACCGAATTTTTTCATTTTCTATTTAAAAATTGAATTATTATATATATGAAGCCTAATTATAACTAGTTCAAGACGCAAAATTTAGGTTTTAGAAAGAAATCACTATGAAATTATTAAGAGAAAAACAATAAATAAATTTTCAACACATATAATTGGTAGATAACTAAAAATGTGGGGCGTGGGACCCACGTTGCGAAACACTGGTTTAGGGTAAGATTGGCTTTACTCCCCCTTTAAATATTAAATAGTTGACCTTCGAAGATTTCATCCCAGAATTTTCAATGGCCAAATCAATTTTTGACACTTTTCGATCAATTTATAAGCATATAAAAAATAAATTAATATTAATACTCTTATATAACGAATTTTAAACACCAATTTACAATTAACAATCTAAAAATTCTTTCAACTTTCTAACAACACACATTGCTTAATTGGAATTAATTTTTTCCACGTCATTAAAACTGCATTTTGTTCGTTTCCAGCGCCAAATCGACAGAGCAGGAGATCTAGTGGAAGAATCGAACGGCATCCCCGAATTCCGCGGCAAGAACCTCAAGGAAAACGCGAACAACTTAAAGATCCAAGTTAAGGCCTTCGGGGAGCAGCTGGAAGAAGCCAGAGAAAATTTAGAAGACTGCACGAGGTGCTTCCAACTGTCCGAAGCCACTCTGGAAAGCCTGGAGAAGGAAAACGAAATTTTCGAGGACTTTAAAAAAGTCACTTATAAAACCGGAAATGAAAAATTAATCGAAAAATTTAAGGTAAGGTGTTTTTTTGCAGAAGTAACCCGTTATGTTTTATTGATTTTGCTTCTTTTTTCTTAGGCTTTGCAGGCGCAAAGGGAAAAGGATCAGCCTCCAGATTTGCAGGAAGAAGAGGAGGACAATTCGAAGTACATTATAAGGGAATTGAGTGCGACGAGTACGCCGATAAAAGGACAACAATTGGGACCTGTGAGGAGAAGATCGGTCAGTTCGATAGCTTTCATTTACAAGTGCAACCACCATGCAGCCGGGGTTGCTTGTAATTGTTACGAGTCCGATATCGAAAACAGCGTTTCCTACAAGTTAAAGAAGAAGTACATGCAAAGTCTGCAGAGTTGTGGGTGTAATTTAGTGACTTCGAACAACATGAAGGAAACACTCGACCGTAAAAACAGTTTAACGCTCGATGGCATCAAAGAAGTGCGGGAGAGCGTTGAGAACCTTTTAGAAAAAGTTACAAAAACTGAGTCTGGGTGCGGAAGATGTGACAGTGGCGTTTCCACCGCAGACAACTCCGTGGGTGATGATATTGTGTACAAAAAGAAACTACAAAGTACTTGTTCTTGTCAGTTTTACCGGGAGACATGTACGATGTGCAGTGCCGCCAGTTCGAGCACGGGGTCTAACCAGGACCACACGGAGAACCAACAGGACAGCATCACCGAAGAGGGCAGCGACGGCTTCGGCAAAAGGTTTGAGACTTCGCTCACTTTCCGCTCAACCCTAATCTTTCTCAATTTTGCAGCGAAAGCGACGACATCGAGGAAGACCATTTCAACGAGGAAAGGCGAAAGGTTCCGCCCATCTCTGCAAACAGTCATCTGCATTGCCACTCGTCGAGCCTTCATCTTCCTCTCGAATCTTGCGATTCGAATTCAGATCCAAAAACTCAGAAGTAAATTGCTCGTGTACCATTTCTCTTAAATGTGTAATCCGTATCTTTTTTTATTTTTAGGACTCTCTTATTCATAATGCGAGAGATGATCCACACTGAGCGAGACTACGTCAAATCTCTGGATTACATTATTGAGAACTACATCCCCGAGTTGATGAGGGAAGACATCCCTCAAGCATTACGAGGCCAGCGTAATGTAATATTCGGAAACGTCGAGAAAATCTACGAATTTCACAGCCAGCATTTCCTCCGCGAATTGGAGCAATGCGAGAACAATCCTCTGCAGGTCGGCCAGATATTCTTGAAGCACAGCAAAAAGTTTTACTTGTACGCTTTGTACAACAAAAACAAACCCAAATCCGACTCCCTTTTATCCGAATATGGTGCGGTCTTTTTTAAGGTACATTCGGAAAACTAATTGTTTACTTTGGTCTGATTTTACTTGGTAATTTTTTTCAGACCAAACAGATGCAATTGGGCGACAAAATGGATTTAGCAAGTTATTTATTAAAGCCTGTGCAACGCATGGGTAAATATGCGCTTCTCTTGCAACAGATGATGAAAGCATGTCCTACGCTTCCCCCAGGAGCTCCCGAAAGGTCCATCTTAGAACAAGACGATTTGAAGCAAGCCGAAGAAATGGTACGGTTTCAATTAAGACATGGAAACGATTTACTCGCCATGGATTCAATAAGAGACTGTGACGTATGTTGTATTCGATTTAAATTGATGTATATTTTATTTTTTTTAATGTCCAGGTGAATTTGAAAGAACAAGGCAAATTGATTAGGCAAAACGAATTTCTAGTGTGGGAGGGACGAACGGGGAGGAAAACCCTAAGGCAAGTGTTTCTCTTTGAAGAACTGATACTGTTCAGCAAGGCCAGAAGGTTCCCAGATCGAAAGGTTTGCCCGATTACTTTAATCAATCGATCTTTATCATTAATTAATCGTTTCTTTTAGAATCTAGATTTATTTATTTATAAGAACAGTATCAAGTTGACAGATATTGGATTAACTGCGAAAATCGGCGATAGCCCAACGAAATTCGAAATTTGGTTTAGAAAAAGAAAGCCTAACGACACTTTTACGATTCAAGCGACTTCTGAAGATGTTAAAAAGGCTTGGGCGGAGGAGTTATCTCAGTTATTGTGGAAGCAGGCTATTAAAAATAGAGGTATGCGCTTTATATCTGTTCTAAAATTTGAAGGATTAACAATTGTAATTTTAGAAGTGAGAATGGCTGAGATGTCTTCTATGGGCATTGGAAATAAACCATGCTTGGATATCAGGCCCAGTGCTGACCAAATTAGTGACCGATCCATTAGTTTTGCACAGCTAAGTAGAAGTAAATGTTTTTTATTTTTTAATCGGGGCGAATTAAATGGGTTGCCATCAATTAATTAGTAAAGTATGTCATTAATGTTCTTAATAGTTATTTTTATAGTTAACCAAAATTTTACTATTGGATAATTACTAGAGACGTTAGCAAAAAGGGATGAATGCGTTTTGCTTATAAATTTTATTTAACTTTAATAATCATATTTCTGTTCTGTAAAAAAATATTTAAAAAATTGCAGAACATTTGAAATGAAATACAAAAATATAGAGTATTATTTCAAAAATTTGGGAATATAGGGACAGATATAATTATTCTATTAGTTCTAATGCAAAACTCATTTTTAGAAGTGGGCTACATTTTTTGGAACATAAACTCAAAAAATAACTTAAATACAAATAAAAATTGTATTTTTTTGATTCAAACGAAGTGTTCCTTAAACAATAACACAACGCATGAGTATTGCCATGATAAAAATCCACACATTAATATTTAAATGTACAAAACAAACACGGAGTTAAATTAAAACACCATACGGATAAAAAACTTGTTTATCCTTATCATAATGTTGTATTTTAATATACGCTTTTCACACATAGCAGTTGTGAAAGTTCTACCAAACCGTAAACAAGGCTTTCAAGGATTATTATACAAAGTGGCAGTGTTTAGTAGGTAGTTTTACTCTGAAGAAGCATCCCTTGTGAAGCAATTAACTGCAGGTTTTGGTTTAAAAAATATACTTAGTTTTTGATCTGACTTACACAAAAATAATGATATCATCTCAAGAGTTCTTATATCGTCTTGTACAAAATAATTAGATAACGTTTCTGCCATAATCGTTTTAAAGAATAATAATTGCAGACCGTATAAAGGTCTAATATATAATAAATACGTTTATTTTGCTATTTAAAACGTTCATTTACAACACAACTTTAAAAGCTTTTAGTATTTTCTTCTTAACTTAGTATTTAAATAATCATTGAATCCCAAGAAATAGTTATAGACTAATCAGTGACAACTGTTTGTTGTGTTCTTCTTTCTACGGTTTTATAATTCAAAATGAATAACAGATTTTTATAAATCTATTATCCAAAATCCGACATATTTAATTTCGAGTAAGGATTTCGAATAACGATTTTTTAGAAAAGGGACAAGTTTTGAATAAAACAAATTGGTGAGAAATACAGTAACGTGTGCTTATAAGGAACCGACTAAAACGGTTCGCTATAAGCGATGTTTGCAATAAACTATAAATATCAGTAATTCATTCTTATTATTTCTGCATACCTACATATTTCAATTAGATACATAATACGTTTTATAATACATCTACATATGTACATTAACAGTAGCTTTAAAGAACCTTATTTACAAAATTGCATTAAATGCCTTTTGTATAATTGCATAATACATGGTTGTATTTATTTAACACATTGAATAACTAACTAACACCGGTAGCACATGTACAGTAGAAAGATTTCGGGAATCCTTGCGATTCTAACAAAAATTAAAGTTATTTATATCCGAAAGTTCGTTATAAACGAGTTCATTATTTGGAAAAAAACTACCACATGTTTAATAATACTTGATTCGTACTCTATAGATTAGTTCGCAATAAACAGGTTCAAAATAAGCAGACATTACTGTATAACTAGACGCATTAGAAAATATTTGTTTTTTATAATTATCTCTCTAAATTTGTAACTTTAGAAAATTGTCCTTTTTATAATAGCACTCTCCTATTGTAATTTAAGAACTTGGAGGAAATGATATATATATGTATAGTACACAGTACTTATAATTCAAAATTCAGTGTCCTGCAATTTAGAAAAAAAACGACTAATAATAATTTGATTTAAAGCTTTCGTAGATATTTTTAGCAATTTGCATTTTAGTTGGAATGAAGTTATATTAGTTATTAAACGCATATTGTTTTCAGCTGCTCCACGCTTCCGTAATTCGATAGCTGGACCAGTGACTGATTTTTATAGAACCTCTAAGAGACCACATTCTGTTATTTCGATGTCCAGCATTTCTTCCAGCAGCACAAGCTCTGGAGGATCGACTGGATGCGGATTAACAACTCCTACATCCGTAACACTTTCCAATTTGGGTTTCGACTCTGTTTGTGGAAGTCCAAAGCCTTGTCGACGTTCGGGAACGTTGAACAGTCAATGTTCGACAGGTATATTTGCATATTTTGTGCTGACGAGACCGCCCAAGCTAAGATTCGATCACTATTTTGCAGAAAGTGGTATTATTGCTGACATCTCGCTAGGTGCCGAAGATTGCAACGATAATTCCCACTCGAGCACGCATTGGCCTTTAGAAAAATCTAATTCGCAACATTCTCATAGTTCTCATAAGTCAAATTCGACGACACACACTCAGTCAGACGATACTCAAGTCACCATGTACCATGTGCCAGAAGATTTACCTGTTAATATTTAATAGCGAATAATTTCTAATTAGGAACTAAAATGAGATTAAATTAATAGCGTTAAGATTGTTTTAAATATATTCAAATCATTGTGTATTTTATTAATGGAAAGTGTTTTAAGTGGATGTGAATGTTTGTCTAATAATAATCTTTCTACACTCAATCGGCAACAAAAATAAGTCATGCTGTGATGAAGTAACTTTTTGTTGAAAACTAAATAGATTTATTCTTTATTTAGATTTTTAAAAAAACAATAAGATAATATAATTAAAATTAGAGAACAAACTATTTTTATTAAGATATTGCCGATTGAGCGTATACACAAAGATTTGGATGTTTCTACAAAAAAAAATTTAAACATTTCTGCACCGTTTTTATACTTTAATTTAATAATTTATTTTTTACAGATATTTTACTGTGCATTTGTGTAAATATAATATTAGAAAATCGGATTCAAACGCAGAAATCTGGATGTTGAAAGAATCGTCGCCAAAATTCAATTCAGTACATCTTCTTGTAAATATTATTTCTAAGTTATTGTACAAATACAAGCGTGTGTTGTTTACACCATTTAAGATATCAAATTCAAAATGGAATTTTGTAGAATGGATACGTTTTCGAAAATTTGAGTTTTGCGATTTAACCGAACGAGTTCGAAGAGAAGGAAGCAGAATTTCTGCGTTTACTTTGCTTAATGATTTCTTTTTACATTTTACTGATTTGTAAAATAATTTCTAGAAGTGCGTTTTATTGAATAACAATTTTTTAAGTAGCGCTCGTAGTGCAACAATTTACTAATCTTTTTATGGAATACGTATAACTCAACGTACTATAAGAACGTGTATGATTTTTATATATTTACAATATAGTCAAATATAAATATGTATAAAAGGATTTTCTGAAAAATGTTAGCTCTAAGAATATGGCATATGCTTTGTATTATATTTTATCCGCAAGCTTTTAACACTCTTGTAGTTTAGATGTAGCTTTTAAGAATTGCTTTGTAACTTTAGTTTAATGATTCTTTTCTTTTAATTCAACATTCAGGTAAGTGGACAAAAATCTCTCTGATTAATTTTTAGTTGTATATTTCAATTTATTACAGGAGCAGTTGTGATTATTTCCATGGAAGGACTTGATACTGGCATAACACATTATTTGCCAGAAATATGTCTTCGGAATTCTTGTGTCTTTCAATCATCTCAATTGTAGATGAAGTTAAGATGAGTACTTAGTTTTACTACCACTTAATCTAATTTTAAGATATTCTATGAATTTTAAGCTCATTGCACATGGAAGTTTGTACTTGCGTATTTGGTTACCTGTCTTCTTACGTTTTGTTTGGCGCTGTGGGGGTATGCACAAATCCACCCTTATATTCAGTCATTTACTTGTTTTTAGACATAGAACGGGTCCTAATTTTGTTACTTGAAATAGCAGATAACCAGTGAAAAAGGAAACAGCATGAGGCGACCTTTAAAACGTGGATAAAGAATCGTCCCCTTTGCATTTTCTTCAGTTTTTTTTTTTAAAATGAATTTGCTTAATTTTTTATGGGGATGTTTTTATATTTATTAATATATTTAAAAGTCACTAATTCAAGACTGTTTTTATACCTATTATACAAAGTCTACTAATTTTTTTAAATGAATTATAAAATATTATTAATATTTCAAAATCAATGAAATTTTTATGTAAGAGTATCTTATATTTTATTATTACAGTTCAATCTAATGACCATAGTTCAGAAGTGAATCTTCTGCATTTACAATCTGTCCGTCTACGAGTTTTGAAGTCTCATATAAAGAAACACTGCTGGAATTTCAACAATAGTTAAGGTAAGATTAATAATACAATAAAACCTCTCTTCGACGGACAATTTTAAAAGGTCCTGGATAAGAAAAGCATAGGAAAACGATGTATTTAGGCCCACTTCTCAGCGGACACCCCCCTACAAAGGATAATATCATTGGTCCCACAACTGTCCGTTGGAGAGAGGTTTTACTGTATATAAAAAATGAACAATCAATAAACAATATTTGTAATTGCTCTTTCTATCACTTTGGTTTCATTGCAATGGTATGCAAGTTCAAATAATTCCATTTTATTGATTTTATAAAAATACGAAGTTGATGCTAGTTTTGTCTAATTTTTATTGATGATGCTTTATTTAAAGTTTTAGTTGTTTGTAAAATTGATCACAGTTTAAAACAAAATTCTTAACGCACTAATTGAAGTGAATCATAATAAGATATCACTTTAAAAAAAATCACTGGGGGAAAATGATCTATGTTTTTAAAAACTACTTAAAAGAATTGAACTTTAAAAATTTTATGGTTTTTTTATTACATTTTTGGCATTATTTTTTTAACATAATGAGATATGGGTTTTTAATGTTAAGGGTTGTAAATTTTATTTTATTTAGGTGGGATTTTATTTAGAATATTTTCTGTAATGTGACTAATAGATAAATTAATTTATACAACAACGTTTGAGGCCGATATCATGGATTTTTAGATATCGCTTTCCTTTCATTTGGGATTTAGTTTTGTACGCGTAAAGACCTATGTTATTTTTCACAGTGTTTTAGTGTTCAATTAATTAATCAATTGTTATTTAGAAATAAATAAATAAGTGAGTGAATTCTGAAGTGAGTTACGTTTTAAAATGTATTTAATTGCCTTGCTACTAAATTAGTTTTTCTATTCAATCTGTTTTAATAATTCTCATTATTTTAACTAATTTTTTGTCTAAATTAATGTACTGTAAATAGTATTCTACGAGTTTTTATATCGGTACTTATAAAACTTGAAGAATCTATTACAAAAATTATTAATTTTCATCTTCCATTGAAAAGAACTGAATAAATACAAAATATTAATTTTACTTAAAATCAAGTTTCAATCAATTTGTAACAAATTCACTACTTATAAAAGTAAAATTATTTAGTAAATGCTTTTGATAATCTTAAAGAACATTAACGAAATTAAACATTAAAGAAATTGGTGTTTTTAAAGTTAAGGGTAGTCGATCTATTTTGTTCATGTTGAATTTAAACATTTTTAATACGTCTCTGGTTTATTAGAATGTGTTCTAGAACGTGACTAATATAATATTTTATATAACAACTCTCATGGCCAAAATCATATCAATTTTTAGATAACGCAAAGCCGTATAAGTATTCCTTTCATATGTATTTTGTTTTAGTGTTAATTTTATAATTAAATAAACAGTGAATGCCTTTTGAGCGGTAACTTTGAACATTATTATTGATCTAAGTTTGTTTTGAAGATTATTCAATTGGTTTGGTTTTTGACTTAATTACAACCCTTGCATTTTATTAGAGTTTACCTTTTCTATTTCTTTTTTCTATTAATTGGGGTAGTTTTTAAATTTTTGTATGCATGCGTGATGTTCTCTTTGTATGATTAAAAGATCTCCAGTAACAGTATTCGATGTTAATACAGCAAACAGGGGTTGTTCAAATTCAGATTATTTATATCCGATATGAATAAGTCAGAATGAAAAATATCTGTAATCCTAACTTAGGCATTTTACGAAAAGCAATCTGATACAATAACTCGATTTCCTCGAGAATTGAAAGGCTACAACAGTTTTTGGTGTTTCAGTACGGTTCTGAACTTTTCTAGTTTCTCATGTATCATATAAACTAAACTATACATTTTAGAAAATGACAAAGAATTTAAATTCGAATAAATCGGTAACCGTTTGATAATTTTTGAAATGCTTAATCCCTTGTAGATCATAAATTAAAAATCAACGATTTAATTAAAATAAAGTAAGAACAAATACGTTCGTAATGCCCTTTATTATGTTTTTCCTTTAACAAAATAAATCGATAATTTTATTTAAAATAATCGAAGCTCTTTTAGTTGGACTTATGGCTTTTGATAATAGGTAACTTAGCTTTGGGGGTCTACGAATATGACTTATATCAGCACTTACATAAAAACTTTCGATTTCTGAATCATTTTTCAATATACAACGAAGTCGAACGGTTGTGTCTTAATTGTTATTATATATTAGTGCGTCTAATTTTCATTACAACCCTTCATTTAAGGTACATAGTAATTCTAACGATTTCTTTTAAAATTCACACATTTATTAAAAGATTTCAGCTAATAATGATTTCTTTATTTTACAGACAGGAATATAAATGCAGAGGTAGCATACATTTATACCACACCACCTTCAAGCCTTATTTGGAAATAACTAATCCTCCAAAGGGATGATCGTTTCAAAATGGTGTAAGTATGAAGGTCTTATTTTTTTTCCTCCATGGGTAGCCCTTGTTAAATTAAAGGGTTGTTAGTTGCTATAGTTTAATTTAAATATCCTTTGTTCGCTTCATTAAATTCTAGAAACGGTCGATTTTTTTTTATTGTTAAAGTCTCACCGAGAATTGATTAGTGTATCACCTCTTAATTACTTTTACAGCTTTAATACCAAATATTTAGTTCGAGGGTTGATGGTCAGGGTCTGAGGGGCCTTCTGGGCTTGGGACTCGGGTGCACGGCATCGCCTAGCCCTCCATTGGCTCAAATTATTTAACCGCCAGATTAGTTTCAGCTTTTTTGTTCATTTTATTAATTCTATTTTATTATGTGTTTAGGGGAAACCGAATTTCACCCTGGATAGTTTGAAAACAATTCCCGGCGAGTCAAGCAGTGATATCGGCCAGAGTTACTACTTCTGCGATCGGACTTCTTTCTTTCGAATCGTTGGACGATGTTTTCCAGCTGATTATGGAATGCAAAGGTAGGTCAAAGGTACTTGGGTTTGTTAGTATCTTTTTTTCTTCTGTGATTGTTTTTGTCCATGATTTTTATTTGTAACATCGACACTCGAATTTTTTGAACATTTGACTGTATCTTTAAAAACTTTAGATTTCCACGCAATTATGAAAGATAAAATAGTTAGCGCATTTTAAAAATTTGATTTTGAAGCGTAATTAACTTTCTCAATAGGGCAAAATTTTTTGTGTTAAAGGGATAGCAGAGCGAAATGACACCGGCTATAGTTGATAGGGGTACGTAGGAACATCCCCTTGCAAAGATGTAAAGGATAACATTTGCAGTCCTGTTCTAGGAACTTAAAGTTATTTATTTATTACGTATAACTCATTTTATAATTCTTCGTTAAAGATAAATTGTACTTTGTACAATTAGCGCCTGATCGTTATGTAACATATGCTACATAGGTAATGTGTATGGATGTTTGCCTAATTTGCGGTTCTAAATTTTGGAGTGAACTGCAGTATTTTATTTTACAGCATATAAATTAAAGCTATTTAATGGTACTTTATATGTACACTATTTATTATCAATTCTATTTTATTCACATGCTGTGGGAGGTTTGAATTAATTAATTTATACTGCTGCTTCATATATAATTTGATAATTTAATTATGCTTTTTATACAATAATAATAGTCACATTATTGTTTCAACTTTGTTTATTTCTACTTGTTTAGAAATTTCTCCATAGATTAATTCACATACATTTCATAGTTTTCCAAATTTACTGCTCCGTTGAATGGAACAGTTTTTCAAAGAGCATTTAAGGTCATCCTTTATTTATGCTCAATTCCAAGCTTTAAAGCAATTATAAGTTTGTCTAACTAACCATTCCCTTAAACAAATAAATATTATTATTTATTAATGAAAGAAAATTAATATTCAATTGCCTGTAAATAAAACAAACTCTTCGGTCTATATGAAATTGTTTGTTTTTTCCTTTTTACTGCCTCTACTTTTCAAAGTTTAAATCTTAAAACATACCATTATAGTAAAATTAAGGTGATTAAATTGGTTTTAATGGTTTCAATTAGCCCATCATGTAGATCGCTTAATAAATCAAAAATATTATTTTTTCATAATGCTACATAATTATAGCTTTTAACAATAAAAAAAATTACTTTACAATTTCTAAACAAAATAAAGTTATTCATGGAGACTTTTTAGGAATCAGGCTACATTGTTAATAAAGAAATTGCAATTATATTTTGCATATCTTCATATAAATTCCATATGTACCTATTTGATGTGTAATGTATGAAAGTGATCTTCCTTATTTATTCTATTGTACATACTCATACAAATAATCCAATCCATAAAGCTGTGCAAGTTATAATCAAGAGAACACTGTTCCAAATCCATCCCTTAAATTTATTATAAGTAAACATGAGGTTTTTGAATATCTTTGGATATATTTACACTGAACATCGGTACAATGTTTCAAACAGTACAAACTCCACTTCTAAAGATTAAATTGTGAAATGATCTCATTCTGCATGTTTTATATGTACATCTAAAAGCTACAACAACCATGTCCATTGTTATTTCCTCAGAAATGATCAAATTGTAATCACGAGTAACATCCATTTTATTCTTGTCTTAATTCGTATAAAACGTTTTCCTTCATTGTAAGTTGCTGGAAACTAAATGCTTGCATTTTAGTTAAACGCCACACTTATTTATACAAGTTTATATAGTTTATTCTTCTTATATATTCCTCATTGCAACATTCTAGAATAGGTTTAGTTTTTTCTGTTTGTCAATTGGGTTATGGTTATGTGACGTCATCGGCGGCCATCGATGTGCAGACGACCTTGCCTTATTAATGAAAAATAGTAAACTGACCTTACTCACTAAGCCAACGACCGCCCAAACGTAGTAAAACCGCATGGCTTCGTATCGAGTATTACCTTACAACAGATTCCCATATTAATTAATTATTCCCGAACTTATTTTAGTGGCGATAGAACGAAAGTTTATTTAAAGTAATTGTTTCCTTAATATACCTATATTCATATTAAACGTTGCTTGCGTTAGATATTAATTGAATTGTACTTAAAAATGATAGAAATCAATTCGTTTACCTTGTAATTAAGCGAAATAGCTTTGCTTTGTTGTCAAATGCATAAATCATATCAATTTTTAGGTAACGCAAAGCCGTATAGCAGGCCTTTCATATGTGGTTTAGTTTTGACTGAGTAATCACCTCTTTTATTTTTATAAGTTAATAATTTATTGTTTTTAGTGTTAAACTAAATGATTAAATGGTGAATGCATTTTGAGGGGTAACTTTGAAAATTATTATTGATGCAAGTTGGTTTTGAAGATTATTTAATTGCTTTGATTTTGGATTAATTACAACCCCCGCATTTTATTAGACTTCGCTTTTTCCATTTCTTTTTTCCGTTCATTGGGAAGTAAGAACAAATACGTTTGTAATACCCTGTATTATGTTTTTCCTTTAACAAAATAAATCGATAATTTTATTTAAAATAATCGAAGCTCTTTTAGTTGGACTTATGGCTTTTGATAATAGGTAACTTAGCTTTGGGGGTCTACGGATATGACTTACATCCGCACTTAAATAAAACTTTCGATTTTTGAATCATTTTTCAATATACAACGAAGTCGAACGGTTGTGTCTTAATTGGTATTATATATTAGTGCGTCTAATTTGCATTACAATTCTTCATTTAAGGTACATAGTAATTCCAACGATTTCTTTTAAAATTTCCACATTTCGCAAAAGATTTCAGCCAATAATTATTTTTTTATTTTACAGGCACGAATTTAAATGCTGAGGTAGCATACCTTACACCACATCATCTTCAACTCTCTTTTGGAAATAGCCAACCCTACAGGGAGGCTCATTCTGAAATGAAGTAAGTATGAAGGTCTTATTTTTGTCCTTCATGGGTAGCCTTTGTTAAATTAAAGGGTCGTGATTAATTTCAATATTCAATGCTCGCTTCATTAAATTCTAGAAACGGCCGAATTTGTTTTATTTTTAAAGTATCGCCGTGAATTGAATAGTGTATCAACTCTTCATTACATTTACAAATTTAAAACCAAATTTTTAGTTTGAGGCCAACCCTCGCCCAGGGGCTGCGGGGCCTTGTGGGCTTAGGACCGGGTGCACGGCACGGGGCCTAGCCCTCCGATAAATAATCCATTGGCTCAAATTATTTTACCACTAAATTAGTTTTATTCTTGTGTTAATTTTATTAATTCTATTTTCTTATGTATTTAGGAGAAAACGAATTTCACCGTGGTTAGTTTGACGGCAATCCCCGGCGAGGCAAGTGGAGATATCGGCCAAAGTTACTACTTCAGCAATTGGACTTCTTTCTATCGGATCGTTGGAGGATGTTTTCCAGCTGTTTGTGGAACTCAAAGGTAGGTCACAGGTAGTTGGGTTTGTTAATATCTATTTTTCTTTTGTGATTGTCTTTGCCCATGATTTTTATTTGTAACAACGCCACTCGAACTTGTGTTATAAATTTTTGAACATTTGACTTTGAAAATCCGTTGCGCGGTTATTTATGACCGTATCTTTAAAAACTTTTTAAATTTCCGCGTAATTATATATATATAGTTAGCGTGTTTTAAAAATTTGATTTTAACGCTCTCGCTTTACAATAAAAATTTTCGATAAAACTAAATAAATCAAAAAAAAAAACCCCTTGTTCACAAAAAAAATCGTAGCGTCCTTATTTTCCATGCAATCATTAAAAGCGAGACGGATTCGGTATTCTGGGACTTTTTTACATAAGATACATGTAAAATATGTACAAGGTGCAACGTAAATTTTTCGATTATTAAAAATTACAATTTTAGGACCTCTTTTTTGCACTATTTTGAACCCATGTTTTTTGGGCAAATAATGAAAAAAATAGAATTGCTTTATATTGCGAGCGGACGCTCCTACGTACCCCTGGTAACTATAGCCGGTGTTATTTTCTGGCGCTCTCGCTCTAAACTAAAAATTTTCGATGAAATTAGTAAATCGAAAAAAGTACCCCTTTGATTTACAAAAAAAATCGTAGCGCCGTTATTTTCGATGCAATCATTAAAAGCGACACGGATTCGGTATTCTGGGACTTTTTTACATAAGATACATGTAAAATATGTACAAGGTGCAACGTAAATTTTTCGAATGTTAAAAATTGCAATTTTAGGACCTCTTTTTTGCACTATTTTGAACTTTAAAAAAATTGTAGCGCCGTTATTTGTGGACGGATCTTTAAAAACTATACAAATTCGGATTTGGCAGCTTTTTTGGCTTCAGATAGGCCTAAGAAACCATAGGCGTGCTATTCCAGAACTTTGGGAAAACGTTTTCAATTTTGAAAAAACATGGGTTAAAACCCATGTTTTTTGGGCAAATAATGAAAAAAATAGAATTGCTTTATATTGCGAGCGGACGCTCCTACGTACCCCTGGTAACTATAGCCGGTGTTATTTTCTGGCGCTCTCGCTCTAAACTATAAATTTTCGATGAAATTAGTAAATCGAAAAAAGTACCCCTTTGATTTACAAAAAAAATCGTAGCGCCGTTATTTTCGATGCAATCATTAAAAGCGACACGGATTCGGTATTCTGGGACTTTTTTACATAAGATACATGTAAAATATGTACAAGGTGCAACGTAAATTTTTCGAATGTTAAAAATTGCAATTTTAGGACCTCTTTTTTGCACTATTTTGAACTTTAAAAAAATTGTAGCGCCGTTATTTGTGGACGGATCTTTAAAACTATACAAATTCGGATTTGGCAGCTTTTTTGGCTTCAGATAGGCCTAAGAAACCATAGGCGTGCTATTTCAGAGCTTTGGGAAAACGTTTTCAATTTTGAAAAAACATGGGTTAAAACCCATGTTTTTTGGGCAAAAATGAAAAAATAGAATTGCTTTATATTGCGAGGGACGTTCCTACGTACCCCTGGTAACTATAGCCGGTGTTATTTTCTGGCGCTCTCGCTCTAAACTAAAAATTTTCGATGAAATTAGTAAATCGAAAAAGTACCCTCTTGATTTACAAAAAATCGTAGCGCCGTTATTTTCGATGCAATCATTAAAAGCGAGACGGATTCGGTATTCTGGGACTTTTTACATAAGATACATGTAAAATATGTACAAGGTCAACGTAAATTTTTCGAATGTTAAAATTGCAATTTTAGGGCCCCTTTTTGCACTATTTTGAACTTTAAAAATTGTAGCGCCGTTATTTGTGGACGGATCTTTAAAAACTATACAAATTCGGATTTGGCAGCCTTTTGCCTTCGGATAGGCCTAAGAAACCATAGGCGTGCTATTCCAGAGCTTTGGGAAAACGTTTTCAATTTTGAAAAACATGGGTTAAAACCCATGTATTTTGGGCAAAAATGAAAAAATAGAATTGCTTTATATTGCGAGGGACGTTCCTACGTACCCTGGTAACTATAGCCGGTGTTATTTTCTGGCGCTCTCGCTCTAAACTAAAAATTTTCGATGAAATTAGTAAATCGAAAAAGTACCCTTTGATTTACAAAAAATCGTAGCGCCGTTATTTTCGATGCAATCATTAAAAGCGAGACGGATTCGGTATTCTGGGACTTTTTACATAAGATACATGTAAAATATGTACAAGGTCTAACGTAAATTTTTCGAATGTTAAAATTGCAATTTTAGGGCCCTTTTTGCACTATTTTGAACTTTAAAAAATTGTAGCGCCGTTATTTGTGGACGGATCTTTAAAAAATATACAAATTCGGATTTGGCAGCCTTTTGCCTTCGGATAGGCCTAAGAAACCATAGGCGTGCTATTCCAGAGCTTTGGGAAAACGTTTTCAATTTTGAAAAAACATGGGTTAAAACCCATGTATTTTGGGCAAAAATGAAAAAATAGAATTGCTTTATATTGCGAGGGACGTTCCTACGTACCCTGGTAACTATAGCCGGTGTTATTTTCTGGCGCTCTCGCTCTAAACTAAAAATTTTCGATGAAATTAGTAAATCGAAAAAAGTACCCTCTTGATTTACAAAAAAAATCGTAGCGCCGTTATTTTCGATGCAATCATTAAAAGCGAGACGGATTCGGTATTCTGGGACTTTTTTACATAAGATACATGTAAAATATGTACAAGGTCTAACGTAAATTTTTCGAATGTTAAAATTGCAATTTTAGGGCCCCTTTTGCACTATTTTGAACTTTAAAAATTGTAGCGCCGTTATTTGTGGACGGATCTTTAAAAACTATACAAATTCGGATTTGGCAGCCTTTTGCCTTCGGATAGGCCTAAGAAACCATAGGCGTGCTATTCCAGAGCTTTGGGAAAACGTTTTCAATTTTGAAAAAACATGGGTTAAAACCCATGTTTTTTGGGCAAATAATGAAAAAAATAGAATTGCTTTATATTGCGAGCGGACGCTCCTACGTACCCCTGGTAACTATAGCCGGTGTTATTTTCTGGCGCTCTCGCTCTAAACTATAAATTTTCGATGAAATTAGTAAATCGAAAAAAGTACCCCTTTGATTTACAAAAAAAATCGTAGCGCCGTTATTTTCGATGCAATCATTAAAAGCGACACGGATTCGGTATTCTGGGACTTTTTTACATAAGATACATGTAAAATATGTACAAGGTGCAACGTAAATTTTTCGAATGTTAAAAATTGCAATTTTAGGACCTCTTTTTTGCACTATTTTGAACTTTAAAAAAATTGTAGCGCCGTTATTTGTGGACGGATCTTTAAAAACTATACAAATTCGGATTTGGCAGCTTTTTTGGCTTCAGATAGGCCTAAGAAACCATAGGCGTGCTATTCCAGAGCTTTGGGAAAACGTTTTCAATTTTGAAAAAACATGGGTTAAAACCCATGTTTTTTGGGCAAATAATGAAAAAAATAGAATTGCTTTATATTGCGAGCGGACGCTCCTACGTACCCCTGGTAACTATAGCCGGTGTTATTTTCTGGCGCTCTCGCTCTAAACTATAAATTTTCGATGAAATTAGTAAATCGAAAAAAGTACCCCTTTGATTTACAAAAAAAATCGTAGCGCCGTTATTTTCGATGTAATCATTAAAAGCGACACGAATTCGGTATTCTGGGACTTTTTTACACAAGATACATGTAAAATGTGTACAAGGTGCAACGTAAATTTTTCGAATTTAAAAAATTGCAATTTTAGGACCTCTTTTTTGCACTATTTTGAACTTTAAAAAAATTGTAGCGCCGTTATTTGTGGACGGATCTTTAAGAACTATACAAATTCGGATTTGGCAGCTTTTTTGGCTTCAGATAGGCCTAAGAAACCATAGGCGTGCTATTTCAGAGCTTTGGGAAAACGTTTTCAATTTTGAAAAAACATGGGTTAAAACCCATGTTTTTTGGGCAAAAAATGAAAAAAATAGAATTGCTTTATATTGCGAGCGGACGCTCCTACGTACCCCTGGTAACTATAGCCGGTGTTATTTTCTGGCGCTCTCGCTCTAAACTATAAATTTTCGATGAAATTAGTAAATCGAAAAAGTACCCTTTGATTTAAAAAAAAAATCGTAGCGCCGTTATTTTCAATGCAACCATTAAAAGCGACACGGATTCGGTATTCTGGGACTTTTTTACATAAGATACATGTAAAATATGTACAAGGTGCAACGTAAATTTTTCGAATGTTAAAAATTGCAATTTTAGGACCTCTTTTTTGCACTATTTTGAACTTTAAAAAAATTGTAGCGCCGTTATTTGTGGACGGATCTTTAAAAACTATACAAATTCGGATTTGGCAGCTTTTTTGGCTTCAGATAGGCCTAAGAAACCATAGGCGTGCTATTCCAGAGCTTTGGGAAAACGTTTTCAATTTTGAAAAAACATGGGTTAAAACCCATGTATTTTGGGCAAATAATGAAAAAAATAGAATTGCTTTATATTGCGAGGGGACGTTCCTACGTACCCCTGGTAACTATAGCCGGTGTTATTTTCTGGCGCTCTCGCTCTAAACTAAAAATTTTCGATGAAATTAGTAAATCGAAAAAAGTACCTCTTTGATTTACAAAAAAAATCGTAGCGCCGTTATTTTCGATGCAATCATTAAAAGCGAGACGGATTCGGTATTCTGGGACTTTTTTACATAAGATACATGTAAAATATGTACAAGGTGCAACGTAAATTTTTCGAATGTTAAAAATTGCAATTTTAGGGCCTCTTTTTTGCACTATTTTGAACTTTAAAAAAATTGTAGCGCCGTTATTTGTGGACGGATCTTTAAAAACTATACAAATTCGGATTTGGCAGTCTTTTTGGCTTCGGATAGGCCTAAGAAACCATAGGCGTGCTATTCCAGAGCTTTGGAAAAACGTTTTCAATTTTGAAAAAACATGGGTTAAAACCCATGTATTTTGGGCAAATAATGAAAAAAATAGAATTGCTTTATATTGCGAGGGGACGTTCCTACGTACCCCTGGTAACTATAGCCGGTGTTATTTTCTGGCGCTCTCGCTCTAAACTAAAAATTTTCGATGAAATTAGTAAATCGAAAAAGTACCCCTTGATTTACAAAAAATCGTAGCGCCGTTATTTTCGATGCAATCATTAAAAGCGAGACGGATTCGGTATTCTGGGACTTTTTACATAAGATACATGTAAAATATGTACAAGGTGCAACGTAAATTTTTCGAATGTTAAAAAATTTCAATTTTAGGGCCCTTTTTGCACTATTTTGAACTTTAAAAAATTGTAGCGCCGTTATTTGTGGACGGATCTTTAAAACTATACAAATTCGGATTTGGCAGCCTTTTGGCTTCGGATAGGCCTAAGAAACCATAGGCGTGCTATTCCAGAGCTTTGGGAAAACGTTTTCAATTTTGAAAAACATGGGTTAAAACCCATGTTTTTTGGGCAAAAAATGAAAAAAATAGAATTGCTTTATATTGCGAGGGGACGTTCCTACGTACCCCTGGTAACTATAGCCGGTGTTATTTTCTGGCGCTCTCGCTCTAAACTAAAAATTTTCGATGAAATTAGTAAATCGAAAAAAGTACCCCCTTGATTTACAAAAAAAATCGTAGCGCCGTTATTTTCGATGCAATCATTAAAAGCGAGACGGATTCGGTATTCTGGGACTTTTTTACATAAGATACATGTAAAATATGTACAAGGTGCAACGTAAATTTTTCGAATGTTAGAAATTGCAATTTTAGGGCCTCTTTTTTGCACTATTTTGAACTTTAAAAAAATTGTAGCGCCGTTATTTGTGGACGGATCTTTAAAACTATACAAATTCGGATTTGGCAGCCTTTTGGCTTCGGATAGGCCTAAGAAACCATAGGCGTGCTATTCCAGAGCTTTGGGAAAACGTTTTCAATTTTGAAAAAACATGGGTTAAAACCCATGTTTTTTGGGCAAATAATGAAAAAAATAGAATTGCTTTATATTGCGAGCGGACGCTCCTACGTACCCCTGGTAACTATAGCCGGTGTTATTTTCTGGCGCTCTCGCTCTAAACTAAAATTTTCGATGAAATTAGTAAATCGAAAAAAGTACCCCTTTGATTTACAAAAAAAATCGTAGCGCCGTTATTTTCGATGCAATCATTAAAAGCGACACGGATTCGGTATTCTGGGACTTTTTTACATAAGATACATGTAAAATATGTACAAGGTGCAACGTAAATTTTTCGAATGTTAAAATTGCAATTTTAGGACCTCTTTTTGCACTATTTTGAACTTTAAAAAAATTGTAGCGCCGTTATTTGTGGACGGATCTTTAAAAACTATACAAATTCGGATTTGGCAGCTTTTTTGGCTTCGGATAGGCCTAAGAAACCATAGGCGTGCTATTCCAGAGCTTTGGGAAAACGTTTTCAATTTTGAAAAACATGGGTTAAAACCCATGTTTTTGGGCAAATAATGAAAAAATAGAATTGCTTTATATTGCGAGCGGACGTTCCTACGTACCCTGGTAACTATAGCCGGTGTTATTTTCTGGCGCTCTCGCTCTAAACTAAAATTTTCGATGAAATTAGTAAATCGAAAAAAGTACCCCTTTGATTTACAAAAAAAATCGTAGCGCCGTTATTTTCGATGCAATCATTAAAAGCGACACGAATTCGGTATTCTGGGACTTTTTTACACAAGATACATGTAAAATGTGTACAAGGTGCAACGTAAATTTTTCGAATGTTAAAAATTGCAATTTTAGGACCTCTTTTTTGCACTATTTTGAACTTTAAAAAAATTGTAGCGCCGTTATTTGTGGACGGATCTTTAAAAACTATACAAATGCGGATTTGGCAGCCTTTTGGCTTCAGGGTAGGCCTAAGAAACCATAGGCGTGCTATTCCAGAGCTTTGGGAAAACGTTTTCAATTTTGAAAAAACATGGGTTAAAACCCATGTTTTTTGGGCAAATAATGAAAAAAATAGAATTGCTTTATATTGCGAGCGGACGTTCCTACGTACCCCTGGTAACTATAGCCGGTGTTATTTTCTGGCGCTCTCGCTCTAAACTAAAAATTTTCGATGAAATTAGTAAATCGAAAAAAGTACCCCTTTGATTTACAAAAAAAATCGTAGCGCCGTTATTTTCGATGCAATCATTAAAAGCGACACGGATTCGGTATTCTGGGACTTTTTTACATAAGATACATGTAAAATATGTACAAGGTGCAACGTAAATTTTTCGAATGTTAAAAATTGCAATTTTAGGACCTCTTTTTTGCACTATTTTGAACTTTAAAAAAATTGTAGCGCCGTTATTTGTGGACGGATTTTTAAAAACTATACAAATGCGGATTTGGCAGCCTTTTTGACTTCAGATAGGCCTAAGAAACCATAGGCGTGCTATTCCAGAGCTTTGGGAAAACGTTTTCAATTTTGAAAAAACATGGGTTAAAACCCATGTTTTTTGGGCAAATAATGAAAAAAATAGAATTGCTTTATATTGCGAGCGGACGCTCCTACGTACCCCTGGTAACTATAGCCGGTGTTATTTTCTGGCGCTCTCGCTCTAAACTAAAAATTTTCGATGAAATTAGTAAATCGAAAAAAGTACCCTTTGATTTACAAAAAATCGTAGCGCCGTTATTTTCGATGCAATCATTAAAAGCGACACGGATTCGGTATTCTGGGACTTTTTACATAAGATACATGTAAAATATGTACAAGGTGCAACGTAAATTTTTCGAATGTTAAAATTGCAATTTTAGGACCTCTTTTTGCACTATTTTGAACTTTAAAAAATTGTAGCGCCGTTATTTGTGGACGGATCTTTAAAACTATACAAATTCGGATTTGGCAGCTTTTTGGCTTCAGATAGGCCTAAGAAACCATAGGCGTGCTATTCCAGAACTTTGGGAAAACGTTTTCAATTTTGAAAAAACATGGGTTAAAACCCATGTTTTTTGGGCAAATAATGAAAAAAATAGAATTGCTTTATATTGCGAGCGGACGCTCCTACGTACCCCTGGTAACTATAGCCGGTGTTATTTTCTGGCGCTCTCGCTCTAAACTAAAAATTTTCGATGAAATTAGTAAATCGAAAAAAGTACCCCTTTGATTTACAAAAAAAATCGTAGCGCCGTTATTTTCGATGCAATCATTAAAAGCGACACGGATTCGGTATTCTGGGACTTTTTTACATAAGATACATGTAAAATATGTACAAGGTGCAACGTAAATTTTTCGAATGTTAAAAATTGCAATTTTAGGACCTCTTTTTTGCACTATTTTGAACTTTAAAAAAATTGTAGCGCCGTTATTTGTGGACGGATCTTTAAAAACTATACAAATTCGGATTTGGCAGCTTTTTTGGCTTCAGATAGGCCTAAGAAACCATAGGCGTGCTATTCCAGAGCTTTGGGAAAACGTTTTCAATTTTGAAAAAACATGGGTTAAAACCCATGTTTTTTGGGCAAATAATGAAAAAAATAGAATTGCTTTATATTGCGAGCGGACGCTCCTACGTACCCCTGGTAACTATAGCCGGTGTTATTTTCTGGCGCTCTCGCTGTAAATATTTCCGGCTTTAGGTACTAGAGGTACATAGGAACATCGCCCGGTAATATAAAACAAAACCATTTTTTTTCGAAATTGTTTTTCAAAATAACCCAGCTACGATTTTTTTTTCGATGATTTCCTCCCATACACTAGCCCACTAATACTAAAAACTATTGATGAGTCTAATTTAATACAATGTAGTATGTATATTGCTGTTAGAATTGAGTGTGTGTGGAGTCATCGAGACAATGAAGCGGGCAATTCATTAAATGAGAAACGTATTGAAATAAGTTAGTTGTTTTATCGTATGTACCTAGTGTTAGAAACACAGGTAGATTTGCGTATACGTCGAAGATGGTTTTAAAGACACGTGCATTTCTTTGGGGGGACACTCGCTCTGTGCCGTAAAAGGGTACCCCGGGCGTTGGTTTACTTGTCCGTACTTTAATTAGTTGCTAATATAAGTTTGTTTTTATTTCAGGTAGTAAATATTAACATTGTTCTTCGGGGAGTAGCGAAGAGATGTCAACATATATTCATCTTTCAACCACAAAAAGAAGAAGAAGAACCACAACAGCCCATTATAGAATTTTGTGACTTTTTGTGAATTTTGTGAATTTTGTGGACAACATCTGAGCGCTATTATTTTGGGGTGGGTTTGGGTAATTGCTTTTGTATCTCAATCAATTTCTACATAATATGATAATCAACTTCTTGTAATTTATTTTTTTATTTTCATAATGTTTTATTTAGTTAGTTTATTATTTATAACTTTATTTGTATACTTGTAGTAATTTTATTGTTAGTAAGTAAGTTGTTCATTGTAACTTTTTATTTCTTTGTGTGTCGACGTTATATTTAATTACGTAAAAAAGACCCACGGTTAGTTTTTTACAAAATAATTTAAACAATTTGTTTTTGTAACGTTTAGGACAAGGTTAATTAATTTTAACTTAAAAAAAAATGAATAATATGGTGGCACGGTATGCAAATGAGGTCATGGTATGTTCTTAGGTGTTGTTTTTCTTTAGCTGAAGATAGTCGTGGCTACCTGTGCTGTGCACGGGGGTCCTACTGTTGGACTCATTGTTTTAGGGTAGTTTTTAAGTTCACTACACACCACACCTTTAAAATGCTTTTGATTCTTTTAGTTTGAATTAATTTTTCTAAATTGTTTTCTGTTAATTAAAAGTAGACGTTTTCCGTAAGCATTTGAAATTAATATAAATCTCTATTCAGTTTAGAACTTATTTAAAAAAAAAATCTTATTAGTAAAAAGATACAAATTAAACACAATACACATTGCAGAGGGTGGGGAAAGAATTACGATATTTGTAATTAGAAAATGTAAAAATAAAGAGGGGGATCTTTTATTTTAATTTAAGTATTATTAAACAACATCTAAGAACTATCGTGACCTCTGACACACAAAGAAATAATGCGCCCTTATTTGAAACTTACAATATTTATTGAAAAATTATTTTGCTACTTGTACTTACTTTTCTTACTAATTCTCTTCTCTTATTCTGTAGATTTTTCTATTCTCTTTACACGTTTTATTCCATTTATAGTTTATTATTTATTTTAACTTACCTAATTGTTAGGTAATTTTTAGATCTTGTCTGCGTTTGCGTTATAAATACTCACCATCACTTTTGAGCTTCCTTTTGTATTGTTTTGTAGTTATTTAATTAATTCTTAAAAATATTAAAGCCACCCTTTCTTCATTTAATTATTGGACCGTGCGTTTTGAATGTTTTTATTTTTCGCGTCCTGTTTATTCTTCAAACTTTCTTGAACTTTTCAATTATATTGTAAAATTAATCAATTTTTACTTAGATATTTGTGGAATTTGTTACAAATTACCACTTCTTATAAATTTCATTTTCTTTTTATTTAATTTATTCTTTTTTGAACTTCTTTTTTTAATATTCCATTTTTTTATCTTTTAAATATTTACCTTCTTTGTTGTCTTTCCTTGATTTATGTAGCACTTTGAAGGGCACTTAATTTTTATTTATTATTACATTTATAAAATAACACCGCCACTCCACCCACATGTTATTAGTTTATCTTTTCACACACACTTAAAACACCTTCACCCTTTTATTTATAATATTTAATTAACAACTATTGTAAAAAAAGTTGCAGTCCTAAGATTGACGTCCAAATTACATTTTAATTTATAACAATAAAAACAATCTTACGGGTTGCAACTTTTTATTATATTAAAACTTGTTTATTTTAATTATATTAATTAATGTAGTAATATTAATTATTATAATAAAATTAATTATGTATATTAATAATGTATCATTTAAAATGGAGAGTAAGACGGATATAAACCAATGGACAGGCATGAGGACCAAGGATGGACCAAGGAACTCTTCAGCGCAGATCTTCCCAGGACACCACGGTCAAGATCATCCTAATTAGAATAGTTCAGACTTAGGGGTTGTTACACCATTTTTGTAATACGCGATCTTAAAACTTGTCTGGGGAAGGGAGGAAGGTAAAAATAAAGAGGCAATGCTCTTTATATTTAACCTGCACTCTCTTACACTTTCTTTCTCTCAAGTTTTGAGATTGTGTAAAAAATAAAATAGCAATAGATATAAAATTGTAAAATACTGTAACCTTAATTATGAAGGGATGTAAATGGGGAATTGGGTAAATAAATAAAATTATTTACATGTTTTTGTTTTTTATACTTAGAAGTTTGAAAAATTGGAGAAATTTCAGAAAAAAAAATAATAATAAAAATAATATTTTATTTGTAAGAAATAATTTTTAAATTAATATAGGAACGTGTACTTTATAAGGTTTAAAACACTTACTTCGTATAACAACGCCATAGCTCAGTTGGTTAGAGATCGGTTGTTTGTGGTTGTTTGTTCAAATGGTCTCGGGTTCGATTCCTATACCGGTCGAAGAAATAAATTTTTAAAAATCTCTAAGAAAAATCCAACGAGCAACGAGCCGAACGAGACGAATGACGAATGACGAATGACTGTAGGATACTCGCAATTTAAAAAATATTTTTAAAAATCTCTAAGATAAACCCTCGGCCGACTCGGCCGACTCGGCCGACTGTTAGTCGCGATTTGAACCATTACATTTTTGCAAATTTTCTTTTATGGCCCTGTTACGAGTTGACACATTCCCCTTACATTTTTAGTGAGAAAAGAAACAACAACAGGTAGTAAATAGTTCTTTATTTCCCAATGTCCCCTTTACATTTAATTAACCTATTTAACAGAGCATAATTTTTAAATTAATATTATAGGAACGTGTACTTTATAAGGTTTCAAACACACACTATATATAATAACGCCATAGCTCAGTTGGTTAGAGATCGGTTGTTTGTGGTTGTTTGTTCAAATGGTCTCGGGTTCGATTCCTATACCGGTCGAAGAAATAAATTTTTAAAAATCTCTAAGAAAAATCCAACGAGCAACGAGCCGAACGAGACGAATGACGAATGACGAATGACTGTAGGATACTCGTGATTTGAAAAATATTTTTAAAAATCTCTAAGATAAACCCTCGGCCGACTCGGCCGACTCGGCCGACCGTAACGCGCGATTTGCGAAATTATATTTTGAAAACATTGGCAAAACAACTTAAAAATTTTTATAGCCCGAGGCTACAAAGATTTTCGCAAAGATAAGAGGCTTTTTATTATTTTTTTAATCCAAGATAAAAATTCGGCCGACCGTCACTCGTGATTTGCGAAATTACATTTTTGTAATTTTTCTTTTATGTTCCTGTTACTAGATGACACATTCCCCTTACATTTTTAGTGATAAAAGAAACAACAGGTAGTAAATAGTTTTTTTTTTATTTACCAACATCCCCTTACATCCCCCTTTACATGTAATTAACGTACTTAACAGCAGAACTCAAATATGTTTTCATCAGAGTACAGCCCTTGATGAGATATTTTAAGACTACACAATCTTAAAACACCCCACCATTTACTGAACATTATGTCATCCGATGTGAAGAATAATGAATGTTTACAACCGACGAAGGCAAAAATTTTAATCGAAAACAACCCCTTCGCATCGGAGACATATAATGAAGATATTAATTAATGGTAACAGGAATTGGACTTTTAATAAAACAACTTTGTTAAATGTGCACATTCGACAAGAGTTGTTTTATTAAAAGTTCAATTCCTCTTAACATTAATTAATATTAAATGATATTGCACCTCAACATTATGATTAATATAATAAAGACTTAGATTAATTAAAGATATATACAAGTTACATATTTGAAAAATTAAAAATAAAAACTTCTTTTACAATGTATAAAAAATATAGTTAATTTTACAAGTGACAAGAGTTTAGTATAAAAACTGGCATTCGAGTCATCAGAGAAAGTTAGAGCGATGCACACTCTTCTCATCAAAAGCTAGCTCCGTAATGGAATTTGAAACAAAACTTTTCTAGAGGCCATCCATAATATTTTTATATTCGTCATGCGTGGACGTAGACCAATCGATAGGTGGTAGAGATGACGTCACGTTTGAAGGCCCCCTCTAATGGACATATGGCTGAACTACCGGCTGTATTATAGACATCTTCATTAACGGCCATCTCTAATGACGTCACGCTGTGAGCTGCAACCCATCATACACATTTATAGAGACAATATGTTTAACACTTCAATTTCTGAAAATCAAATATAAATCAAAATCAGTAAATAAAAGAACAAATTAAATGTTAATTACTATATTTAGCCTAATCTCTCACTTAGAAATTATTATCAAACATATATTTATCTTAAAAATAAAACAATACAACTAAGATAAAAATATTCCATAAAGCTAACAGATATATTTTCAAGAACTCATCTTATGGACATCTCACAATATATATCAAATCCGTAACTTAATCCCAAATTTAGATGTTAGTCGCAAATGAGAATTAGTAACCTACAAAGCCATTTCTTAAAACTAAAGCAGTACAACTGCGATAAAAATATTTCGTGCAAGATATTAAACTAATTTGCAGTTAATACAATACCATAAAAGCTCATGTTACTCACATTAATGTTTAATTCCCAAGGCTGTTGTACAAAACAGTATAATAACTTAAATCTGATTAGATTATCTCCATTCCAAATTCCTATTCATCGAGGGTTAATATTTGTCAGTATGTATTACAACATCTCATTAGTATTGTATTCAGTATGTAATGTTTAACCAATTATTATTTGTTTAAACAATCCATCCACTAGATTGGATAGAAATGCTACCTAAATCCAATCGCAGGTCTATAGTCGGTGGACAATTTACCATGGTAAATACCCTACAAGAATAAAACTACTTATTATCATCTACAGAAATATATCTTAAATATTACACACCGTTTGTTGGTTTGCTGGAAGTCCAAAGTTTCTTAACTTATTGAAATTATTAAAATTAATCTTCCCAGTTTAACATTGAAGTGCAGTCGACATATCAACTCTCACAAGTAGGACTTGGGTTACATGCTCTTACACAAATCTCCCTTGATATTTCTTTCCTTATTTAGTAAACTAAAAAGCAATGTCTTTGCACCCCCTAAAATAATTCATAATATACTATTCAAATAAATTTGAGGTATTAAAATTACGATCACAAACCAGAGAAATGATGAAAATATGTGCATTCCAAAGAAAACTAGTTTTTAAAATAAGTTCATGCACAATTGTAAGAATTAGTATTGTATTCTGCATGTAGAGTTTAATAAGTACCCACTTAGTATTTGTTTAAACAATTATTCCAATGAATTGAGTTGAAATTCTAACTAAATCAATATCCTCGGTCTATAGAAGGTAGACAATTTATTACAGTATATACCCTACAAGAGTAAAACTACTTATTATCATACACAGAAATTTATTATAAACTTTTCACACCCTTTGTTTGTTTGCTAGAAGTCCAAAGTTTCTTAACTTATTGAAATTAATCTTCCGTTTTACATTGAAGTGCAGTCGACATATCAACTCTCACAAGTAGGACTTGGGTTACATGCTCTTAGATAAAAGTCTCCCTTAATATTCCTTTCCATATTTAGTAAACTAAAAAACAATAATTTTGCACCCCCTAAAATAATTTATAATATATTATTAAACAAAAATGAAGTATTAACCTTACAATAACAAACCGATGACATCTCGAACTGAAGCGACGTTCTATTTTTATTAAGTACACTCAAAAGAGAAAATTTTTCGGGCACTTATCATACTAAGGATGTTGACACTTTACTTGATTGCTAAGTAAAATAAAACGGTAGGCTTGTTGTTTAATTTACTAATACACCAATGGTTGTCTCCAATTGAAGATATACAGAAGGTTCAAACTAATATTAAAGTCAATTTGGAAGAATTAATTTTGTTTGTAATGTTATGGGGAAGTTTATCTGTAGTTATATCATTGTAATGTTCTAAGAGAGTTGTTTAACATTAAGTTAACCAGTGTAAAACTTTATTAATCTTATAAGGACCAAAACTAATGTTTTTAATCCTCCGTTAGTCACCTGGTCAACAATTGTAGACCACCTCCATTGACTTAACATGGTACAATATTTAAGGTGACTAAGTTAGTAACGGAGGGTTAATAATTAAAAGAATTGTAACAATTACCATTGTATTCTGTAAATAACGTTTAACGGTAGTTTCTTTGCATTTATAGCAATGTTATTTACAAGGCAAGTCTATTTAGAATTAAGTTAAACCTGTGTAGATTATTAATGGAATAAAGGCATAAACCAGTTTTTTAAATAAGTTCATGTACAACGATACATATCGGTATTGTATTCTGTATGCAACGTTTAATAAGTACACATTTAGTATGTGATTAAACAATCATTCCAATGGATTGGGTTAAAATGCTAACTAAATCAAATCCCAGGTCTATAGCAGGCAGACAATTTAGTATGGTATATACCCTATAAGAGTAAAACTACGTATTATCATATGCAGAAATTTATCATAAACGTTACACACCCTTTCTTGGTTTGCTGGAAGTCCAAAGTTTCTTAACTTATTGAAATTAATCTTCCCAGTTTTACATTGAAGTGCAGTCGACATATCCACTCTCATAAGTAGGACTTGGGTTACATGCTCTTACATAAGTCTCCCTTGATATTCCTTTCCTTATTTAATAAACTAAAAAGAAATGTCTTTGCACCCCCTAAAATAATTAATAACACACTATTCAAACAAATTTGAGGTATTAAAATTACGATCACAAACCAGAGACATGATGAAAATATGTGCATTCCAAAGAAAACTAGTTTTTAAAATAAGTTCATGCACAATTGTGAGAATTAGTATTGTATTCTGTATGTAGAGTTTAATAAGTATCCACTTAGTATTTGGTTAAACAATCATTCCAATGGATTGGGTTGAAATACTAACTAAATCAAAATCCACGGTCTATAGAAGGTAGACAATTTTCTACAGTATATACCCTACAAGAGTAAAACTACTTATTATCATACGCAAAAATTTATTATAAACGTTACACACCCTTTGTTGGTTTGCTAGAAGTCCAAAGTTTCTTAACATATTGAAATTAATCTTCCCAGTTTTACATTGAAATGCAGTGGAGATATCGGTCCGAGATATCAACTCTTACATGTCCGACTTAGGTTACATGCTCTTACACAGAGTTATCCCTTGATATCCCTTTCATTATTTATTAAACTAGAAAACAATAATTTTGCACACCCTAAAATAATTTATAATATTATAATATTCAAACAAATTTGGGGTATTAAAATTACAATAACAAACCGTAGACATCTTAAAATTATGTGACATTCTATTAATTATTCTATTAATATTGTTTAATGATAATAATTTAGAATTTACTTTTTAGATGTAACAATTTCGACTCTAAATAATATAGTCTAATTCCATTGAACTTCTTCGTTATTATTTAATTATCATAAAATATGGTATTCTTTTACTCCTTGTTATGTGTATGTATAAGCAGTACATCGAGAGATGAACCATTTATAATTCAATTACTTGCTTTTAGTTAATTTAAGAACTATTAAATGTATATGGATTAATCTATAGACATATATTATTGGATTTTTATACTAATCACACATAAATGGAGTTAAAGCAACAATGTAATTTTTAGTGTAACCAAAGAATAACTAAATTATCAACTCTTATATAAATTAGCAAAGCAATTTAATTAATTAAAATTTTCTATTATATTTTACTTGTCGAACCATATAAATATAAATAATTATACAAATATAAAATTGATAGTATAATATGAAGAACAAGTAAGTAGCTTTGATTCATATACTGTAAGATTAATTTATAAATTTGAAATTGTTTTTTAAGCATTGCATTTAAAACTTAAACCTTGACCTATAAGGTAAATGAAAATATTTACAAAGTGTTACATGCACAAGAACAACAATTTTATATGTAATTGCTAAGGGTAGTTTCTCCATCGATATAACATTATAATTCACCACCAGGATTTGTTTAATAGTAGGCTAACCATTGTGAATAAATTTGTTATTGCAATAAAGACATAAGATAATATTTGAAAAGTAAAAATTACAATTGCATTTTTATAATTTAAATTACGTAACGTAAACTTAAATAGAACATGGTTTGAAGGACATTAAATATACCACCGAAGTATGTTTTTTACCCTAAAAACAAAACCCTTCAAGTACAACAGAAATTAATAGCGAAGCTTATAACCTTATTTACCATTCCATTAATAAATATTGTAGATATACTTAATATAGAATGTTAAATCTATATCCATGGTATGAAGATGTAATTCAATATATACCTTCCATTGGACTTCTTCGTTATTATTTAATTAACATAAAATATGGAATTTTTTTACTCCTTTTTCTGTCTACATATAAGCTTTAGATTGAGAGACGAGACATTTGTAATTCAATTACTTGCTTTTAGATAATATAAGAACTATTAAATGTATATGGATTAATCGATTAATCAAAAGACAAATATTACTCGACCCCTTATAAAACCCACACATAAATGGAGTTGAAGCAACAATGTGACATTTAGTGTAATCAAAGAATAACTAAAATATCAAATTATCCAAGCAGTGTTATTTAATTAATACAAATTTTCTGATATTTTACTCGTTAAGCATATAAACATAAACAATTACAATAACATAGAATTGATAGTATAATATAAAGAACCAGTAAGTATATTTAATATATATAATATTGCTTACAGAAGAAAAAGAGATATTAACCAACCCAAATAGCTGGGACCTACCTTTAAGCCGATAAACAGCTAGAAAACATTCTTCAAACGAGCCGACTGAAAGAAATCTAATCGCAGAAGTGGTGACTAATTTATAATAAATAATACCACACAACTGTTCCACTTTGTTGTATATTGAAAAATGATTCAGATATCGAAAGTTTTATGTAAGTGCTGATATACGTCATTATCCCTAGACCCCCAAAGCTAAGTATCTGATATGAAAAGCGATAAGGCCCACTAATATACGATTATTTTAAATAAAATTATCGATTTATTGTCTGAAAATAATAAAGTATTACAAAATGAACTAAAACATAATAAAGAAAAAGATAAATTGAGAAGTTAAAAGCTGAAACTAAATTAAAAAAGGAAATAACATTTACAGAAGAGCAATAACAAACAGAATAAAGAATATAATTTAAACAAAGTCCATAAGGAAAAAAATCTAATAAGACAGGTAAAAACGTTCCATGTGCTAGGAGCTTTAGTAGTTTAGAAATTTTTCGAGATGCATAAAAGGAACTTGGTGATTATAATGAAGTACCGTAAACTGCATATATATATTTGACAACATACAATTACTCTTCATTAATTAACATACAAGTTATTGAGCCTTTTCCTTTCTTTTAATTGATCTTGTTTGGCATACTTTGCTATAGAGCAATAACAAATTGATAAAGTTTATAATATAAATACTAACACAAACTATACACAAATCATGCAAAACGAATACTAATATATAAGCAAAGTAGACAGAAGCACAATTTGATAGTATTGTAGCTATTAAAGCAATGTAATTAATCATCTGGGAGTCTGAATGTCCTATAAAATAATTTATTTTAGGATACATAAGTGATTGTTTTATACCCTTGAAATTACCAATGCTTGCCATAAAGCTGTAGAATAATATTCCTAATAGACTATTGGGTTTATTTAACACATGATCTTTGCCCAGCAATGGTCCAATTATTCCAAATCCTTTACCATACCTAAACCAAGTCGTTACGTACAGCATAAGAAAAACATAATTAAAAAAGAACTTACTCTGACTTGAATGCTTTTGTACAACTCATGTGTTCATTAATATCACACATAGCTTTATAATTCTCATCTTGTTCTATTTCTAATTCCACAATATAGGAATAAATGGACAAACCTAACCCTAAGAGACACAAAAACACCAAACTATAATTTAATAACTTCGTCATCCTTTTACAAAGTTCTAATCACTAAAAATTAATTGTATAATGTGTTTTAAGATAATATCAATCGATAAAATGATAATTACTTACTAGAAAATGCGGTAACAATTCCTAATAAGTAAACAAACTAAAATTCGATGATGTTTTGCCATCTGTTGTTGGTTTTAAAGTCTCATTATTAATTTCATTCAGTTATAGGACTGTGGCTTTTAAAATACACATGAAGTGTAATATAAAACCATTGTATATTTAATACTTATAAAAGTTTTTAAGGAATTCGCAACACAAAAAATATTAAAGGAAAATTTTATCTTTGCTAAACAGAAATATTTAATTGTAGTTAGGAAACAAACCAAATACGTCAAAATTCTAAAGTGAGTTCAGTATATTTATAAACATGAATCGTAAACAAAGACCCTTGAGATTTTATTAAATATAGCCAATAATGGCAACTATAAGAAAACAACCATTTAAATTTATTGAAATACCATTAAACAAATTTCAAGAAGTTATTCCACATCATGAAAATGTATTTGAGGGTTATAAAAAAACTATGGATAAAGTAAGTTGAAATGAAAGGAACTTGGCTACACATTAAATGCTTGCATTTTTAGCTCGTTCATTTAAACGATTTCGAGCAGCTAAATCGTGAAATAAAGGACAAAAGAAAAATAACCTCACAACTGAAAAATCTTATGTACGAATTAGATACGTTGCGGACTCAAGTAGAAGATACAGACTTAGGAAAATTTGATTCAAAAACCTTATCTTTAAGAAAAAGAATTCTTAAACTTTTAAGTGATTATAAAGGTGAGTTTTGCATAATTACAAATGTGCAATGTTCAATATTCTTATCTTTAATTATGCCTTGCAATAATTCAAAGTGTAATTGAAGCCTTAGAAACAGAAGTTGTAATTCTTAGAAGCAACCAGAACAGTGATAATGGTTCCTTCAACGAAAATACAATGCGAGATGTGTCTCAAATTCAAATGCAAGAATCATCATTATCTGAACTCAAATTACAAGACCAGCAACAGATCATGCAGAATGTAGAAAATATCAATAAAGACATTGAACATGTTCATGAAATCTTTGTGGATTTGAATGGAATAGTAAATAAACAAGCAGAAGACGTAAATGTTATTGAAGATAACATAGAGTGTACAAATCAGAATACACAAGGAGGTTTGAGACATTTATTGAAAGCTTCGAAGTAAGTTTCTGAAGATGTGAGAGAAACAGTATAAACAGATTTATATTTTTAGGTTAAAAACTGTTAAATATCCAATAGCTGGTGCGTTTCTTGGTACTATGGTCGGTGGACCTGTGGGTTCGATAGCTGGTTTAAAAATTGGTGGTTTGGTCTCCTTAGGCTGTGGTTTAGTTGGTTATTTTAGCGGAAAATTTTTAAATAGAGCCAATGAAAGTACCGTCTCTTGTACTGAAATGGCCAATTCAGATTTAAATAATTTACACAATGATGGTAGCAATAATCTAGTTAAAAAAGACATATGACATAAATTCTTCCTTAATTTTTTTTGTAGGAAAAAAGATTAATTCTAATATATGTAAATAATTATTTTTAATATCTATTTAATATACTTCTCTTAATGTAAAGAGTATTAATGTAATTTATTTTATATGTGCATACTAATATACAAAGGAAATATAACAATAATTAGTGAACGTTCATTATTATACTCTTGAGAAGGTTTTATCTTTATTTTTAAGTGTTCTATTTGTGAAATATTCAAAACAATCAAGATTTGGCATCATCAAATTTTGTACTATTATTATCCAATTAATATTTGTGTTTTCAGAATGGTGTGTCTGCTCCAAATTCATTAGTGCTAAGCTTGAGTTTTTGTACAATTTAAATTAAAGCTACTTACGGGTTCTTTATATTATACTATCAATTCTATGTTAGAGTAATTGTTTATGTTTATATGCTTAATAAGTAAAATATCATAGAAATAAATATATAGCACTGCTACTTCATATAATATTTGATAATTTAGTTATTCTTTGGTTACACTAAAAGTCACATTATTGCTTCAACTTCATTTATGTGTGGGTTTTATAAAGGTCCAGTAATATTTGTCCTTTCATTAATCGGTTAATCCATATAAATTTAATAGTTCTTAAATTATCTAAAAGCAAGTAATTGATTTTAAATTTAATGTCTCATCTCTTGATCTACTGCTTATGCGTAGTCAAAACAAGGAGTAAAATAATGTCATATTTTATGTTAATTAAATAATAACGAAGAAGTCCAATGGAAGATATATATTGAATTACAACTTCGTGCCATGGATATACATTTAATATTCTTTATTAAGTATATAATAGTTTTTAACTGAACACACTTTATTAGAACTACATCTTTTTTAATTCATTTTCAAATAATTATTAATGGCATGATAAATAAGGTTATAAGCTTCCGTATTAATTTATGTTTGAAAGTTTTGTTTTTGGGCCCGTATTCGGTGGAATATTTTTAGCACAGAAAACATACAGCGTTAGTATGTTTAATGCCCTTCAAACCTTGTTCTATTTAAGTTTACGATACGTAACTTAAAATAATTGAGTTATTTGTTACTTCTATTATTAATTTTTGTAGGTATTAATGAATTTAATTTTTGTAGGCCATGAAATTTAGAGCCATGATTTAGAGGATTTTTGATTATACGTTTCATTGCGAGACAACCCTTGGTTTATTGATGAACGATGAACCCATGAAAGATCTTACTGGGCCAGAGACGACATCACCTTAAGAAAAATAGGAAGACCTCTCAACACGTTGAAAAGAGGAATCACCAAAGCAATATCCGAAAAGGAACCTGTCAGAGAGAGATTAGGAGAACCGAGAGGCCTGGAGATTGGATGCCTCAAAGCGTCGACAGACGTTATAAAAACGGCTTTATATATGTATAGATATATTCTTTAGCTTGTAAATTGTTTTTATATATTTGTTGGTTCCCTTGTGTGTTATCGAAATATGATAAATCGTTTGTTCCAATATTTAGTTTGAGTATTCATACCCTTGCAAGAAATACTAATACGGTGTTTTTATTTTGGTTCAAAAAAATAATACCGCAACGCGGTTTATAAACTATAAGCCAAAGATAGCGTGAGAAATTTTTGAAGTTAACTGTTAATAATTGAGAATTCAACATTTCGAAATACAAATACCAAAAGGACTTTTACGCTACTGACAAGTACGTTGATTTTTTTATAAATGAAATAAAACATATTAAATAATAACATATTAAAATTTGAGGGATGTAATTACAGCCGAAGATAGTGCCAGAAATTTTTGGAGTTAACTGTTAATAATTTTAAAATAAACGTTTTAAAATACAAACACCAAAAAGACTTCTACGCTATTGACAAATATGTTAATTTTTTTATAAATAAAATAAAGTTTTATTAGTAACATATTAAAATTTCAGGGCTGTAATTACAGCCGAAAATAAAGCAAATCATTTTTAAAGTTAATTGTTAATAATTCTGAAATCAACGTTTCAAAGTACAAACACCAAAAAGACTTGTACGCTACTGACAAGTACGTTGATTTTTTTATAAATAAAACAAAGCTTTATTAATAACATATTAAAATTTGAAGGCTGTAATTATAGACGAAGATAGCGCGAAGAATTTTTGAAGGTAACTGTTAATAATTTTGAAATCAACGTCTCAAAATAAAAATATCAAAAAACTTGTACGCTACTGACAAGTACATTAATTTTTTTATAAATAAAAAAAGCTTTATTTATAACATATTAAAATTTGAGGACTGTAATTACAGCCGAAGATAGCGCCAATAATTTTTGAAGTTGACTGTTAATAATTCTAAAATTAACGTTTCGAAATACAAACACCAAAAAGACTTGTACGCTACTAACAAGTACGTTGATTTTTTTATAAATAAAATAAAGCTTTATTAATAACATATTAAAATTTGAGAGCTGTAATTACAGCCGAAGATAGTGCCAGGAATTTTTGAAGTTGACTGTTAATAATTCTGAAATCAACGTTTCGAAATACAAACACCAAAAAGACTTCTACGCTACTGACAAATACGTTAATTTTTTTATAAATAAAATAAAGCTTTATTAGTAACATAATAAAATTTCAGGGCTGTAATTACAGCCGAAAATAAAGCGAATAATTTTTAAAGTTAACTGTTAGTAATTCTGAAATCAACGTTTTAAAGTACAAACACCAAAAAGACTTGTACGCCACTGACAAGTACGTTTATTTTTTTAGAAATAAAACAAAGCTTTATTAATAACATATTAAAATTTGACGACTGTAATTACAGCCGAAGATAGCGCCAAGAATTTTTGAAGTTGACTGTTAATAATTCTGAAATTAACGTTTCGAAATACAAACACCAAAAAGACTTGTACGTTACTAACAAGTATGTTGATTTATTATAAATAAAATAAAGCTCTATTAATAACATATTAAAGTTAGAGAGCTGTAATTACAGCCGAAGATAGTGCCAGGAATTTTTGAAGTTGACTGTTAATAATTCTGAAATCAACGTTTCGAAATACAAACACCAAAAAAACTTGTACGCTACTGACAAATACGTTGATTTTTTTTTTAATAAAACAAAGCTTTATTAATAACATATTAAAATTTGAGGGTTGTAATTATAGCCAAAGATAGCGCAAAGAATTTTTGAAGGTTACTGTTAATAATTCTGAAATCAACGTTTCAAAATAAAAATACCAAAAAACTTCTACGCTACTGACAAGTACGTTAATTTTTTTATAAATAAAATAAAGCTTTATTAATAACGTATTAAAATTTGAGGACTGTAATTACAGCCAAAAATACCACCAGGAATTTTTGAAGTTGACTGTTAATAATTCTGAAATCAACGTTTCGAAATACAAACACCAAAAAGACTTCTACGCTACTGACAAGTACGTTAATTTTTTATAAATAAAATAAAGCTTTATTAGTAACATATTAAAATTTCAGGGATGTAATTACAGCCGAAAATAAAGCGAATAATTTTTAAAGTTAACTGTTAATAATTCTGAAATCAACGTTTCGAAATGCAAACACCAAAAACTTGTACGCTACTGACAAGTACGTTAATATTTTATAAATAAAATAAATCTTTATTAATAACATATTAAAATTTGAGGACTGTAATTACAACCGAAGATAGCGCCAGGAATTTTTGAAGTTGACTGTTAATAATTCTGAAATTAACGTTTCGAAATACAAACACCAAAAAGACTTCTACGCTACTGACAAATACGTTAATTTTTTTTATAAATAAAATAAACCTTTATTAATAACATAATAAAATTTGAGGGCTGTAATTACAGCCGAAGATAGCGCAAGGAATTTTGGAAGTTAACTGTTAATAATTCTGAAATCAACGATTCGAAATACAAACACCAAAAAAACTTCTACGCTACTGACAAGTACGTTGATTTTTTTTAGAATTGAAATAGAACTTTATTAATAAAATAGATTGCAGTTGGATCTTTATTATTTATATGGATTTAAAAAAGAAATGAATTAGTTGTATTGCGCAAAATATTTTATGATTTTCGAAAATACATAATTATCTTATTTTATATTAAAAGTATTAGTAGTCAACGACCGTATTAAATCATAACATTTTTTATTAACAATTATCGGTAAACTAATTGAAATTTCTTTTAGAGATTTCATTTTGTTCTATAATTTATTAAAAATCTATGATACTTTATCTTCTTTATCGAAACATAGAATGGTACAATTTGGCTTGTAACTCAAGAGTTAATTGCAGTAATAGAAACACATTTTTAAACTCAAATGTTCGAAAAATTATAATTATAAGTCCGAATGTCAATATTACAAATAACATCATATGCAAAAAAATGCAGAAGAAAAAAATATATTAACAAACCCAAGTAGCTGGGACCTACCTTTGCGTCCATAAACAGCTAGAAAACATCCTTCAAATGGACCGACTGAAAGAAGTCCGTACGCAGAAGTGGTGACTTTGGCTGATACCTCTGCTTGGCTCGTCGGGAATCGCCTTCAAACTATCGACGGTGAAATTGGGTTGCTCCTAAACACATAAGAAAATAAAATTAATAACATGAGCAAAGCAGCTGAAATCTTTTACGAAATGTATAAAATTTAAAAGAAATCGTTAGAATTACTATTTACCTTAAATGAAGGGTTGTAATGAGAAATTATATGCACTAATTTATAATAATAAATAACACACAACCGTACGACTTCGTTGTATATTGAAAAATGATTCAGAAATCGAAAGTTTTATGTAAGTGCGGATATAAGTCATATCTTAGACCCCCAAAGCCAAGTTACCTGATATCGCTATCGTTAAGGCCAACTAAAAGAGCCTCGAATATTTTAAATAAAATTATCGATTTATTCTATTAAAGGAAAAACATAATACAGGGTGTTGCAAACGTATTTCTTTTTACTTTATTTTAATTAAACCCTTAATTTTTTTTTAATAAACCATAATTCAAAAATCAAAAATAAAGAAAGGATGAATTTATTTCAATAGAGTAATGTCTAATTTAAACGACCTGCACGAAGCAAAATCTGACAAAATATGTTTTTTAAAGGACGTTCCTCATATTTTGGGGATTGATTACCCCATTATAATAGAAGATGTTTTGCTTCATACACTATAGTTCAAAAATTTAAACGACCTGCACGAATCGAAATCTGTCAATATATGTTTTTTAAGCGAGGTCCTTCACATTTTAGAGGTTGATTACCCCTTATAATAGAAGACTTTTTTCTCAATAAACTATAATTCAAAAACTAAAAATAAAGGAATGGTGAATTTATTTCAACCTAGAAACGTCTAATTTTATGCACCTGTGCGATTCTATAACTGACAAAATATTTTTTTAAACGAGGCCCTTCATATTTTAAGCAATGATTACCCTTTATAATAGAAGGCTTTTTTCTTAATAAACCACAAGTCAAAAATCAAAAATAAAGAAAGGGTGAATTTATTTCAATAGAGTAGTGTCTAATTTAAACGACCTGAACGAATCGAAATCTGACAAAATATGTTTTATAATCGAGGTCTCCCATATTTTGGGGGTTGATTACCCCTTATAATAGAAGACTATTTACTCATACACTCTAATTGAAAAATCAAAAATTAAGGAAGAGCGAATTTATTTCGACAGAGAATTGTCTAGTTTGAACGACCTGCACGAAACGAAATTTGGCGAAAATTTTTTTTAAGCAACGTTGTTTATATTTTAGGGGTTGATTACCCCTCATAATAGAAGCCTTTTTTCCTCATACACTATAGTTAAAAAATCAAATATATATGAAGGACGAATTTATTTCAACCGAGAAATATATAATTTAATACATCTGTACGATTACATATTTGGTAATTTTTTTTTTAAACGAACTCTTCGTAATTTTACTGGTTGATTGATTACCTTGTATAATAAACGTCCTTTTTCCTTATAGACTAGTTTAAAAGTCCAAAATACAACAAAAAATTATGTTTGCCCTAAAGAAAAACGACAAGGTAATTAGCTAAGTGTTTAACAATTCGCTCTTTCGTTATCCTTTAGGGAATCGACTTCGAACCTCGCAAATGGGTAAATAATTACCATCTTTAACTTCAGTAAGAATCTGAGTTAGATATCTCCATCAAGCCCAAAACAACTTACAATTAATTTGATAATTTTAAAAGTTATCCTACTTGTTTTTAATGCATTTACAAACTAAGACATCATAGGTTTGATTTGAAATTAATTTCGACTTAAATTTTCGAAAAAAAGACACATGACAGCAGATGTTCATGCTCGTTGAAGAATAAAATGATAAACTTGTGGTTTGCTAGTCTTTATGACAAATAATGACAAAGCACACACTTTTAATGTTATAAATCCACTTTTGCAATTTTTTTTTCATGGTTTAATGATGGGTGCTTAAGAGTCAATCTTATTACATTTAGGTGCAGGATTTATTACAGAAGAATGCTCGCGAAATGTTACTTTAAAAGCTATTTACTAAAACTCATGCTAAGAGTACAAAGCCAGTCTCACATCAGAGATGCAGCATCCTGCTTACAAGGTGTTTTAAATACGATGCCCCCTAACATTGGGCAATTTAGAAAACGTGCAGTTAAAAGTTTTAATTCGCTTTTCAGTTCTTTTACTAATTATGTATTAATTAGCGAGGACTTAAAGCAAGTATAAGGGGGTGGTGAAGCCTGCAATTTTTCTAAATTCAATTTTAAGTTTAAAATTTTGGGCTCCGTGTGCAATTTATACAACGAGTTTTCTCATCCCGGCCAAGAATCGGAAATTTTTTAATCGATTTGATTTTGCATTGAAATATCGCCGTTTGGAATTTCGCATGTTGATAGCAGGCCGTGGGGAGAAAGTCCTGTTGTTGCCAAAACGCGTAATAATTGACATTTAACGTAATTGGCTGTTAGGAATAAAACGATTTTGCATTGCACGTTATTGGTCGAGGAGAAGTGAGAAGTGGTGGGGTTAATGCAATTTACTCAGTCAGTGCTGCGAATTTAAAGGCAAAAGGTGTGCAACTTGAAGTGACGTCATTTGGAAGCTCCGACGCGGAGAGGTAGACGTGTTTTTCCGGCGCTCCGTTATCCACGATCATCCGTTAATGTAAGGACTTGGGGTAATTCTTTTTTGATTTATTCTTTATTTTACAGGCAACGCTTTTGATATTTGTTAATAGTTAAATACAAATTGATTTAATTATTATTATTTATGGCAGGTGATAATTATTTTTGGAGGAAAATTAATCCAAATGTATGTTGGCCATCCTTAAAGTTTTTGTCAATTTTTTTTAAATTATTGATAGATTTTAATTATTTAAACGTGTCTACTTAGGTATTTTTGATTATTTAATATTATTTGCAGACTTTTTTATTTTGGGTAAAGTGATTGAATTTTCATTGTTTTTGAACTGTCATTATTTTTATGCTGGCAGTTATCTTCGATCATCCTTCAATCTAAAGACTTGTTGTTGGATTTTTTTGACTAATCTTTTATTTGACCGTCCATTCTTTTTGTATTCATCAATATTTTGATTCAAATCCATTTAATTATTTTTAGTCTAGTCGAAAAATAAGTTCGGGTTTAATCGTCAAAATGTTAGATTTTGAGGGTTTCCTAAATATAGTTCCCCCACTATTTCAAATTCCTGTTCTAAAAAGTTTCATTTGAGACGTTAACCCCGTGTATACATTTTGCAAGCATATTGAAAAGTCTCGTTCTGTTCTCAACGGGGAATATTACGAACTGAATGAAACTTTCGAACAGGAGTTTTAAGTGGTAATAACTAAATTGAGGGAAACCTTAAAATGTAACATTTTGAGGACCGAAATCGAAGTTATTTTTCGAGTCGTGTAATCATATCAAACTGATATTGTTTTTTCAAATTTCTAATATCAATTTTCTTTATTCTAGAACGTATCTTCGTGTCTTCGATGTGTACGAGGCATTGCCAAAGCGATGGGTCTCTTAGAATTCGAGGTAAACAAACATATATGAGTCTAATTAAAATCGGGAGTGCCATCGTTATTTATACCAAATGGAAAACCGATGCCTTCTTTGTTTAATAGCTAGGCAAGAATTTTTTTATTATTTTTTTGGTTTATAGCAATGGCAAATAAACAATTATAAATTATAAGAGCGGCCGTTTTAACAATTTTTTAAAATTTTGTATTATCAAGATCGAATCGGTTACATCCAATAGAAAACCGATGCCTTCATTCTTTAATAGTTATGAAAAAAAAAAAATTTTTTGTCGGCTTATAACAATGGCATATAAACAATTATAAACCATAAGGGCGGCCTTTTTAACAATTTTTAAAAATTTCGTATTTCCAAGTTTGAATCTATATCATCTAATAGGAAACCGATGCCTTCTTTGTCTAATAGCTATGCAACAATTTTTTTATAATTTTTTCGGTTGATATGAATAGCAAATAAACAACCATAAAGCATAACAACGGTCGTTTTAGCAATTTTTGAAAATGTCATATTTTAAACTTTAAATTCTAACAAATCTAATACCAAATCAGTGTCTTCTTACCTTCATAGCTATGCCAGAATTTTTTTGTTTTTTTTCAGTTTATAGTAATGACAAATAAGCAATTATAAAACAAAACAACGCCCGTATTAGCAATTTTTGAAAATTTTATAATTTTAACTTCAAATTCTAACAAATCTAATTCGAAATCAATGCCGTCTTTCCTTCATAGCTATGCTAGAATTTTTTTTTTTTTTTCAGTTTATAGTAATACCAATTAAACAATTATAAAGCATAACAACGACCGTATTAGCAATTTTTGAAAATTTCATAATTTTAACTTTAAACTCTAACAAATCCAATACGAAATCAATGCCTTCTTTCCTTCATAGCTATGCAAGAATTTTTTAGTTATTTTTTCAGCTTATAACAATAGAATTTAAACAATTATAAAACATAACAACAACCGTGTTAGCAATTTTTGAAAATTTCATAATTTGAACTTGAAATATTAACAAATACAACATGAAATCAATGCCTTCTTTCTTTCATAGATATGCAAAAAAAATTATTATTTTTTTAGCTTATAATAATGACAAAGAAACAATAATAAAACATAACAAGGACCGTATTAATAATTTTTGACAATTTTATAATTTTAACTTTAAATTCTAACAAATCCAACACGAAATCAATCCCTTCTTTCTTACATAGCTATGCAAGAATATTTTCGTATTATTTTTCAGCATTATATAATTGACAAATAAACAATTGTAAAAAATAATATATGGACCGTTTAGCAATTTTAAGATTTTGATAATTTTAACTAGAAGGAAATCAACTACCTAAATCAATCTTATTCCTTACAACATTACAAGAATTTTATGTATTATTTTTACACTTATAATAATTCAAATAAGACAATTGTCAAAGCATAATAATGGCCGTATTTAGCAATTTGTTTAAATATTTATTTTACTAATTGTTCAACTCTTAACAAATTTGATAGTAATTCAATGCTTCTTTGCTTTCATACTTATACAAGAATTTACTGTAATTTTTCATTTATTAATGCTAATAAACAATTTACTAGTATACCTTTTACATATTGTGAAATGGTTCAAATTTTAATTACTACTGCGCTGTTATAACATTTAAAATGTAATCTTTAAATTCTTTACATTAATATGAAGACGGAATTTTAACTTGTTCCAACTTCTATGCCTGTTTACTACAATTCATGTTCTACATTAAAGTTATGGTCATTTGCAATTATAACTTTAATTTTCAATAATTGGTGTAAAACTTCATCAAATTTAATTAGGACTTATCATAATTTAATACTATTAATTCTATTGTACGTTCAAATATGGTTAAATTTAATTTAACGATTTTAACCGTCCCTGATTTTTATCTCAAAATTATAAATTAATGGGCTATGCATTATCAATTTTTTCCTTAAATTTTTAAATTTAGTTAATCTGATAATAAAATACTAACTTATAATTAATATATTATTGATATGGTCAAATTGGTTAAAATTAATGGGTCTCTGCCATGTTGATAATTACAATAATTCTATTTTAAAATTTTCAATTTAAGACGATAGGCCAATTAATAAATTTTTTAACATTTTCGTAACAATCGCTAATCTGAGTATAATGTTAATAATGACTTTTACAATGATTATAGAGCGTTTTGAAGATTTTCAAATTAAGTAAATCGTCATTGTTGATAAAGCAGTAATTTCTAATTTTTTAAATTTTTAATTGTAGAATAACATCAGAACAAATTTAATTAAATTTTGGTATTCTAAATGTTTCTGATAAAAATAATGTAAGATCTTTTTACAAAAATCATAATATGAGTTTAGGTTCAAAAGTAAAAATGTCATTTTAACATTGATTGCTTTTAAATTTTTTATTTCAAAAATTTAAAAACTAATTTTAAAAAATTTTAAATATAAAATTTTAAAATTGAATAAATCATTAATCATAATGATAATTGTTAACTTCAATAAAAATATGGGTTTCGTACAAAATGTTGAAAAATTTTAAAAAATTTACAATAATCGATGATTTTTAGGCCAAAATCTAAAAAATAAATTTTCTATTGTAGAAAACAATTAGCAAATTTGAATTTTTTTTAAAAAATTTTGGGTTGTAACGTGCTTAAATAAAAAAATATCTTTTTAAAAATTACTAAAGAGATGTTTAGGCCAAAATAAAAAAAGACATTTTGACAATGTATGTAATTATCAATTTTCTTCAAAAATTTTGTAAAAAACTGTTATTCATTTAACAAATTTTAAGTCTGGGATCAATTTTTATATCAAATTTTCTTTATGTTCGATTTTGCGTTACCAATCGTAATAATGAGTTATAGCTATGTTAAAAATGTGCACTTTTAACATTAGATTAAGACGTTTTGAATTTTTATTTTGCAAAAATTAATAAACTAATAGTGATATAACAATATTTCCTAAATATAAAATTTGTTATTGGATATTGAATAGAAAACAATTAATACATTAATGATATATTGTGGTAACTTCAAATAAAAATTATGGGTTGTCGTGCATTAAATAATTAAGAAATATCTATTTTAAAAATTACAATAATCGATGATGTTTAGGCCAAAATAAATAATAGACATTTTCGACACGGATATGGAAAAATATGAAAATTATAAATTTAAAAAAAAATGGATCCCATCTTTTGTCCATTATCATACTATATTTAAAATTGGTTAAATAAATAAGTTTCAAAAATAAAATTGAAGAAAATCGATCAGTAGAGGAACCTTTTGTACCTTGGGCCCTTTGTACCTAGGGCATTTTTATTTTTTTTAATATTTGCGGGCTTTCGTGACCCATAATTTTCGATATTTCAAATGCCACATTGGCAGACATTAATGTAAAGTTAGCGGCAGCTGGCCAATTGAAAGGACTTGTCCCAGTTTGGATAAAACTCTTCAGATTTAATTTAAATTTTGTAAACTGATAAATTTATTTATTATTAAACATAATTTGTAAGAAAAAAATTAGTAAGTTTCAAAAACAAAAAGTTATAGCCTTTTAAAAATTGCTTTTTCTCTCTCTTTAGTAAAGCAATTCTCACATTTTGCAATTTGTTCAACAATTCTTCAGTGTTCACTTTTCTTAAACAGTTTTTATTAACTTTATTAAGATTTATTTGGCAACAGCAACATTTTTTCAAACTCAAATAAGATATTTTTAATTTAAGAAAAAAATCAACTTTGAAAATCGACGTATTATACTCGGGTAACTAAAACTTTTAAAATTTTATTAACTTAAGAATTTAAATGTCTATCAATTGTGTCAATAAAATTAATGGTTACGCTGGTATAACATTATCAAATTTTTAAATCAATATTTGAAATGAAGTTTTTTGTTTGTAAAACTCATGTTTAAAAAATTTGATATAATTTTTTAGATGCTTTCATTAAAACTATAAACAGCAATTTGAAAAAAATATATGAGATCAATTGACATTTTTAATCGAAAAAAAGTAAGTCTTTTTATATTCTTTTTACTTAAATAACTTATTGATTTTTATTACCTAATTACAAATGACTCATCGTAATAGAAAGACTATTTATTAATGTTTGCATAGTAGTGGTCTGATTTTGACACAGCATAATCTTTAATTTTATTTTTGAGTTTAAACATCAAGGGTCCATGTGTTGTACCTCGGTTACTATCAATAAATTGTACCTTGGCCCAACGTGCAATAAATAAAAATTTAAATAGACCTTTGTTATAAATTCTTATTTTTTTTTAATTTTGCTTCAGATAATATGCCTCGCAAGTCTAACGAAAAATTTAAATTTTTGCAAAGTTAACCATTAATTATGTGAAATTTTAGTATACGAGAAAAGTTTTGTTAATTTTTGCAAACAATTTTAGTGTCATCTCAAAGAAGAACATTAGTAGTTCTTATAATTCAAATATAAATATATAGTTTTCATAGAACAATGGGTTTTATTTAGCTTAATGCGAATAGAGCCAAGGTACATCACCTCTGTTGTACCTAGGCCATAGATCCACTAATTTTTAAATCTTATAGCAATTTGAGTAAACGGTTGGTAATGCTTTCAAATATTTTATGATGAATACCTTATTAGTGCCCCACTACGATATATTCATTTTATCAACAAATTGTTTCATATACAATTTAAAAAAAATTACAAGTGAAAAAAGGGCCAAAGTACAACAGATTCCCCTACATATATTAAAAATGACGATTTATTTTTGAAACATAAAAACGTTATATTTATGTACGCGCGTTATAAGTTATACTTCTTTGGAGTATTTAAATTAAATATAACCAATTGTTGATTTAAAGATGCGTGGGACAAATTAGTCAAATGTAATAAGTACGAAGATGTGCGCATTCGAGCGAAAAGTGGCACATTTCCGAGCGAGGGAAGCAAATGAAGCGCGACGCGGAGCGGCGCGCTTCATTTTCCCGAGATCGGAATGTGCCACTTTGAGCTCGAATGTGCGCACTCGCTTTTAAGCATGATTCACAAAATTTAGGCCAAATTTAGGACAAAAAATTAACTTAATCGTTTTCTCTCGCTCGTACCTACCAAATTATCGTATCTTTTCGCTCATTTCCACTTATTGCTATGGTAAATACATTTTTTGAACATAAAATCCATATTTACTAAACTAAAATTAATTTTTTGATTTGAAAGTAAAAAGATTAATTAAGGCAAACCAATAAATACGAAGATGTGCGCATTCGAGCGAAAAGTGGCACATTTCCGAGCGAGGGAAGCAAATGAAGCGCGACGCGGAGCGGCGCGCTTCATTTTCCCGAGATCGGAATGTGCCACTTTGAGCTCGAATGTGCGCACTCGCTTTTAAGCATAATTCACAAAATTTAGGCCAATAAATTAGACAAAAAATTAACTTAATCGTTTTCTCTCGCTCGTACCTACCAAATTATCGTATCTTTTCGCTCATTTCCACTTATTGCTATGGTAAATACATTTTTTGAACATAAAATCCATATTTACTAAACTAAAATTAATTTTTGATTTGAAATGTAAAAGATTAATTAAGACAAACCAATAAATGAAGATGTGCGCATTCGAGCAAAAGTGGCACATTTCTGAGCGAGGGAAGCAAATGAAGCGCGACGCGGGCGGCGCCTTATCCAGATCGGAATGTGCCACTTTGAGCTCGAATGTGCGCACTCGCTTTTAAGCATAATTCACAAAATTTAGGCCAATAAATTAAACAAAAAATTAACTTAATCGTTTTCTCTCGCTTGTACCTACCAAATTATCGTATCTTTTCGCTCATTTCCACTTATTGCTATGGTAAATACATTTTTTGAACATAAAATCCATATTTACTAAACTAAAATTAATTTTTGATTTGAAAGTAAAAGATTAATTAAGGCAAATCAATAAATACGAAGATGTGCGCATTCGAGCAAAAGTGGCACATTTCGAGCGAGGAAGCAAATGAAGCGCGACGCGAAGCGGCGCGCTTCATTTTCCGAGATCGGAATGTGCCACTTTGAGCTCGAATGTGCGCACTCGTTTTAAGCATAATTCACAAAATTTAAATAAATTAGACAAAAATTAACTAAATCGTTTTCTCTCGCTTGTACCTAAAATTATCGTACTTATTCGCTCATTTCCACTTATTGCTATGGTAAATACATTTTTGAAGT